>VXBW01001637.1:111520-166457 GCA_013400375.1 Thinocorus orbignyianus | reverse complement strand
AAAATACTAACTGCATTGGCCGGGAATCGAACCCGGGCCTCCCGCGTGGCAGGCGAGAATTCTACCACTGAACCACCAATGCGGGTGATGGTGATGAGTACCCGCCCCCCTCCCTGTACCTATTCCGGACAGAAAATGGGGCAGAACAGGTAATTACGAGCAATACACCTTCCGAAATGCTACTGCAGAGGTTCTTCCAAATAAAATCTCTAGCCCTGTGCAAACAGAATACTCTAAGGCTGAGCTAAGTGCATAATACTCCTATTGTCTCTTAAAGCCCCTGTGCGTGCACTTTACCAGGCTCATCAGCGTCACACGTCTTACCCCGTCATCACTGTGATTCTTTCCCATTTAATCCATGTGCTACTGAAGTTTGCAGGAGCTGTTTCTGTTCGAGAAAACCAGAGACACTTCACTGAGTGCAAACAGCTCAAAATCCTGTTGGCTACAGCAAGGAAAATTGTCTGGCTCAGAGACTGAGAGCCAGGGAAACAGGAATTCATTTGCTTTGGTGCTGTCTCTCGGGCAAAAGTTTATCTGCAAACAGAACATGAACTCTCTAAGGAGTCACATACACCACACACATGCTTGTTTGCAGCAGGGCTGTAAGAACAACCTGGGGAATCAAATGGCTTAGATTTCTTGTGCTCACAACCTCCAGCTTGCAACAAAGAACTCCGGGCTCTCCAAGAACCATCATCATCAGATACCCAAGTGCTGGGCAAAATTTAAAAGCCTCCTGCAAAGGTTTTTCAGCCCCTTTTCAGCTGCAGACCCCTAAAAAAGATTCAGTGGACATGACATACAGTTTGCAGTACGGATAGAAATCAATTTACACTCCAGAATCATCTCTCATGGAGTCCTATGGAAAAAGAGCCAGGAGAAAGGTCTCCAAACTGTAGATTGAAAGCTGCTGGTCTGACTCAGTGCCAGGATGCAGTGGGTGCTGTCCTTTCGCATGTCAGGATTAACAGACCTTGTAAGTTGGCCAAAACTGGCACAGCGAATGCTCTGTAACTTCTCTGCCGTGTCCCAAACCCTGCATGTGAAATTGGCTGCAGACCCACTCCCTGCCGGGGTAAAGGGAAGAAAAGAAAAGGAAGGATGCCAGCTTTCATTTGAGAATGTGTATTTCCAGGCTGTAAAATTACAGTTTTGTTCAGAAATCTACTAATCCTTGCCATCACTCTCTTTAGATACAGGTTCATAATCTTCAGCATATTAATTTTATTTCTCCTTTGCATCTCCTCTTTATATCTCTCCCCCAGCAGCGACTTATCGTCTTTATTTTCTTTGTTTCTCCAGAAGTTTCATTCCAGACCTTTGCTGATAGACTTTTTTTACAAGGCATGATGGATGATGCCTGATCCCAGCAGCTGGGATGAATGAGCACAACACAAATACCTCTCTAGTTCTCAATATATATATTTTTTTTTAATAGAGAAATTCTTCCTAGATGTTCTCCAATGGAGACGTAGAGCCTATTAGGGTGTAAAGACATAACACAGATCAGCTACAGACCCACCCATGTCATGCAAAGGACAGGGCCCATTCCTCTTACATGTAACTGATTTGTTCAGCTCATGTTGGTTTTAATTGCTGCACTTTAGGTGTTAGACAGTGATGCTACACCATCCATAGGGAATGCAGACATAGGTTTTTTCTAAATGTGCTTAGCATGTCAACATTTTAAGCATCAGCTTGTGATTGTTACCACTAAGGCTTGGGGAAAGAGGGGCCTCGGTATTAACTATTGAAAGCAGGGGGCCTAGTAATTGCTATTGAAAGCAGATCTGCAGGGTATTTGTATTCTTTGTCATGAAAGGTGTTTACTGTATTCAGCATTTCGCTGATCACCCTATAGTGGTCTTTTTTTCTTTTACATTCAAAATTCATTAAACAAAGTTGTTTTTAACAAAAAATGTCAGCACTGCTTCACATCAGTCTTGCTGACAGTGTGTTTGACCAGCACTTTCAGCCCATTGAGCTTTTTTCTTTTTCTAAACCAAAATGACAGTTAAAAAAAGAATGTTTTTAAAGAAGGTACACTGTAGCAGTTTATGCCACCCGTTTTCTTCACAGCTATGAAAATAAGTCCTAATATGAAAAGTGTACTTCTAGAAACCCCTAAGGCACTCCTTCAGAGCTGCATTCCCCAAGTGTTGCACTCTACTTACAAAAATGTTCTCTAAAAGAAATTGTAAGGCTGTAACTGATTACATAAACAAGTACAAATAAAGGTCAAATCTTTGAAGACATTAAAATATATTTAATTAAACATCTCAATGCTGCAAAAGGGGCAATTTATTCTCTAGGACTACCTCACTGTATGTCAACGTGGAAAAGGCCGTAGCTGGGAATATTAATGTACAAACAATATGCCATTTGCTGCACCAGAAGGGAAAATAAGTAAAAGACCTTTCTCTCAGAAATTCCTTGGTATTTAACTGTGGGATGGGGATTTTGAGGGTTAACCTTTCTATTTCACTAAGCAAACAAAATACTGAAAGAAGATGACAAGGAGAAGACAATAATGAGAATACATTTCACTGATTGTTAGAATACTATTTCACTGCTTTCCCCTCAAAAAAGTTCAACTCCCCAGCTCCAAGCACCCTTAAGAACACCTATGTCCTCAATGTTCATTTTTACATGAATGACTTCTGCTTGGATTTAGTTTCACTTCCATTTGTATTACAAAAATATTACTCTATATTCTGCATTGCTTATTAGACAGAAAGGATAGCTATTGCCTGCTTAATCTAAAAATGGGAAAAGAGAGAATTAATAATCTCCTAGATACAAACTGTGACAGGAGTTAAGCAGCACACTACAAGCAAATTAATCCCCATGAAGTTTGCTAAACACACAGTGGTACCGCTGACAGATCCCATCTGAAAGCACACACCCTTGCCACATGTAATATCAGACATTCTTTAATAAGATCTTACTGACATAGATTCCCTCTGGTTATAAACTCAGTGCTTACTGTTTTCTCAATGCATTGGCAATCTCCTGTCAAAGCCCAGAGTAAGGACAAAGATGCTCCTAAAGGGTGAACAAGACAAGAAAAGTGGTTAAAATTAGGGATTTCAGAGTAGGAAGGAACACGATCACAAAATGATCAAGCACCTTTTCCTGGCATAAAAAAGGAAAATGAGATAAGTTGCAGAACTGAGAGAAGAACAGTAGAAAAGGACAAGAGGGTCAGTTAAAAGAAAAAAACTAATTCAACAAAATGTGGATGAGAAAGTTGGAAAGTTTCCTGAGCTCTGGGAAAGGTTTGGATCGTGCAGATGGAAATATACTACACTTCAGTAGCACACTCCACAAGGTGAACCAGCAAGTGTTCTGCTGTCTGTGGAGTAGCTGCAGAAGTGTCCTGTGTCTGAGAAATTAATGAGAATTTGGTGCTGAGCCATAGCTTTGTGAGTTGCTGCTCCCAAAGCTCTCTTGTATTTCAAATTGCTTCTTTACTTTCATCATACTGAGGGTTTGATGAATTTAAGATATGGGCTATTTGCCAAGGCTGCTGGGCACAACTTCTCACCCCATGGCCACAGTCTCAGGACTCAGAGGAGCCTCTTGGCAAGAGTGACCCCATGGAACCGGTGACAGCAAGGAAGCCCCAACACTGGAGCTGTGGCATCCTTACAGGTGGGGTGAAAAGTCTCACCCACACAGAAACAGGAGAAGAGCAACTGGCTTCCATCTATTTTATTCTTGTGTATTTGCTGGGGTGGCAACGGGGACAGAGCAACAATGATCGAGCCATCGTATCAATTACATTCATATCGCTCATTAGAGGGATATGACACAGAGTGATGTGGCTCTTTCAGTACAAGAATATTCCCACAAAAGGAACTGGCCTGTCAGGGAAACTACACAGAAGGCGCTCTGGTGATGCAGGAACACTTACCTAAAGCTACACCAACAACTTCACTACCAACCAACCTGAGAGCATCTTTGCAAACCTCCTCCTTACACCAACCCTGCCTCCAAAGGAACTCCTCTCCCTCGCTCGCTAACCGTGCCCTGGCCGAGCAGGGGCCAGAGGCAGGAGGGGAGTAGGATGGGCGAAGGGGGCTGTGCCATGGGGGGGACCGGAGTGGGGATGGTCCCGGGTGACACCCCGCCCCGGCGGGGCGGGCCGAGCCACCAGCCCGGCTCCGAGGCATGTAAAAGCGGGTCGGTGGGGCCGGGGAGCAGTGAGCGACCAGCCGGGGCTGCGTGGTCGAGCAGGTGAGCGGGACCGGGCGGGCAACGGGGACCGGGGACCGGGGACCCGGGACATACACCGGGAGCGGCGGCAGAGCCTCACCTCACCTCATCCCGCTGTCCCACAGGTTGTACCGGTTGCCAGGATTGCTGCACAAACGAGCAAAACGTCGTCCGAAATGGCAGCAGAGGTGAGGGTGAACTTTGGCTTCTCTGCTGGGGTGGTTTTGGGGCGCTCTGGCAGATGCAGACTCAACGGTGTGATAACCCCAGCTCTGCAACCCGCCACACTCATCTGGGTGCTTCTGGCTACTTGGTTTGGCTTCCCAGGGTTTAAATGGAGAAGGGGACAGCAAACAGATTTGCTGCAGTATTTCTGATGACCCACCTCTGATTCTGGTGGAAACCCACTGTAGTGAGGATAGACTTAGGTACCTGGGAGATACACTGAGATACCTCTTCCCCATCCAACCACTTGGCTCCAGCACTGGTTTCTCTCACCCACTCGCGCCAGGGGACTGGTTTCCCAGCGAGGAGCTGCAAAACTTTTGCTTTTTCAACTTCCAAATCCCACCCCACAGCTCCTACTGACAAACCCACTTATCTCCTATGAGGACAGGCTGAGAGAGCTGGGGCTGTTCAGCCTGGAGAAGTCTCCGGGGAGACCTTAGAGCAGTCTTTCAGTATCTGAAGGGAGCTCCAGGAGAGCTGGAGAGGGACTCTTGGTCAGGGAGTGTAGTGATAGGGCAAGGGAGAATGGTTTTAAATTGGAAGAGGGGAGATTTAGATTAGATATTAGGAAGAGGGCGGTGAGGCACTGGAACAGGTTCCCAGAGAAGTTGTGGATGCCCCATCCCTGGAGGGCTTCAAGGCCAGGCTGGATGAGGCTTTGAGCAACCTGCTCTAGGGAGAGGCGTCCCTGCTCATGGCAGGGGGGTTGGAACTCAATGATCTTTAAGGTCTCTTCCAACTCTGACCGTTCTATGATTCTATGAAACCCAGACCCCCAGCCTCCACCCTACCCTCGGTTGGACTTGATGATCTTAAAGGTCTCTTCCAACCAAAACGATTCCATGATTCTCCTGCTCTCAGGAGGCAGGCTGGGTCAGACGGTCTCTGGGCAAAGGGCTGCCGGGCTCACCGGCCACAGCCCCGCCGGACGGTGGCCACCGGCCCCGGGGACCGGCCCCGGTCGCCGCCCGCTGTCCATGGTCCCGGCGTCTCGCTGCTTCCGAGAATTTCACTGGGGGCGGGGAGGGGGTTGTCTGGGGCATTGGGGCTTTTTTCTTTCCTTTTCATTTCACCCTAACATTTGTAATACTGAAAGGATACCCAGACCTCCCTGTCTGGAGTCTGCACCTTAACCAGTTCTGTGCTACTCTTACGGCAAAGCTTGCAAGAACATCACGGACTCTGAAGGTGCTTCAAACGGTAACTTCAAACACTTCTTAGGACTGTTTTAGAGCATGTGACTTGTTTCCGAGCTGTGGCCCCACAGCTCCTTGGCAACCAAGTATTTTCTTATAGTCTTCCTAAAAGAGTGAGGGTTTTTTAAATTATTATTTCAAGTCACAGCAGATAGTAGATATCACTGTATTCCTGACTCCCTTGCCTGTTTTTCCCCTGCTGAGAGACTATCAAAGGGTGAGTGGCCATTAGCTGCTTTAAAAGAGAGGTCCATGCTGATCTTGTACCATGTGCCCTGATATTCATTCTCAAGGACAGGACATACTCCCCCAAGAATCTCACAGAAGTAAAGTATCTTGGAGGATTCCTGAGTCAGACGTGACACCTCAAGGGCTAAATTCCAGTGACAGTGACATGTTTTTCACTTCTACAACTACTTGCCAAACCTCTCAAAGTCTGGGATTTTTATGCTTAATAGTACAGCACAGAAAAAGCATTCCTGAGTATGTCCTCCATCTTAATTGGAGAAAGAGTGGGACAGACACTAACTGAAATAGGGGATCTATCAGTAAGTTTTGAACATGCCTCTTAACTTCATTCCTTACAGGGGGATAAAATGTTGGGAGGAAGGTTTGTTGGAAGCACAGATCCGATCATGGAGATGCTCAGTGCTTCCATTACCACTGATCAGAGACTGGCTGAAGTTGATATCCAGGGGAGCATGGCTTACGCCAAAGCCTTGGAGAAGGCTGGGATCCTATCTAAAACTGAGCTGGAGAAGATCCTGAGTGGACTGGAAAAGGTATTTATCTCTTCATATCTGTCATGCATGCTGGAACGAATGGCTTCTTGTCTGACAGCATCTGTAGTAGCCTCCCTGAGTTGCCTTCAGTGCACTAGGAAACATTCTGTGCAGGGGATGGATGCTCTGATTGCATCCCAATAAAGGCACCAAAGCCCAGCATAGGATGGGAACCAGGTGACAAGCGCCCAGTGACAGCCTGGTGCCCTGGTGGGTGCGTTGTCAATGTCATTTTGGCAACCCCACTGCCTCTGGGAGCTGTGCTCAGGCTCAGTGAGGTGTACCCTCCTCCTCAGACCGAACATTCGGCAGGAATTGTTTCTGAGTTAGGAATATTCTTTTTCTGCTGGCACTTGGGATCCCATTGAGTCTGGCTGCCCAAGTTAGCAGAAGGCAATGCATAGCCACCTGTGGGGGTGAAGAGAAGCCAGCAGATAAGCACTTTTTAAAAATATCCATTGTTTTTGCTCACCCACTGTGGACACTGGTGACTCTATCTTGGCCTGAAAGCACAGGAATGCCAGAGCTCGAGTGGGAGCCAACACTTGACTATCCATTGGGACAGCAGCAGTTGGTGTTCACTGGGGAGAATGAGAGCCCTCACGCACAGCAGGGTGACAGTGGTGGCTGACTGGTGTTTCTGCTGATGTTTGTAGATCTCTGAGGAATGGTCTAAAGGAGTCTTTGTGGTGACCCAAACTGATGAGGATATCCACACTGCCAACGAACGCAGACTAAAGGTTTGGGTCCTCTAACCTCTTGTTCCCGTTCCTCTGTAGCTAGAGCTGCTTGATGATAAGTGCATGCACCTTTTCCCACTGTGAAATTCCTCGGGACCTTGTGGCACTGAGACCCCAGGGGCACAGTCAAGTGTTTTCAAGACCCCTTTTGCGGAAGAGGCACTGTACAAGCATAGAACCCAAACTTGCCCTTCCCCAGAAGAGATCCCAGGGCTACTCACAGGATCCTAGAGCTGAGTCCCTTCCAGGCGGGGAGACCTGTTCACATGCAGACTCTTCCTTAGAGTTCAAAGATACTGACAGGAATCCTCCTCTTGTTCCCAGGAGCTGATTGGTGACGTAGCTGGAAAGCTGCACACTGGAAGAAGCAGGAATGATCAGGTATGCACAGAATCTCTTTTTTCCCCCCTCTGTGCTCCTCCCCAACCTCATTTCAGGAGATCGCAGACCAGAACAGCTTTGGCTGTCTTCCTGGAGAGCACGGTAGACTGGCCTTACCACATCAAAATGACCAAATGAGGAGAGGAAGATGTGCTTCCCCGTTACACAGAACAAGGAAGGGTTTGCTTTGCAACAAAAGCAGCGAGTCACAAATTATGTCCCATTCTGCTTTGACTGTGACCAATCTCCCCCCAGGTTGTGACTGACTTGAAGCTGTTCATGAAGAATTCCCTCTCTGTCATCTCCACCCACCTCCTGCAGCTCATTAAGACCCTGGTGGAACGCGCTGCCATGTAAGTCTTTTTCCAGATCCACAGCCTTGGCCTTGCAAGGGCAGGAGACTTCTAGGCTTGCTCTTGGACTGACACCAGCCAGGGTGGCAGCGGGGTCTTCTGCAGAGGAGGTTACAGACGGGCGGTTCTCACCTCTTCCTCTCCTTTCCCATGCAGAGAAATCGATGTTATCTTGCCTGGCTACACCCACCTGCAGAAAGCTCAGCCCATCAGATGGAGCCAGTTCTTGCTCAGGTAACCACCTTTCACACTGGGCTGCAGGAAGCCTTCTCCACCCTTGGGGCCCTGCTCAGCTGGAGCCTAGAAGGGCATCATCCTTGGAGGAGGCAGCTTGGGGTGGTGACAAACCAGTGCTAACCTTGCAAACTGGAGAAGGAGCTCCCCCTGTTTCTGTGTGGCTCTGACCAACCCGGGAGTCAAGCACTGAGCGGGCAGTGGATGCCGACTCCCGCTACACTCCATCCTTTGGCCAGTTACACCTCAGCTACTGGGTTCACATGAAGCAGATTCTATGGCTGCTGGCTGTTGCGCTTCCAAGGGCCTGAGTTTACAGTCTCCATTATAAGCCTCTTCTGTTCTAGATGGAATCCTGGTCTCCAGGCACAGCAGGAAACTGCTTGGGAAGGAAAGTGACATTTTCTGACTTCGTGTGCTTCATGTCTCATGTCTGTTCATGTCCTTTTCTAGCCATGCTGTTGCTCTGACCCGTGACTCTGAGCGCCTGGGAGAGTTAAAGAAGAGGATCAATGTCTTGCCTTTGGGAAGGTAAGGTCTACTATTTGTATAATCATCTATGCTCTGCAAAGTCTTTAGAAGTGCTATCCCTGCTTCCTAGAGCTTTTTTTGGTTGGAGTGTTCAGGCTGTCATGCATGACTTGTGTTTTCTTCTTCCCTGGCAGCGGTGCTCTGGCTGGCAACCCACTGGAAATTGATAGAGAACTTCTGCGTAGTGGTAAATGTCTCCCTTTGATTCATTGCCACAGGGCTAACTCTAATATCTAGGAGGAAAGGAAACATTGATACCTGTCTCCCAGCTGCAACACAATACAATGTCTGGGAGCCAAAGCTTTTCTTTTATAAGGCATCTTACTGCAATGAAACAGGCACTGCCTGTGAGGTGGGAGCAGGAAGAGCCACCTCTGCTTCATGCTGGATGCCTGGGGGTAATAACCAAGACCCCAGTCAGTGTAACACTTAAGCATATTTGTGTTCCTGGGACTGCTCGAGGGCTCACAGTCACCTGCAGGCTGGGGCATCCTGCTGCAGTCAAGCTCCAGTCAGGCCAAGCCTGATCTCCTCTGTCCATCACCTTCCTTACAGAGCTGGACTTTGCTTCCATCAGCCTGAACAGCATGGATGCTGTTAGTGAGAGAGACTTTGTGGGTAAGCACAACTCAGTCCCTTCTTCCTAGCACTGGTTTAGAAGCTGGTCTCTTCTGAGACCTTCCCAGTGGACTTCCTTTAATAAGGAGACTGCAATCCCTCACTGGGAAGTATTTATACAGAAAATCTGTTTGCTCATGGTTAAGCATGATTCAGGGCTCTCTGGGTTGTGAAGCAAACAAGCATCTTTTTCACGTGCCGATTTCCTGCCTTCTCTGCAGTGGAATTCCTCTCTGTTGCCACTCTGCTGATGATCCACCTCAGCAAGATGGCTGAAGATCTCATCATCTACAGTACCAGCGAGTTTGGATTTCTAACACTTTCTGATACCTACTGGTAGGTTTCTGGTCTCTGTGGAGAAGTTCTCCACAGCTGTCCTCACCTAGGAGAATGAGACAGTGCTTGGGGTCTCCCTGCTGTCACAGCATTAGAAACCTGGCAGAAAAGCAGATTTAGGATGAATATTCTCCACTAATGACCCATTATTTCTGATTTTGGCAACTCAACCAAGCCTGCAATTAGTAGATTCTCCTTCCCAGCAACTGCTGGTAGAGAGAACTTCCTCCTCTGCTGGGAATGCCAGCCAAAGCCCTTCCTTGACCAGCTGGGTTTGCAATCCAAACAGACTTCCTGTCTCCTGGGGCAGCACAACCACAGTCCTCCCTCTCCAAGCACACAGCAAAACTTAATCTGCCCCATTGATACCAAGCCTCCTTTTTGCTTCCTCTTTGAGAGGTGGGACTGTGTGGTAGCTCCAAAAAAGACTGCAAAAATAAAGGCTGTGATTTCAGGAAGATGAGAAATCCTGCTCAGACATTTTCCCTACACCCTAGAAAGGTTTTTGGGGTAAGGGGAGCTGCATATCACCTTTGGTGGGCTGAACCAGTATTTTGCATCCCCTGTCTTAGCTCGTGTCTGTAAGACACAGGTGTTACTCACTGTTACACTCCACACACCTTTATTGCAGCGCTGGAAGCAGCGTAATGCCTCAGAAGAAGAACCCAGACAGCCTGGAACTGATCCGCAGCAAGGCTGGCCGTGTGTTCGGACGGGTGAGCCTGATAAAGAAACAAGTGGGATGGGGAAACTGCTCCTACTGGGGCTGAAGGATCTTGTTTCTTCTTGCCTCTGGGTACAGAAATGTGCCCAGTCTAAGGTCTGAGCCTCTGCTGGGACAATGTGCTTCTCCTCCTAGAACTAACTGCTTCACCTCTTTCTCTCTCCAGTTGGCTGCTATTCTCATGGTTCTCAAAGGACTTCCAAGCACCTACAACAAGGACCTGCAGGTAAGTAAAACACGTGTGGGCTTTCACTCACATTCTCTGAGCAGACACAGCTCTTTTCTGTTCTTGAGCAGTCCTGCCACTATGTTGCCCTGTTGTGTGTGGGACACTGAGACAGGGGCTGAGGCACAGCGCGCTGCAGTTGCCACCCAGCCATAGCAGGAGCCCCTGGGAGGTTGTGCCTGCTCTGCTGGCTGGGCTGCTCTTGGGCTTTTGGGCTGCACGAGCCTGACTTACAGCAATTTCCATCTCTGCTTTCATGCAGGAGGACAAGGAGGCTGTCTTTGATGTTGTGGACACCCTGAATGCTGTGCTCCAGGTGGCCACTGGAGTGATTTCTACCCTCCAGGTAAGGCTTCAGCCTCTCACTGCTGAACGTAGCTCAGGGCACAATCTGTGGGTAAAACACAAAAGAGAGGTCTAGACAGGTCCTAAAATGAAGGCTCTTCAGTGGCTCACCCACACTGCTCATTATTGCTCACAATGTCAGCTAATGTGTCCCCAAGGAGCTGATGATAATGTCTCCCTCTTACCCTCCTTTCTGCAGATTAACAAGGAGAACATGGAGAAGGCTCTGAGCCCTGAGATCCTGTCATCTGATCTGGCTCTCTACTTGGTTCATAAAGGAGTAAGTATCAGAAAAAGTCTTGGAGCTGTGATTTCTTGGGATGCAGAACACTGCTCAGTGAAGGCCTGAGATAAGGCCGTCTGTTCTGTCCCCAGGTGATGAACAGTCTCGGTCAACAAACACGAAAGCTGGAAACCCATTCTTTACATGTATCCCAAATAGTCGAAGTGCTCCCAGGTGGATTAGGTAGTAATTTACAGGTGGAGTTTTACCACCTAATGCCTGCCCTCTTTGCTCCCCAGAAAACCCATATTCAGATTCCATTGCCCTAAGTGAAACCAAGCCCACCAGAAAAGACAGCACATCCATTTTTCCCTTTGAGGCTGCACCCCAGTCGCCTGCTCACTGACTGTGGCCTTTGCTTCTCACTGCAGATGCCATTCAGACAAGCCCACACTGCCTCTGGGAAGGCCGTCCACCTCGCTGAGTCTAAAGGCATCACCATCAACAATCTCACCCTGGAAGATCTGAAGAGCATCAGGTTTGTATCAGGATTATTTTGCCATAACTCCCCTCAACAGAAGGCTGTCAGCCTCCCTTCGTATGGGTCTCCTTATGGTGCACTTCCCCAAAATCTTCCTGGCTGCTACTGCTGGGTCTGAAGGAACAGAAGGGGGACAACCTCACTACCATGCAGTTCCACTGGGCATGGGCAGCAGCTCCCAGGAGGGACTGGAAGAAACTCATGCCCTGACCTGGAGGCACCAGCTCTCCACAAATCCCTCTTCCTCACTCTCCCCTTGGAGCTGACTCGTGGCTCTGCCACAAGCAGCTCCTGCCAGGCACCCGAAGTGCAGAAGCAGGGCTGCAAGAGGCCTTTACCCTCAGAAAAATGCTCTGTCTCTACTCTCTCACCCTCTCTGCAGGCAGGCAGCATGGAAAGCCAGCCCACAGCGCCCAGTGCTCTCCACTGACCCCTCTTCTCTTTGCCTCCCCAGCCCCCTTTTTGGCAGTGACGTCTCCCAGGTCTTCAACGTGGTCAACAGCGTGGAGCAGTACACAGCCATGGGGGGCACCGCCAAGAGCAGCGTGACTGCCCAGATCGAGCAGCTGAGGGAGCTGCTGAAGAAGCTGAAGGAACAGGCTTAGAGTGTGGGGAGCTATCCCGTGGATGCAGCATTGTGCCTATCGCACCAATCTGGAGTTAATAAACACTGTGTTGTATGTAGTTCACTCAAACTCCTGTCTTGTGGCTTTCTTCTTGGGGTCAGGACTGAGCTGGGCTTCCTCAGCCTTCTTGAGGCTTGGGAAATGTCCACTGGTGCCTGGCTGTGGAGCTGGTTTATGGAGTGATCAAGCTCTCAGGGTCTGGTAGGTAGAGAGCAGCAGGACTGTCTGTCTACAAGAAGAGACCTGAAAACACGTCTCCTGAATGCGAGCGTGGTGGGCTGGGGAAAGTGTTGGGTCCAGCAGTGCCAGTACAGACTACACAATGTGCTGAGGAAGGCTTGTGGATGTGCACAAAGAGGGATACCCAATACTGCATCTGTAGCACATGCCACATCTCCAGCTATCACTGCCCTCCTCATAGGAGTATACTTGTCTGCCCTCTGGCAGTGGAGGATTAAGTAGCCAAAAAAAGTCTCCTCACCACCTGGCACCTAAACTTCGCATAGTCTTAGGCAGGACTTGGTCAGTAAGTCAACCCACAGGTCATTCCAGCCCATCACACCACCACCTTTAGCTCTGATTTCCACTAAAGCACAGGGGTTGCATGGTCCCAGGTCAAGCTTTTCCCTCTGTGTGACCCAGGCAGGTAATGGCAGCAGCACAAGCGTTGCCTTAAGGGCTGTAGCACAGACAGTACTAATGGTCATGAGCCAAATCTGCCATTACTGAAGTACCTTCGGAGACACAAAGTGCTTTCATCCTACCTATGTAGCATTTGTGCTTTAAACACATCGGAGAAACGGAGAACCGTCAACAGAACTTCCCTTTTTTCAACATTTCCCCCCAGCCTCAGCCTCCCCTTATTCTGGCCCTACACCTGATCTGTTCTCCTGGCATTTAAAGAACAGCACATTTCAATCACTGCTCCATAAACCCCCTTTGTATTTGCTCTGTTACTTCCTGCTGCGTTTTTGTTTTGGCACTTGTGTCTCACTCTCCAGATAGGTTTGCTGTGGCCACGAAATCACGTACACACACTTAGCTGATAGAGGAAAGGAGCAAGAGTATGAGAAGCAGAGAATTAATAGTTGTCTATGAATCCAGACAGCGATTTTGAGCCTTGTTCTGGACTGATACTCAAGGCAGCACACTGGAAACCCAGCTGCAGAAGGTACTTGCTCATTCAGGCTGGGTAGCCAGAAGTTGCCTGATGCTAGCCATGTCACTCTGGCCATGACCCCTCTGCTACAGAAAGCGGCACACTCTAAACATGCAATCCCATCCTCTTCAACTCAGAAAGAGGATGAATAGCAGGACAGAGAAGAATACGGGAAAGACAGCTGGACTAGCTCCCTTCCTACCTGAATTATCCTACAGTCCTGAGACAACAGGGTGGTTAAAGTGCAGAAAAACCCAAAAGGAGACACTAAAACTGGGGTGCGTTTCCTGCACTCGCTCAAAGGCTCTGACAGTGCACACAGAAACAAAAAATGAAATGCGGCAGCAGCACACTCCCTCCGGCAGAGCAGGAACATCCCTGGGCTGTAGGAGGGGAGGGGGGACGGGAGCGGGGCCGGTCCCGGGGACATCCCGCCCCGCCGGGGCGGACCGAGCCGCCAGCCCCTCCACCAGGCGTGTAAAAGCAGGGTGGCGGGGCTGGGGAGCGGAGGGGACCACTTGGGGTTGCGGGGGCAGAGCCTCACCTCATCTCGCTGTCCCACAGGTTGCACTGGTTGCCGGGATCGCTGCACAAACAAGGAAAACGCCGTCCGAAATGGCAGGAGAGGTGAGGGTGAACTTTGCTTCTCCGGTGGGGTGGTCTAGGGGTGATCTGGCAAACGTCAGCAAAACTGAGTTAAAATCTAAATTCCTGCCTTTTCCTTCAGGTTTTTCCTTGGGAGATGCCAATAACTAATGTGTTTCATTCCCACCGACTTGCATTTAGGCAGGGGGTACTTTCCAGCAGGTTGTGTAAACGCTTCTCTCTACAAAAGCTGCATTTTCAGTTTCTGTGCCTGGTAGGCAAGACGTGACTAGTCATCTTGGCCAGTCACGCTTTCTGCCCTCTGAATGGCTACTGCATCTCTGGCCCTCCGTGCTCTGGGTTGCAGAGAAGTGCCCATGGGCTGTCAGACACTACTAGATACTTCTCTACTCCTGGAGCTACCTAAATATAATCTTTCAGGTTTGATTTCCTCATTACAAATGTAGCTGTTGCAATGTTTCTGCTGACCCACCTCTTTGGTGGAAAACCCTAATACTGAAGATGTACCTAGTACGTGTACTTCTTCAGAGAAGGCTTTGGGGAGACCTTATAGCAGCCTTCCAGTACCTGAAGGGAACTCCAGGAGAGCTGGAGAGGGACCCTTGGTCAGGAAGTGTAGTGATAGGACAAGGGGTAACCATTTTAAATTGGAAGAGGGGAGATTTAGGTTAGATATTAGGAAGAAATTCTTTGCTGTGAGGATGGTGAGGCACTGGAACAGGTTGCCCAGAGAAGCTGTGGCTGCTTCATCCCTCGAGGGGTTCAAGGCCAGGCTGGATGGGGCCTGGAGCAACCTGGTCTAGTGGGAGGTGTCCCTGCCCAGGGCAGGGGGATTGGAACTCGATGATCTTTAAGATGCCTTCCAACTCAAACCCTTCTATGATACATTAGTTCCCCATTCAAACGCTTACCCTCCAGTACTGGCCTTAACTTTAGCATCCTGTGGGGACCAGATGCACAATGTAAAATTTTTCTTTTTCAGTTCTGATTGCACCCTCTGCTTTCCCTCAGCTGCCCTGAAGGTATCAGAAAACATGTGCCTACACTCTTACCTCTGTGGGCTCTCTCCTGCTGTCCTCTCAGGCATGTTTTTTCAGCGGGGATCGGCAGACATGTGGAGACAGTCACTAGGGAAAAAGTTTCTAAGGTTACTCAACAGGGCTTTGTCTGGCTAACGAAGCCCTGACACAGATAAATTTGCAATTGTCAGGCCGTGTTCTTGCTGTGTATGGTAGCTACAGTGTACAGCAGCAGGAGAAGAGACCCACAGGGGTGTTTTAAACAGTCAAGTACATTTGTATTTAGGCTCTTCCCCTTCCTTGAAATGTTCTCCCATTTCTTTTCATGGCTGCCAGCGCTGCAGAGTTGCTTTTGAAATCTTGGATAAGTTGTAAAGTCTCTGCAGGAGTAAAATTCCAACCCATTTCAGTGCACGTTTGCCAGAGTTAGGGCTTCAGGGGGCTACCAGGGCAAGCAAAAAAGCTTCCGATCAAGTGACATACTTGACTCTTCGCTAGTGAAGCCACTGAGTTGCTGAATCAGTGGTGAAAAAAGCTTACACACACCCTGCTGCAATGCCTGGCTGGAACTGTGTCCCTGTCCTTGGTCACCCAGTGAAGTAGCTATGTAGATGACACATCCAAGTGTGTGAAGTTACTGTATGAATCTTGATTTGCATAGAAAAACAACCTTTGATCCTATGTGTTTTAAGACATTCTTTTTGTTGATTTGTTTTTCTGAACACTCCTGATGCTGAAAGGTACCCAGACCTCCCTTTCTGGATTCTGCACCTTAACCAGCTTTATGCTAATCTTATGCCAAAGCTTGCAAGCACATCATGGGCTCTGGAGATGCTTGAGAGGTTCCTGAGACTAACCTGACACCTCGAGGGCTAAATGCTGGTGACAGTGACATGTTCTCCACCTCTTCAACTACTTGCTAAAGGACCTAAAAGCTGAGGGCCTTTCTGGTCAGTGCTACCACGTTGAAAGGACACAGCTGAACACGGCCTTTATATTGGATAGCCAGATCACTGGATGTTACATGCATAGGACCATAACTGAAGTTATTAGACCTTTTTAATTTGCTTCTTCTTCTCTCTCAGGGGAATAAACTGTGGGGAGGAAGATTCAGTGGAAACACAGATCCAGTCATGGAGATTCTCAATGCTTCCATTGCCACTGATCAGAGACTGGCTGAAGTTGATATCCAGGGGAGCATGGCTTATGCCAAAGCCTTGGAGAAGGCTGGGATCCTATCTAAAACTGAGCTGGAGAAGATCCTGAGTGGACTGGAAAAGGTATTTATTTCCTTCACAAACTGTCATGCATGCTGGAACGAATGGCTTCTAATTTCACAGCATCTGCAGTAGCCTCCCTGTTTGTTGTGATAAAAAGCATCTTCAGCTGTCCTCATGTACTCTTCCTTACATCTAGGCATGTGCTGAAGTGCTTTGTGAAAGGGAATGATGTACTAAATCATGGACATGACAGGCCCATGTGTGCTGCTCTCACTACCCATGGAGACATTCTGGGCAGGGGATGGATGCTCCAATTGCATCCCAATAAAGGCACCAAAGCCTGGCAGCAGGATGGGAACCGGGTGAAAAGTTCCCAGTGACAGCCTGATGCTCTAGTGGGCACGATGTCAATGTCATTTTTGGCAGTTCCACTGCCTCTGTGAGGCAGTGTGCTCAGCATGACCTGCCCATCCTTATCCTCAGAATGAACATTCACCAGGAATTGTTTCAGTCTGAGTTAGGAATATTCTTTTTCTGCTGGCACTTGGGATCCCATTGAGTCTGGCTGCCCAAGTTAGCAGAAGGCAATGCATAGCCACCTGTGGGGGTGAAGAGAAGCCAGCAGATAAGCACTTTTTAAAAATATCCATTGTTGTTGCTCACCCACTGCAGACACTGGTGACTCTACACAATATTCATGTAGAAGAATCATTGTGGGCAACGCTAAAGCAATCACTGATGTTTCAGCTCCCTCTCACTTTTTCATTAAATAACTTAAAGCCTCCTGAAGCCCTAACACTGCAGGGTCATCACAGTAGAGAGAGGAATCCCACCAAGTGCAGGACAGAATAGCAAGATCTAGGAATCAGCCAGCCTTGGCCTGAAAGAATGGGAATGCCAGAGCTCGTGTGGGACCCAACGCTTTCATTTCCATTGGGACAGCAGCAGTTGGTGTTCACTGGGGAGAATGAGAGCCCTCACGCACAGCAGGGTGACAGTGGTGGCTGACTGGTGTTTCTGCTGATGTTTGTAGATCTCTGAGGAATGGTCTAAAGGAGTCTTTGTGGTGACCCAAACTGATGAGGATATCCACACTGCCAACGAACGCAGACTAAAGGTTTGGGTCCTCTAACCTCTTGTTCCCGTTCCTCTGTAGCTAGAGCTGCTTGATGATAAGTGCATGCACCTTTTCCCACTGTGAAATTCCTCGGGACCTTGTGGCACTGAGACCCCAGGGGCACAGTCAAGTGTTTTCAAGACCCCTTTTGCGGAAGAGGCACTGTACAAGCATAGAACCCAAACTTGCCCTTCCCCAGAAGAGATCCCAGGGCTACTCACAGGATCCTAGAGCTGAGTCCCTTCCAGGCGGGGAGACCTGTTCACATGCAGACTCTTCCTTAGAGTTCAAAGATACTGACAGGAATCCTCCTCTTGTTCCCAGGAGCTGATTGGTGACGTAGCTGGAAAGCTGCACACTGGAAGAAGCAGGAATGATCAGGTATGCACAGAATCTCTTTTTTCCCCCCTCTGTGCTCCTCCCCAACCTCATTTCAGGAGATCGCAGACCAGAACAGCTTTGGCTGTCTTCCTGGAGAGCACGGTAGACTGGCCTTACCACATCAAAATGACCAAATGAGGAGAGGAAGATGTGCTTCCCCGTTACACAGAACAAGGAAGGGTTTGCTTTGCAACAAAAGCAGCGAGTCACAAATTATGTCCCATTCTGCTTTGACTGTGACCAATCTCCCCCCAGGTTGTGACTGACTTGAAGCTGTTCATGAAGAATTCCCTCTCTGTCATCTCCACCCACCTCCTGCAGCTCATTAAGACCCTGGTGGAACGCGCTGCCATGTAAGTCCTTTTCCAGATCCACAGCCTTGGCCTTGCAAGGGCAGGAGACTTCTAGGCTTGCTCTTGGACTGACACCAGCCAGGGTGGCAGCGGGGTCTTCTGCAGAGGAGGTTACAGACGGGCGGTTCTCACCTCTTCCTCTCCTTTCCCATGCAGAGAAATCGATGTTATCTTGCCTGGCTACACCCACCTGCAGAAAGCTCAGCCCATCAGATGGAGCCAGTTCTTGCTCAGGTAACCACCTTTCACACTGGGCTGCAGGAAGCCTTCTCCACCCTTGGGGCCCTGCTCAGCTGGAGCCTAGAAGGGCATCATCCTTGGAGGAGGCAGCTTGGGGTGGTGACAAACCAGTGCTAACCTTGCAAACTGGAGAAGGAGCTCCCCCTGTTTCTGTGTGGCTCTGACCAACCTGGGACTTAAGCACTGAGCGGGCAGTGGATGCCGACTCCCGCTACACTCCATCCTTTGGCCAGAGTTACTTCTTGGCCCTTCTGACTTCAGGTGTTTCATCTGTCCTGATGTTTTTCCTCCCAGCCATGCTGTCGCATTGACCCGCGATGCTGAGCGCTTGCGAGAGGCAAAGAGGAGGATCAATGTCTTGCCTCTAGGAAGGTAAAATTTACTTTCTGTGTAATCCCTGATCCTCACTTTGCTCTGTGAAGCGGCTATGAGGCAGATCCTTACAGGCTGAGCCCTAGGCCACCCTGTGTGACACCAGAATGAACGGATGGAGAGAAGCCTTCAGAGTGGTGTCATTACTGCCTGTTAGATCTGTTTTGGTTGGAGTGTGCAGGCTGCTGTGTGTGATTTGTGTTTCTTCCTTCCCTGGCAGTGGTGCACTGGCTGGCAACCCACTGGAAATCGACAGAGAACTTCTGCGTTGTGGTAAGTGTCCCTCTGTGACAGAGAGGCACGGGTCTACTCATAATATCTCAGAGTTGGGGGAGCATCGATACACTGTCCTGATGCTATTTTGGATGTGTTGCAGCACCTTAACATAGGGATGGAGGGCAACAAATACTAAAAATTAATATGATCTGATGCTCAGTGACATGGGTGGGAGGCAGCTCCTAATGACTCAGCAAGCATGAGTCATTAGTAAAAAGTAAGGCTTTTTATTACTATGAGACAGCAGATGCCTGTAGGGTGGGAGTACAAGCAGAGCCAACACTGGCTGCCTGGGGCTAATAACACAACCCTGCTCAGCATGTTTGTATTTCTGGGACTGCTCGAGGGCTCACAGTCACCTGCAGGCTGGGGCATCCTGCTGCAGTCAAGCTCCAGTCAGGCCAAGCCTGATCTCCTCTGTCCATCACCTTCCTTACAGAGCTGGACTTTGCTTCCATCAGCCTGAACAGCATGGATGCTGTTAGTGAGAGAGACTTTGTGGGTAAGCACAACTCAGTCCCTTCTTCCCAGCACTGGTTTAGAAGCTGGTCTCTTCTGAGACCTTCCCAGTGGACCTCCTTTAATAAGGAGACTGCAATCCCTCACTGGGAAGTATTTATACAGAAAATCTGTTTGCTCATGGTTAAGCATGATTCAGGGCTCTCTGGGTTGTGAAGCAAACAAGCATCTTTTTCACGTGCCGATTTCCTGCCTTCTCTGCAGTGGAATTCCTCTCTGTTGCCACTCTGCTGATGATCCACCTCAGCAAGATGGCTGAAGATCTCATCCTCTACAGTGCCAGCGAGTTTGGATTTCTAACCCTCTCTGATGCTTACAGGTAGGGTACAGGTCTTTGTGCAGAGGGCTCTTTCCTCAGACCTCACTCCACAGCTGTCCTCACCTGCTAGGGTGAGACAGTGGTTGGGGTATCCCAGATGCACAAGGCTGACACAGCATTAGAAACCTGGCAGAAAAGCAGCCTTAGGGTGAATAGTCCTCGATAATGAACAATTATTTCTGCATTCAGCACATTCCTCCCCAGCAACTGCTGGCAGAGAGAACTTCCTCCTCTGCTAGGAATGCCAGCCAAAGCCCTTCCTTGACCAGCTGGGTTGGCAATCCAAACAGACTTCCTGCCTCTCGGGGTGGCACAACCATAGTCCTCCCTCTCCGAGATCACAGCAACAATGAGGCTGCCCTGTTGATATGAGCTATGGAGAGGCTGGTGGGGAAGCCTCCTTTTTGCTTCCTCTTTGAGAGGTGGGACTATGTGGTAGGTCCAGAAAAGGCTGCAAAATCAAAGGTTCTACTTTTGGAAACATGAGAAACTCAGTTCACTGCTTCCCTTCACCCTAGAAAGGCGAAGTACACCTTGGAGTACTAGATGAGTATATTGCATGACCTGTGTAAGACTGGTAGGTCTTATTCACTGTTACACTCCACACACGTTTCTTTCAGCACTGGAAGCAGCCTAATGCCTCAGAAGAAGAACCCAGACAGCCTGGAACTGATCCGCAGCAAGGCTGGCCGTGTGTTCGGACGGGTGAGCCTGATAAAGAAACAAGTGGGATGGGGAAACTGCTCCTACTGGGGCTGAAGGATCTTGTTTCTTCTTGCCTCTGGGTACAGAAATGTGCCCAGTCTAAGGTCTGAGCCTCTGCTGGGACAATGTGCTTCTCCTCCTAGAACTAACTGCTTCACCTCTTTCTCTCTCCAGTTGGCTGCTATTCTCATGGTTCTCAAAGGACTTCCAAGCACCTACAACAAGGACCTGCAGGTAAGTAAAACACGTGTGGGCTTTCACTCATATTCTCTGAGCAGACACAGCTCTTTTCTGTTCTTGAGCAGTCCTGCCACTACGTTGCCCTGTTGTGTGTGGGACACTGAGACAGGGGCTGAGGCACAGCGCGCTGCAGTTGCCACCCAGCCATAGCAGGAGCCCCTGGGAGGTTGTGCCTGCTCTGCTGGCTGGGCTGCTCTTGGGCTTTTGGGCTGCACGAGCCTGACTTACAGCAATTTCCATCTCTGCTTTCATGCAGGAGGACAAGGAGGCTGTCTTTGATGTTGTGGACACCCTGAATGCTGTGCTCCAGGTGGCCACTGGAGTGATTTCTACCCTCCAGGTAAGGCTTCAGCCTCTCACTGCTGAACGTAGCTCAGGGCACAATCTGTGGGTAAAACACAAAAGAGAGGTCTAGACAGGTCCTAAAATGAAGGCTCTTCAGTGGCTCACCCACACTGCTCATTATTGCTCACAATGTCAGTTGCTCAGAGGGTCCTTTTAAAGCCAGTTCCCTTCTAGATGAAATCCCCTCCTGACCACTTACGTGTCCCCAAGCAGAAGCTGATGACAATGTTCCCTCTGACCCTACTTTCTGCAGATCAACAAGGAGAACATGGAGAAGGCCCTGAGCACTGAGATGCTGTCTACTGATCTGGCTCTCTACTTAGTTCGTAAAGGAGTAAGTATCAGAAGAAGTGTTGCAGCTGTGATTTCTTGGGATGCAGAACACTGCTCAGTGAAGGCCTGAGATAAGGCCTGATATGTCCCCTGGCAAGGACCATTCTGAGTCACCAAGCCCAGATTCATATTGCATTGCCTTAAGTGAAACCAAGCCCACCAAAAAAGACAGCATATCCATTTTTCCCTTTGAGGCTGCACCCCAGTCGCCTGCTCACTGACTGTGGCCTTTGCTTCTCACTGCAGATGCCATTCAGACAAGCCCACACTGCCTCTGGGAAGGCCGTCCACCTCGCTGAGTCTAAAGGCATCACCATCAACAATCTCACCCTGGAAGATCTGAAGAGCATCAGGTTTGTATCAGGATTATTTTGCCATAACTCCCCTCAACAGAAGGCTGTCAGCCTCCCTTCGTATGGGTCTCCTTATGGTGCACTTCCCCAAAATCTTCCTGGCTGCTACTGCTGGGTCTGAAGGAACAGAAGGGGGACAACCTCACTACCATGCAGTTCCACTGGGCATGGGCAGCAGCTCCCAGGAGGGACTGGAAGAAACTCATGCCCTGACCTGGAGGCACCAGCTCTCCACAAATCCCTCTTCCTCACTCTCCCCTTGGAGCTGACTCGTGGCTCTGCCACAAGCAGCTCCTGCCAGGCACCCGAAGTGCAGAAGCAGGGCTGCAAGAGGCCTTTACCCTCAGAAAAATGCTCTGTCTCTACTCTCTCACCCTCTCTGCAGGCAGGCAGCATGGAAAGCCAGCCCACAGCGCCCAGTGCTCTCCACTGACCCCTCTTCTCTTTGCCTCCCCAGCCCCCTTTTTGGCAGTGACGTCTCCCAGGTCTTCAACGTGGTCAACAGCGTGGAGCAGTACACGGCCATGGGGGGCACCGCCAAGAGCAGCGTGACTGCCCAGATCGAGCAGCTGAGGGAGCTGCTGAAGAAGCTGAAGGAACAGGCTTAGAGTGTGGGGAGCTATCCCGTGGATGCAGCATTGTGCCTATCGCACCAATCTGGAGTTAATAAACACTGTGTTGTATGTAGTTCACTCAAACTCCTGTCTTGTGGCTTTCTTCCAAGGCACCTTATTGATCTGGGCTTCCTCAGCCCTTGTGAGGCTCAGGGAAATGTTCACTTGTGTGTGAACCTGGCAGTGAAGCTGGGTTATGGAGCGTAATGTTCTAGGGCCCCAGGAGGTACAGAGCAGCCGGAGTGTCAGTGCATGTGTTCATGGAGGCTTGGGAGTGTCCACAAAGAGAGATGCTTGGTACAACATCTGCAACGTGCTCCACATCACCACCTATCACTGTCTTCCTCCTAGGATTACACTTGCCTTCTTTCTGGTAGGAAAAAAAATCTGCTCTCCCCTGGCACTGGAACTTGGACAAGAGGTCAAACCACAGGTCATCCCAGTCTGTCACAAAACTACCTTTGGCTCTGATTTACTTCAAAGCACAGAGTTGCAAGGTCCCGGGTCCAGCTCCTCAGTGTAACACATGCCCTGATTTTCCTCCATGCTTGTTGGTGCAGCACTTTTTAACCACCTCAGTGGTTTAGCCACCTGAGTTCCTGAGTCCCCTGCTCTTACTGCCATGTTTCTTTGGTTTAATGCATTCATCTCACCTTACAGCTGTTAGCTGTGGCAAGAAATTCAATTATATACAACACCAACACCAACAGACTCAGAATAAGGGATTATCTCCTCCTCCCCAGCTCATGGTTCTTTTCATTTCTCACATAAGCTTTTTCCACATTTTTTCATTCTAGGTCAGTTACCTTCACACGTCTCAGCTGTCTCGCTGGTTGCTTGTTCCTAGTCACCAACGTTCAGCATCCCAGGGGTCAGTGCTGAGTAATGTGTGGCCCTGCTGATTGAAAAAAGGTGATTTTAGCAGATTATCACATCTCAGTCTCTTGCTTATATAAATAGCTCCATTTTTCTGATATTCTTATGTGTCACCAAGCCTTTCATTGTTCTGCAATAAACCGACCTGTTGCTTCTGTAATTGAATTACGTACAGCATGACTGACAACTGCTTATTGCACACAGAGATACATGTTTTCATCCAGGGAACAAACACAGGCTACAAATAAGTGTACTGTAAAATTAAAATCAATGCAATGGCATTTCCTTCCTCCGTTGCCCTGTGACACTTTTCTCCATCCTGCTTTATTCCCAATGAAGTTTGGAGGGATGTGGTCTCAATAAGAAATGTTACCGTGCTGCACAGATGAGTCCAGATGTGGTTTCCTAATGTAGAAACCTTCCCTCTGCCAGCCCCAAGATGCCATCTGGTTGTTGGTGCTCTTCTTTGCCATTTCCAATAACTCCTTGCCTTCCTGCTTCAACGAGTGACTCTGAAAACAGATAAAAGTGAGCAAGTAAATGAATCACAGAATGCTTTAGATTGGAACGGACCTTAAAGATCACCTAGTTCCAATCTCCCTGCCATGGGCAGTGTGAGAAACACCAGCTCAGACATAGAACGTAAGAGAGAATAAAGCCATCAAAGTAAAGGTTAAAAACAAAGTATAAAAGAGGTTTATTAAAAATTTACAGAACAGTGCTGAATCGGGTACATCTCCAGGCAGATGCAAAAATTCTATTTTCACTTTTAAGTTTATATATTTTATCCCAGCCACTTATGTGTCTGTCTTCCCTCTCATTGGTTGAGAGGCTAGAGCTTAACCTATTAGAAATTGATTTTACACCTTTTTACCTTGTAAGGTCTTAACATGCCTACTCCAAGAAGACACTATCCTAAATACACCTTTGATTAGTTGATTAGACTACAAGTTATCCCACAGTCTTTTGCCCCCTTCTACTGTCCATTGTTAGCAATTACAGGCACTCTGGTGGTCTTTTACTTCATCAGGTGGTCGTATCTTCCTCTTCATCGGTTGTCCTCTAGATGAAGGTAGCCCGTTTGGCAGCCTTTAGAGCCCCCCTGGCAGCTTAATTGAGCCTGGTTCCTTCGGCCTTGATGATACTCCCCTCTCCTTTGAGCTCCCGTGTTGAAGGTTGCTTTCCCACCTACGTTTTCTTTGCTTAGATAACATTCTGCAGAACAAGAGCACCATTCAACAGAGCAAGGACATTTCTGACGATTAATTAATTTAGTCTGATTTATGAGACTGTACTGTCACGAGGTCCCTTTCAGTACACACATACTGACCTAAATACACAAAGTAGCTGAAGCGAGACTTATAAACCAATTTCTCATGGGCAGGGACATGTTCTGCTAGACCAGGTTGCTCGAAGCCTGGTCCAACTCGGCCTTGAACACCTCCAGGGATGGGGCAATAAATCATAGATGGTCAGAGTTGGAAGGGACCTTAAAGATCATCAAGTTCCAACCCCCCTGCCATGGGCAGGGACACCTCCCACCACACCAGGTTGCTCCAAGCCCCATCCAGCCTGGCCTGGAACCCCTCCAGGGATGGGGCAGCCACAGCTTCTCTGGGCAACCTGGGCCAGGGTCTCACCACCTTCACAGGAAAGAATTTCTTCCTAATATCTAACCTAAATCTCTCCTCCTCCAATTTAAAACCATTACCCCTTGTCCTACCACTGTACTCCCTGACCAAGAGCCCCTCTCCAGCTCTCATGAATAAAAGAAACAGAGATACAGAGATGAAACCCAACAACGCCGGTAACAACCCAACCCTTCCAAGTGTCTCTGGGCCAGGCCACCGCAGGCTGGGACGCCTCCCTGTCCCTCCCGCCGGGGCGGGCCCTACCCGGGCCCTGCCCACAGCCAAGATGGCGCTGGGGGCGCCAGGAGACAGCGTGCTGGGGGGCTGCCTCCTCCTGCTGCTGGGGCTGGGGGCGGCCGCAGCGGGGGGCATGCTCTACCCCCGGGACACCCCATCCCGGGAACGAAAGGAGCTGGGCGGCCTCTGGAGTTTCCGCGCCGACTTCTCCCCGGGCAGGGACGCCGGCTTCTCGCAGCGCTGGTACCGGCGGCCGCTCCGGCAGGTACGGTGGGGGTGATGGTGGTGGGGGTCTGCTCTCGGGAAGGGTTCCGGGCACCTCGGGCTGCCGCCCCCTCTCCATAGCGGCGGTTCCCCCTTCCTTCCCCATCAGGCTTGTCTCTCTGCCCTGTGCCGAGCGCCTGGTGGCTCTTGCAGAGGTTGCTAATTAGCCACCGGCTCTAATTAGCCCTTTTTTCCTCGGGTTCGGGTGTTGTAGGAATGAATCTCTGCGCTGCAAGGCTGGCCTCGCACGATATACCTGTCCTCAGCAGCACAGAACAAACAAAAAAAACTTGCCTGGAAAGGGCACTTTAGAATTATTTATCCCAAAGTAGCCACGTGTAGATGACCAAGTTGCAGCCTAACTGAAATCCCTTGTGCAATTAACACCGTTGCATCAAAGAAAGAAGTTGTGTCTTCTGGGCATGAAATGAATGCACCTTTCATCACTTCTGGTTTAGCATTTTTGGTTTTCCTGATTGCAGAAGGCACTGTGCTGCTGGAAGTTCTGCAAAAAGCAGGGAGGGGAGCGGGGTCCTGGGCTGCCGCCCCTAAAAGAGGGCTGGGAAGTGTGTGCTCAACCTCCTTCAACCATCAGAGAATCTCCTTGAAGGACACTGGCCATCCCAGTCAAGGGTTATCCTGTATCAGAGACCAGAAAAACCCACTTGACCTCCCAGGGGGTTTTCCTGCTGGGATTTTCTGGTGTCTGGCCAGAGCACTGAGCGTCTCTGCAGTGCCAGTGCTGAGTCAGCCACACACATGATGCTCCCCATGGAAGGATTTCTGTAGGAAAGGGGAACCTGTGCACTGGCTTCTGCAGCACCAGGAGGGAAGCTGGGTGCTAAAAATGAAGGGTTCTATTTTGCAGCAGCTGCTGGTTTCCTCAATGTTAAGTGCAGCAGGACACTGCCGGCCCAGAGCCCTTGGACTTAAAAATAAGCAAGTGAATCGGCTCGCTTGTAATCCTGTGTTGCTTCCAGGTAGTGACAAAGGCTGGATTCATCCCAAATAACCTCCATGGATCTCCCCCTGGAGGATCTGGCCCCAAATATCCCATACTCTTGCCACTCTCCTGCAGCTCTTACCCTGACACACAGCCCCCTGCACCAGTGAACTGGCAGCACCAGCACCGAACAGCCAACAGCTGGAGCTGTGTGAGAGGAACCACAGTTTGTGGGAAGTCCCAGCCTGAAACAACAAGCTGGGCATTTATTTCCCCTCCCTCTCCCATCACTGATTGCACAATACCAGAGCCACTGATAAAAGCATTTCCCTATTGTAAATCAGGAGAGGAAAAAAGATCTGAGCAGCTTTTTCCTGTAGGAACAGGCAGGCTCCTGGCTAGTAGGACTTGCGTAGAATCTGTGACAGACTACACTAGTTTCTAACTAGTTTTTCCCAAGTATTTCCACTTAGCAAAGGGACTATAAGGCTGTCAGTGGAAGGGGACACCTCCAGCAGGACAGGTTGGACAGTCAAGACAGTAAAATTTCTTGTTTTAAATGATCTGTTCCCCCTCTTTCCTTCCAGACCGGTCCTGTGATTGACATGCCAGTGCCTTCCAGCTTCAATGATATCACTCAGGACCCCAACCTGGAGAACTACATTGGCTGGGTTTGGTATGAGAAAGAGGTGCTGCTTCCTCTCCGGTGGCTCCAGGGTGACCTCAACACCCGAGTGGTGCTCCGTTTCGGCAGCGCCCATTACTATGCCATCGTGGTACGTTGCAAGGGAAACTGTCCTTGTGTTTCCAAAGTCACGCTGCACTAGAATCTGTCCTCTGGCTTCTTCAGCAAACACATCCCTGCCTAGATTTTGTATCGGTTTGCTGTTTTCTTAACTCTTGGCTGTGTTTCCTCAGTCTCTCTTCTCTGATCCTCCAGTACTGGGACTAGAAGCTAAGACGTTTCCTTGCTACAGGAAACCAAACCCGTGTCTCTCAGTGACACTTGCTCGTATGTGACCCAGCCCTAGCTCCTTGCCTTCTCCCTGCTACACCTGCCACAAAACCCCAGTAACCCTCCCTCTTGGCTCATGGGTGTCTTCTCCTGCAGTGGGTCAACGGAGTGCAAGTCATGGAGCACGAAGGAGGCCACCTCCCTTTTGAGGCAGATATAAGCAGCATCGTCCAGGGCAGCCCAGGGATCCCCTGCCGCATTACAGTCGCGCTCAACAACACCCTGACACCCCACACTCTGCCTCCGGGGTCAATTCAGTACATGAATGACAAAACAAGGTGAGTTGCCAAAGTGCTGTACTGCTGAACTTATTCCAGGGATGAGAGAATGGGGATTTAATTGGCTGCTGGCCCTCCGAGCAACTCAGTTGTATTTGGTTGCATTGGTTGTATTTATGCCAAAATTAACCAGTTGAGCAGGGAGGAGTTTAAGTTTTGGTGTTACGAGGAGGAGTCTGCACTGAGTTATTGCACGTGTTTTATACACAGGGAACTGAAGTTAAGTGATTTGCCAAGTTCAATCAGCGGCAGATTTGAGAATCATGGATTGGTTGGAGTTGGAAGGGACCTTAAAAATCACCCAGTCCCACCCCCTGCCCTGGGCAGGGACACCTCCCACCAGACCAGTTTGCTCCAAGCCCCATCCAGCCTGGCCTTGAACCCCTCCAGGGGTGGGGCAGCCACAGCTTTTCTGGGCAAGGTGTGCCAGCATCTCACCACCCTCACAGGAAAGAATTTCTTCCTAGTATCTAACCTAAATCTCCCCTCTTCCAGATTAAAACCATTACCCCCACTTCTGTCACTACACTCTCTGATTGAGAAGCTTGAATTCAGCTGGAAACTGCAAGTACCAGCTATCCTGAAGAATCAAATCTATTCGGTGCATTAGGTATTTGTTAATTGATAGTTCTCTTCAGCACAGCAGCAGTAGCTCTACTGAGAGAGAGATCCATCCTGTTGTAAAGACTATTTTACCAGCTAGCATTTGTTTTACATTGCTAGCATCCATATGCTGCCTTCAGTTCTTGTCTTACGAAACATAATGCATCCATTTCTCCTGTCTTGCTCACTTAGGTATCCCAAGAACTATTTTGTACAGAAGATCAGGTTTGATTTCTTTAATTATGCTGGAATCCATCGCCCAGTTGTGCTTTACACCACTCCTTCTGTCTACATAGATGATATTACTGTGACAACTACTTCATCAGAGAGTGTTGGTAGGTCCAGAACGATTACAGCAGCTACCTCAAGCTCCAAATGGAGATGACAAGGGCAGCAGAGAAAATATACTGCAATAGTCTGGTTGAATTTGTTTCACAGTGGCTTTCTCTTGAACCTGAGCTGGTCTATTGCACAGCTCAGCAGCTGCAAGAATATGATAGAGAGTTCAGAAGCAATAAGAAAATTAAGTGCTTGCAAGAGACTGCCGTTAAAGTGAAAAGATGATCAGGTGTTTCTCAAAGTGGAATTTCTCAGTAGGGACAGTCTTCCTGCCACTTAGAGCAGGATTATCTCTAAGTAACAGAATTGTGTGATACACAAATCTTGCTGGAAACTTCTGGACCTCAAGACAGATGGGTTGTGCTCCCTACATTCTATTCATGCTGCTCTGTTGCTGCTCTGCATCTCCCTCATTTTTTAATGCTGCTGCATGTGAAAACCCTCTAACATTTAATGCATGTGTTTTTCCTTTTCTAGCAGCCTCTGATTGTCTTTTCTTTCCTTTGAACCAGCAATGGTGCAATATCAGGTGTCGGTTGTTGGCAGCACATTCTATTCCTTGTCCCTGAGTTTACTTGATGAAGAAGGGAAGGTGGTTGCTACAGGTCATGGGCCAACTGGAGAACTAAAAGTGCTGAACCCAAACCTTTGGTGGCCTTACCTGATGCACGAGAACCCTGGGTACCGCTACTCCTTAGAGGTAACAGTGACATTTCTTCCTCTTGTGTGTACATTCCCTCTGGCTGTCTAATAATAGAGTTAAGGAACTGCTGTATGGCCCATCTTTGGTACTCATCTTCTCCCACAGATCCTGTACACGTGGCATTGCTAATTAGACAGTAATCAAATCAAGCTTTGCCAGCTTTCTGGATGTTGAGCTGAAAGGTCTGTTGGTGTGAAGATGGAGGAATGCCTGGAATGCACAAATGCACTCTCAGATTCTTGCCCTTCGCATTTAGGACCCAGTTCATCCCTTACCAAAGGACAGTTTCAGACAATACAGGGGAGGAGATACCAGAGTCTCTGAGGAGCAAGCTGCAAACCTCTTCCCCGTGCCTTGCCACGCAGTGAGCTTTCTTCCTGCTCCGCAAGAGTTCAGCGGCAATAGCAGAAGTCTGTAAGACTCTGTGTGTCGAGTAGTGATGTTTAGATGCAGAAATTAGGGCAGATGAGCTGCTGTGAGTTTCCAGGGGCTCAGGTTTGTAGATGTTGTGAGCAGATGGTGTTTTAGTTATTGGCTGGTATCAAGGTGCAGAGCAGAAGAGGTGTATTGCTGCCTAGCCGGGAGGGACGACATGGCCCAGATGAGTAAGGAAAGATAAATATGGCCCAAAAGGGTGTTCCGGGCTTTATTCTTCATCCTTCAGCTTCCCCAGCTTGGATTTCCATTTTCTGTTTAGCCAGAGCTTCCTCCTTCCTTGAGGAAGTACATGGTGACCACAAGAGGCAGCTGAAGCAGGAATGAGGAGCCAGCAGAGGCTGGGAAATGGATGGGCCATCAGGACAACCCTTACAGATAAGAGGGAAGGAGGATGGGGCATCCCTGCAAAGCCCAGCAGGTCACTCTTGTCTCTCCTTTGGGAATCCAGGTGAAAATGCAGGCACAGGTGAATGGGGCGACACTGGAGGATGTGTACACGCTGCCGGTCGGCATCCGCACCGTCCACGTCACCAGCACGCAGTTCCTCATCAACGGCAGGCCCTTCTACTTCCATGGCGTCAACAAGCACGAAGATGCCGATGTGAGTGTGCGGTGACGGTGGGGGGGGCACCTAATGGCACCTCGCTTTGTCCCACTCAGGCCTGTCCTTCCCACCCAAAGGGACTGTTTCCTCATTCTCTTCTCCCAGGGGGGAATGTTATGGGATCACCATGCCTGGTCCTGCCATAGTCGTACCACCAGCCCGGGTTTTGCTGGCAGAGGAGCTAAACGATCCCTATGCCATGGCTTCCAGGCAGAAATAGCGGCTCTTGGCTTTCCCCCCGGGCATGGAAATGCCGGTGGTGAAAAGACTCCGGCGGGGGAAGGTGCGAGGCGCTGCCCGGCCACAGGGCGGCCCCACAGCCCCACCGGAGGCCGCGGCCCCCTCCCTCGCCCGTCCCGGGCCCGTCCCTCAGCAATTCCCGCCTCACGGCCAACACCTGTGGCAGGGAGGGAGAGGGTGGCCCAGGCACTCTCTGCTGCTCCTCCGCCCCAAGTTGACAGTGCCAACAGCATGGCTGCAACCACCATCCCCTCTTGCTTCTCCAAACACCCAGGGCCCGAGCGTACAACGCTGCATGCAGAGGTGGTGCAGCCTAGAAATGGCCCCCGGGGGCAAGCAGGGCAGCGGTGGCGTCCAGCTGATGTGTGTGGAGAACCCACCCACACACACCCAACGATGTGATGGGGTGTGATGTCTCTGTCCCCTCCCCAGATCCGTGGCAAAGGCCTCGACTGGCCCTTGGTTGTGAAGGACTTCAACCTGCTGCGCTGGCTGGGGGCGAACTCCTTCCGCACCAGCCACTACCCCTACGCCGAGGAGATCATGGACCTGTGCGATGCCTATGGCATCGTGGTGATCGACGAGTGCCCGGGAGTGGGGATTAAACTGCCGTAAGGAATCGCTTGAAGGACCCTTCCCTCCTTGTTTCTAGCTTCACCCCTGCTGCCACATCCCCTTCCCCTCCCACGGTGCCCGTTGCCCTGATAATGGGAGTACTTTGCTCTATTTAGAAATCAGCCCGTTGCGCCACAGGTGCCTGGCGAGGTTGGGCAACCAGAGGGCGTTTTGCCACATGGCCATCACGTCATTTGGTCTGGCGTGATCAGCAAGCCCAAACCACGGCCCTGAACTGTGCAGCAGGCTTTGGGGAAATAGGGCAGAAGCCATATTCAGTGTTCAGGCTCGGAGTTTTCACACGGAAAAGCAAAGGGAATGAATTTTACACCCTCACCTCATTGGATCTCTCTTCCTCTTGTCTTTAAGCGAGAGCTTTGGGAACAAGTCCTTGCAGCATCATCTGGTTGTGATGGAGGAGCTGATCCGCAGGGATAAGAACAGGCCTTCAGTTGTGATGTGGTCAGTAGCCAACGAGCCGGCATCGGAGCTGGCCCCAGCTGCTTACTACTTTAAGTAAGTGCGTCTGCTTGTACACAGAGTTAAGGCTTGAGTCTTGGCAGATGATGCTTCCTCTTCCTTTGGGTTGGCACCGAAAAGTAGTGAAGAAAGGGCAAGCATATTTTTAGGAACCCTGAAACAGTACCCACGGTTGCAAATTAAGAGTGTAACTGCTGCGTGTGTTGAACTGATGTTCAGAGACACGCAGCACTCTCAATCTGTTGTTTCTGAACCCCAACCCATTTTCCTCTGCAAAATTACCAGGAGTCCATTTGGTCTGAGCACCTTTTCTTGACCTAAGGTCCTGCAAAGGCAGACCTGATGGGAACAGGATACTCCATGTTACCAGTGGAAGACAAGAGCTAAATTCAAAGCTGAAAAATAATTGGCCTTTAATTCTGAAGACAGGGTTCTTCAGTTAGTGCTAGTTATTTGTTCTGTAAGCAATTGTGACATTCCACTTCAAAACCACTGTTTCAAGTCCCTACAGACTCATTTTTAAAGAGATTTAAGCTTTGGGTAGCCAAGAGTACCCCAGTAATGGGGTGGCAGCATGTCCCTAGTAGCTGTAAGCACATTAAGAGGCAAATGTGACTTTTCATTCTTCAGAATGATCTACAACCTTCCTTCAGTATCAAGGTAACAGCAGAGCTTGATCCTCCCATTCTCACTCATCTCCCTCATTCAGGGTTCCCTCAAAAGCAGCCAACCTTTGACTGCTCTGCCTGCTGTGGCCTTGTGCTTTTGCAGGAACACATCCCAGGGGCTGTTTAGAAATCTTCCACTCCCCTTCTTGCATTTTTGTCTTCAAACTCACTGTCCCTTCTCCAGCTTCCAGGCTGCTGGCACCAACAGACTGATATGCCTATGTTTGGTATAGTTGGACTCGTCTCCTTTCAGGTGGGACAACCAACTTTGTGACAGATAAAGCTCTCCTTGCCATGATACTTACACTCCTGGAACTGGCTAGAATTACAGGCACTTTAGAGCAGATAATCACTAAGTATCCTGCAGTATTTAATTTAAAAAACCCTCTACCTACTAAATCAAAAGCAGCTCCAGATGTCTGAGGTGGGGTGGGGGCAAAAGGACAGAGGGGTTGGGAAAATGGGGCTCTGCTTCCCTGTGCTGTTGTTGAAGTCTTGCTTTACTGTTTGCAAACAGGACAGTGATAGCTCACACTAAAGCTCTCGATCCCTCCAGACCAGTAACCTTTGTGACAGATGCTAATTACGCTCGTGATCGTGGTGTAAGTTTACTTTATTTTCTAGCTCTTCTTTTTTAAATTTATACATTAAATTTTCTTCTCTTGTCATTTTGTTTTACAGTCCTTTCCCCCTACCTCCCCAAGTTTACTGGAGATATTGAACAGGGAGAGGCAAAAGAAAACTTACATTTTTGTTTCTAGGACAAAGCACCTTATCCTGTAGTTGTAGTCCAGCTAAAAAAAAAAAGAAATTAATACCTGGAAGAAAGAAAACCAGTTCTTTGTCTTAAGGATCAGACCCCTGGATTCCATTAACATTATCATGCTTTGCTATTCCATTGATTGGGTTTTCACTTGCAACTAAACCAAAGCTTAAACCTCTTTAAAATGCTAACAAGCCCTTGTGGAAGTCTAGAGAAGGAAGCTTTGCTTTAATTCCTGCTTTAAACTGCTCTAGATCTTCTTTGGCAGATGTCTGCTAATGTTGAATAATCAAGAAGCTCTTCCAGCTTTATAATTAAAGCCCTAGAGCTGCAGAAATAGCCAGAGGGCTCTTTTCTTGGATGTCTGTGCTTTAAGCTGGTCATAGCATGAACTAAGGATCTTTAGGAAAAAAATTTGTTTCCAGGGTAGTGGCTTTATAATACTTGTCAGTACTCTACAATAAACACTTCTAGCAGGTGAGTTTGTAGGTAGATACTACTACTGCATGTCCCTGCTATAGGTTACACTGTGGTTTAGTGGTTTGTTGGTTTTTTTCCCCAAGCTGTGCTACCATTAGCAGGAATGGCCTCCTGTAACTCCCAGAGGTCTCTTCCTCCCCACCTCAGGAAAGTAAAAGCGATGGCCTTAGTTTTGAGGGTGCCCAGCAGGACTTTGGATATCGCCACTTCATCAGGCACACAGAGTCCAGCATCCCGTCCCCATGAGCATGCTCTGACCAGCTGGAGGAGACACAGGAAGACAAATCCAAAGAATACATCTCATACACTGATGTGATATTAGAACTTTTTTTTCTTTTTCTTTTATTACAAAACATGTTAAGAGAACATTGAACAAGTTACATACAACATCACTTTATCTTTAGTGGGCTTTGTGCCCTTTTATCGTACTGTCCATGTGGTAGAAATGGCAAATAACCTGCAGAATGCTTAGTCTCAGTATTGCACCACTGATGCACAAATTTAGTTGCTAGTCAAAATATTTGACCACAAACTTGATAATCACATTCTAATACTCAAGAAGTACATCTAAATGTACCAGCAAGCCAGAGACATCTTGGAAACTCAAAAACTTCTAAGAAACCTGAGGATGAAATGAGTCGGTCTTGTCTAACCCTTTGATTCCCTAAGTCTGTATGAAAAACGCCAAATTTATGCGCTATTAGCTTGTTAATTTTTAGCCTGCTTTTTCGGGGGTGGGGGGGCAGATTGGGAGGGTCTTACTGATGGGGGAAGAGACTTTATCATGTATGGTATTCCATGAAAGTAAACAAAAGGAGGATTTAACTTTCCGAGTGGAGGTTGTCTACCCTGAGCCCCGTGACAAAACACTCTCACCTTGTTTTCTGTAGGCTCCTTATGTGGATGTAATTTGTGTAAACAGCTACTTCTCCTGGTATCATGACTCAGGCCACCTGGAAGTTATTCCACTACAACTCACAGCACAGTTTGAGAACTGGTATAAAACCTACCAAAAACCTATCATCCAGAGCGAATACGGAGCAGACTCAGTTCCTGGACTTCACAGTGTAAGTGTTACAGATGCTACAGATGGAAAAAAGCATCACTTACAAGGTCAGCAAAATTTAATTAGAAGAGATGGATACCATTGAGCCTGACTTCTTAGATTTGAGATCCATTAGCTTGCGAGTATCCAAAATATGCCAGGGTTGTAATCCTGCTCCACTGAAATCAATGAGCTTTGTCACTGACTAACAAAGGTTAGATTCTACTGAAAGAGAAGGTTTTAGTTTTGAGTAAAAGTACTGAACACTTTGAAATCTGTACCTCAGTATTTGCAGAAAACACTTAATGGGAAGATATGACCCTGAAGAGCAGACAATGAATTTCATGATGTTGTCTGGCATAGAAGGGGGCAGCACTCCTATGCCCACCATGATAAAGCACCATTACCAAGCAGTACCACAAAGTTCTCCCCAAATATACCTGGCATTATGTTTGTACTTAATATGCCTTTCCTGTTGTGACATCAGTAGTCACTCGTCATCACTAGAGAGCCATTGTTAACACAGCAGCAATGAACAGACCAAGCGACTGTAAAGCTTGTTCTCAGGAAGCAGGTCCCTGGTAAATAGGAAATTAACACATGGAGCCTGTGCCGAGATCAACTGTCACCTTAATTCAAGGCCACCTCTTTTTCCTGGCTGTAGGATCCACCTCTGATGTTCAGCGAGGAGTATCAGAAAGCCATGCTAAGAGAGTACCATTCTGTTTTTGACAAAAAGAGGAAAGAGTATGTGATCGGGGAGCTCATCTGGAATTTTGCTGATTTCATGACTAATCAAGGTAAGCTTATGTTTATATTTTAAACCTCCCTGCAAGTCTAAAGTGGTTTATGAATACACAAAGAATACTGTGCTGTACAGCAGGAGAAAAGGACCCTCTGCTTACCAAGACAGAGCACAGCTGGTTTCTGTGACAAAGTCCAGCACGACCAGAGCAAGAGGGAAGGTCCTGTCTGTACTTCACATGTCCTCTCTTTCCAGCTTGAGCTCCTACACGTCCCACCTGCAAAGATGCTAGCCAGAACGTGACACAGCACCCTAGGGAGGAATGCCAGGGAAGCTCATGAGCAGCCCCAGGTTACTTTATTTCTTAGCCCATCCTCAATTCAGAGCTCCAGCCAGCTGCTAGGGATGCATCTCACTTGCTTTGTACTTCATCTACAACTCCCCTTAATGACACAGCACCTCAAATAACATACTATTAACTTGGTAGAGGTTTAGCAATAGAGAACCAGGTGCCACACTGGTTCTAGACAACTCTCTCCACTCTTAATAAATAAGTGCATTCACAGAGTATGGGGCATTCCTTGATTTACAGTGCAAACACTCACACAGAAATCAAAACAATTACAACTCAGGATACCCAGTAAGGAACCAGTTACTCATATGCCACCTGCGGTGAGTTAGGCTGGTGAACAGTGTTAATTTTGGGCAGAGAAACACCACAAGGAATAATCTGTAGAGCACCAGCATAGGTATTACAAAGCTAAGTCATCGTGGAGAAGCAGTCAGAAAAATATTACCCATTTCAAATAGGAGGATGGAGAAAACAGACAGGTTCACATACGAGGTTCCAATCTCTCTACATGTTGTGATCATCTTTTCTAGTTTCCTAATAGAACTAAAATAGGCAAAAAAGGATGTGGACGCTACGAAAGACAGTGCAGTCAAACAGTTAGTGATCAACATTTTCACCATCAAATTTCAAGGTGGAACTAATGGCAAAAGAAACATCCTCTGTAAATATAATACTGGTCAAGTTAATGGGCACACCTGAATTAATTGTCATTGACTTACCAGTTATAAATACAATTAATTGCAGCAATATTGCTCAGTTACATCAATTAATCTTGCCAAGATGACGTAAGTTCTATCTGCCAAGTTCCCTGTTGTACCTGACTATGTGTAGAAGAAAGTGCATAGGTCTCTTCTACCTAACCTGCTTGGTGTGTACATCCTAACAGTTCACAGTAGGGGATATAAGAGCATTTTATACATACACTTACTTATTTTATAACTGCTCTACAGGGACCACACGTGTTTTGGGAAACAAGAAGGGAATATTTACCCGCCAGCGACAGCCCAAATCAGCTGCATTTGTTCTTAGAGAAAGATACTGGAAGATTGCAAATGAATCGAGCTGTCTTCCTCCTATAATAAAATCACATTCCCTCTTTCTAAAATGAAATCAGAAGGTACAGTGGCTGAGTACTATGCTGAACGTGTTCATTAAACTTCTGTTTAAATAATACTTATGCCTGACTGAAGTCTTGCAAGTCTAATGCAATCTCTCGTCCACCTGAATTAGCGACTATGATACAAAGCAGATCAGAAACACTACTCTCCTACACGTGGCCGTGTCTGGAGACTTCTTATTTCCAGGTAGTAAAATGAATATTCAGAGTTTCAAGGAACTGAAGTTAGAGATCCTGAGTGAGGTATCTGTTTATGGCAAAAAATAAAATAAAATTAGACGATATAAAAAAAAGCAATGCTAAAGACTGAAAAAAATCCAGGTTACTCTAAATGAACACCATGTCTCTCCCCTACAAATGAGGTTCTCCAGTTACGTTCCCCTAACAGTTACGCTACTCAGATCACAGCAGATTGTCCACAGGATTACTGAGGAGCACAATTTAAGTTGCTTCTCAGGCTGGACAGAACATATGTGCCTGCCTGAGAAATTCTGAGTTCACAGCATTCAGGAAGCGTGTGAACCACCACTCCTGAGAGGGTACCCACCACACTCCAGTACAGTACAGAATTCCTACTACAGCAGCAAGGGGGAACACATAAGATGAGTAGCTATTACATGGACTGAACTTTGTTTAAAACTATTTATTTTAATCACAGTACCAGAACTGCCACTATTAGATGCAGTTTTACCTTCCAGCACAGAAAGGCTTCCTTCATATTATATTGTCACTATGGACTACAGTAGTCAAGGGTAAATTTGACCTAAACCTTTTTGATCCTGGCCTTCAGACAGTGGTGTAGTGTAGTAGCATCCCTTTCACACTGCACATCAATCTTAGAAGACTCCAAAGGCCAGGCTTTAGTCTGCAAACTTCTTATTGCAGCGTCCCAGAACCACAAGATTGGAGGCTGCCTACTGAATTTAGGAAGCCAACACAATTATTTTCATTAGTTTCATTATTCCAGTTCACAGATACCATGTGAAACTCTTGCTCTGACTATTTTTTTCCTGTAACTGGCTCTTCTGCCAGTAGCACCAAGAAAGGACCAAAACGTTTGCCAATATAAAGTAAATATTTGCTCTTAGATTGTGTGGTGGCCAAATTATCTTTCCCTTAGATGCAATACATCAGAAATCAGTCCCACCTTCCACATTGCCTCATGCAGAGTAAGGACATAGACACTTACTGCAGACCTCAATTTTTCTTGCATACAAAGAAACATACGATTAATGTTCTGTCTGTAGACCTAAAATGGTATAACCATATTTTTCTATATAACAAAACCCACAGACTATAATTGTCTATCCATAATAAGACGCTTGCTCAAGTGTACGTTGGTATAAGAGTCGATACCACATTTAAGCTAGTGTTTGAAAGTCATTTCAACTTCTCCATCTCTAGAGAGGTTTTTTAAAACCATTTTCTTCCTCATTTCAACAGACATGACCTAACAACAGCCACCACGGCAGAATACAGATAAAGACTTGACATTAATGTAATGTTAACACATTACAAACTAGCGCTGGGATGCCATGGGGGAGACACAGGGCTTGTGGCTGCAGAAAAGAAAGCTGTTACGGGCATTCAGTCCAACAAGACAGATGCAGAGATGAATATTCACGTACAGGACACACACACCTTGCAGTCGCAGCTCCTGCTTGTTCTCAACAGCTCAGTGCAACTGTAAACCCAACCCACCTCATCCAGCCCTTCCCAAAGCTCCCTCCCTCCCCATCCCCACCCCAAACCCCAGGAAAACAGCAGTTTCCAGATCCTTTGTGATCCGGTCAGAGAGCAGTTAGAGCAGCCCTACAGATCCCTACAGATCCAGGCAGGATCCAAAGCAGGAAGTGAGACAAAAAACATACTTAATGGGTTGGGTTTTTATGTGCATGTTGCTTAAAGGACTGTAAACAGTTAAAGCCTCAAGTCAGTGCTGCCCAACCTTTACACACCCGTGTGCACACAACATTCAGCAAGACACTGAGCTGCGCAGTCTGTAAACTGGTATCTCTGGGGATCCAGGTGCTTTAACCCTTCTGCTGCTAACACACAATGTCTTGGGAAAAAAACAGTAAAATAATAAGAAATAAATCACAACTTAGTACATTTCTAGAAACAGAACTACAGAACTGACTTTAAAAACAGGTTCTAAGGCTCAGACTGAGTCCAAAAAGGCCTCTGAGTGGGTTCATTCAAGCTCTTCTGTTCCAACTGCATGAGTGCAGCATAAGAATGATTGCAGCAAGACATCCACAGGTAATTTCTACATTTATTTTTTTTTTACCAAAAAAGTTATGTGCAACAAATAGAATTCATACATATTTACATTGTTTTACCTGTTAGCAAAATTGTATCCTAACCCTCCAATAGAGAATCTCTCAACCTATATTGATAAAAGGAACATCTGCCCAATGACTCCACTTAAATGGATGTTTAATTTGGAGTTTAAAGCACTAGTAATAAATAGTCGATGGAACATATTATACAGAACAAACACCTAATATTTAGGCCATGCTTAATACAATTTTATGATAACAGAATACTTCATCTTTTCTGGACCAGTTTTCCTAGATCACCTTTAAACACCATCGGCAGAACCAAAGCTATTTCAGATCTCTCTTTGACTTTAACCCATAGAAACTCAGAGCATCGAGTGCTGCCTGAAGCACCTCACCGGTTGTTAGGAACAGTCGAGAGACTTTACAGCAGAAGACAAACGCATCCTACGGCACGCAGAAACCTCCTCCTAAGAGAGATTTGCTGTCACTTCAGAGATCAAAGGTGGTAGGGAATGTTTCGTTGGCCTTAGCGTTGCAAACGCTTTACAGTAAGAAACTTCCACCAACATTCGTCTCCTAAACAGGACTTGAAATCTTCGTTGGCCTTAAGAGTAGCAAGTACCTTACAGTAAGAGGATTTCAGGAATGTTTAATTCCTAAGCGGGTTTTGGGATGAGGTTCTTTTGCCTTTCCAATCCGCCCCTCCCTGCAGAACTTCTGAGAGACGGGAGAAGAAAAGCCCAAATTCAGAACCACTGTTTGTAGATCATGAATTTTCCCCCCCTCTCTTCTCATGAGTGTTGAGACCACAACCAGAATCTGTGTTACGACACTGCCCCCATTCCCCTGCCAGAGCAGGTGTTACCAACTAGCATTTTTATCCATAATCTTATATCCTCAAGATGTCTCATAATTTGCCTTCAGATTTGTAAAGCTAAAATTCCAAGCACATACTTGCCACAACACTTTTTTGGTTGGGGTCAGGCGGGGGGGGCAGTTGCACAGAGCCCTCGTTAGATTTCCATCACATCACTAATTGTAACCTGAGCCATTTTACTGGAAGAAATATGCTGTTTCTATCATTGAGAGCAACAAGGAAAAAAGAGTCAAAGAACTGGAAGCAAAAAGGTCCAAATTTCTACTGCTAATATTATTTTGCCCTTTATTCAGGCCAACTGCATTTCTGAAGCACAAGAGAGAAAGTAGACGAGTTAGGGCCATTTCTAGCAAATCACTTCCAGTAAAAAGTAACCGCAAGAAAAGCACACAAGACAAGAGAGTTCACAATTAAGGATCAGATTTGCAAGATCGTGCACAAAGTGTAGCTGCAAATTCTCCTGGAGACCAAACCCAAATTTCCATTTGATCCCTATGTGCACACAAACAAGGACTGCAGACACCACGGCTGAAAATCTGGCCCTAAACAATTTTACTAAACAAACTGAATTAACAGACTATGCCCACACAGACAAGCACAAGACACAGTGAAGTCAGTCAACACCTACACCTTCAGCTGATGGGGCTTTTTTCCTTCTTTTTTTTTGTTTTGTTTTTTCCCCTCCCTTGATGTACCACACCCAGAAACTGGACCAAGTAATCAGTGATCATACTTGTCTCCGTTGCTGCTTGTTCTGAGATATTAGCACTGCCACTAACCATTTCAGGCAGCACATGTCCACCTCTTCCTCGGATGAAAAGACGCCTTAGCACAGATCACAGGAATGCATCAAAATAAATCTATACAACATTTTAAACAGTGATATTGCCTCAAGGCTCGTCAGAGAACAGAGTGAAGCCTTGAGGGACCAGTTCAACATCATTCACTCCCCTCATATCAAAGTTCAAGGCATTTGAGAGACAGAACTAAACATCAAGACAAGCTTTAACTATACTCTGGTCAATACAAAACGCATTTAATGAACTGTTGTCTAAAACTGTTAGACAAGAGGGGCAAGGAATTTAGTGTTACATGCAACAGATGTTACTCATACCACAGAACTCTATACATAAAAGCAGTTTCCACCTACATCCTTGATACAAACCAGAATATTACTTCAGTAGTAATTTAAATACTATTTTGTGAATTCAATATAAAAATTCTATTTTCTCTACGGAACACTGCATGTTTCACAGTCAAGTTTATCCTCAGCAATTTAGTGTTTATAATCCACTTAGCCATACAACATAAGTGTCTCTCTGACATTCATGTTTAAGAAAAAAAAAACAACCCAGAACCTAAAATTAAGTTAAACTAATTCTTTAAATAAATGGGTACGCAGTTGGAATTCTTCATATTTAGAAGCTGACAAGGGCAAAAAGCAGCACAGCACCAATTACAGAACGTAGCTGAACCTACACATTTCGGTGTCACAGAGTCTGAAACACAAGTATTTTACTTCTCTGAAATCACATCATCAACCTTCTATCGCGCTGATGTAACTGAAACAATATTGCTACCACTTCTCACTCGTAAAACTAAAATAGATCTCTTAATATTCTTCTATCCCCAGCAAGTTTGCTGGGAATTTTGTTTGTTTGTTTGTTCATTGTTAAAGCAAGGACACTTCTGCCTGCCGAGTTCAACACAAAGTATTTGGTTTGAGATTTGAAGACAGAAGGCACTTTCAACATTCAGCCTTAGAATACTGAGCGCAGAAACAACATTTACAATTTTGTTCCTTTGTTTAAATCTGCAGTTTAATTTTTTTTTTTCTTCCCCAATTAGTTATTAGAGAGAGCAATGACAGCACTATATCACATTTCATTTTCGGGAGCACATTTACTTACTTATCCCACTAAACAGGTTTCCCTTCCAAGGGATCTTACGTGCGTCAGGCCTAAAGTTCATTTCCCAATATAGCACAACCCAAAGATCCTGACGAAGATAATTAACTGCTTCTTCAGTGCACTACTTGGTTATCCCACTCAGTCAGTGGTTTCCACTGCAAAATGCAATTTCATACTGCAGCATTCATATAACATCATCAAACATTAGTAACACTGGCTGGCTGACCGCAGGTTAAAAATGAAACAGCTCTGTATGGAAATGAAGTCCTTTCAAAGAACACTCTTTGATACACCAACCCCCAGACTGCATTATCATCCCAGAGGCAGCTTTCTATTGACCACACTGAGCTATTTTCATTCTGTACAGATATTAATGAAGTTGTGGTTTAATGAACGTACTTCAGGTTTCAGCTTTAATTCCATTTTCATTACTGGAGATGAAAGAAAACCCCCAAAACAGAACAAACCCCAACCATCATTCTTGTGAAAGCACTAGCAGTTACGCAGCAACACGGTGTTCTCTACAGAGATCACTTCTTCCATCGCGTCAGTCGACTCTGAGCTGCACACTCTGACAGCTCCTAGGCTGACAAGCCTCATTGTACAGTGAGTTCTCCAGGGATGAAACCAATATTTCTAATTTTATTTACAGTATAAGTCCTAGTCAAATCTAAGTCCATCAGCTAAAAAAAAAAAAAAAAAGAAGAAGAAAAAAAAGTAATACACATACTGTAAACATGGCAACATTAAATATGGTAATACTAGTCTAGAATATTTAATGTCATGATCACATCTTGTTATACCTGAATTTATATACAGGGTATTTTATAACAAGTGTTACCCACTTCACAAGTGGAGGGGGAAGAGAGAGAGTCTAGGTTTTGCTGTGGCTAAAACTCCTTCAAAGTAAAGTTAAAGCTTGTCTTTGATTGCATTAGAGCTTTCTTTCATAACCACATTTAAATTGAAGATTAGCACACCCAAAAAAAAAATTATCTAGGGCCCCTTCAAATTTATAATTAAAAATTCAGTTATGATTCTCAGGGAAAGTGTCTGATATGGAGAATAAAAAATTACTGCAAAATAAACTTAATGGAAGTTGGGTCTTCAGACTGTCAGTCAAGAGTTCAAACAGGCGTTATTCCTGTTTGGGTTGGAGTTGCCGTTTCCAGGCCTCGTTCAAATAAACTAGTCGTTTGTAGTTGATGATAAAGAGAATGAAGTTCAGCAAATATGTGAGGACGCAGACAATGCAAAATTCCTTCAGCACGAAGTACAGAATGTACGCCAGGTACAACGACCCTACTACAGACACTATGGAGGATGTCATGAGGATTAGAGCTGCTACTGCACTGGCTGTCATACCTGCAACAAGAGAGAGAGAGTTACTACCACGGCTCCCGCTCCCCCCTTCCACACAGAGCAAAAAGCCTGAGTGCAATGATTCAGACTGAAGGCTGCTCAGCAAGTTGGGATCACAGAAAAGTATCTTTAAAATACCATGAGTTCAAGATGGCTGAGAAATCGCTATTTGGAGGGGAGTTTCTAGGTTCTGTACCACAGTCCTTTCATAAGAAGCATGTTTTGTATTTACCATCTTCCGTATTCCTGAGTTATGGGAAAGTTACAGGTTGGTCGAGTTATAAAGCTATTAATATTGATAGACATTACAAAGAAACATGCATACATTACACTTCATGCACTTTTTTGCCTGCTATCTCTATTGCTCCTGCAAAGCTTGTAAATTCCATTTTTATTTTCTCTCTCTTTCTATTGTGCAATCCAATGCTAAATATACTTAAGGGAAAATACCAGTGCAGGAACTGGTTTGACATATTTTTTCAATAGCATAGCAGGAGAAAACACAACTGCTCTTGTTATCAGTTGGGTTTTTAAGCCCTTTGGATAAATGTATGGTTAGATTGTTGCTAAAAAGACAAAAATCACGTGCATTTATCTGGTCTCTTGCACATTGTGCAATGCATAATACACTACTCACATCACCACAGAGCAGTTACATACCTTAGGCTCTAAATTGAATTCATACTTACCAAGTAGCATTTGTAGTATATAAAACACGAGTCCAAAAACACTGTTTGACTGATTTAGTGCACTGTCCTTTCCAAAGATGGAACCCAACAGACCAAATCCTCGACCCCATCTGTAAAACAGTGAAACTAATTAACTTGTATTTGGGCACCTACTGCTTCACATCAGTATTTTCAATTCATCACTGTTAGGAAAAAATAATAATAATAAAAAAGTATATATTCTTACATGACCACTGCACTCCTATAAGAAGCTCAGGGTTATCTTGAAAAACCAAGTAGCTTGTACCAGGAGGTGCACGAGGTACAACTTCATCCCACACATCACTGATTAGAGGTATGTGACACACCAGAAACTATTACATTCACACAGCTGCAACTTCACCAAATACCACGTCTGCTTCCTTGGGTCATAGTTTAAACCTCTTTTGTCAGATAAACACTCCCTCCCTCCACTGACAGCTCCAGCAGTTCTCTCCACCATGGTAAGCTGGACACACACTCGCTCTACAGCTGAGAGAAAATGGTACTAGTTACCAGCTCTGCCAGCACTTACCTCCCTGGCATCCGAGCAAGCAAATCACAACGTATGTCTGTACTTCAGCTGCTCCCAATCAGTCTAACACCTTAGGAGGAACCCAAATCTGTCAAGCAGATGAGCCGGGGATGGCACCATAACAGCATTCACAGACCTCATTTGTTAGAGCCCTCGCACAGCGTGACATCTGCAGCTAGCACCCCCGCCACAAAGTGACTTTCAGCTTTTTAGAGGCAAGGTAGAAAGCAGCACAAGCCCTACAAAATTGCTGCTGCAATAAGAGGGGGGGGTAAAAGATTAAATTAGCAAATGCTTTTGTGCTAGAAACTATTAATTTGATGCCCTAAGGCAGATCACGCCATTATTCGTGAAAGCAAAGCAAGGACCATATTTATTAGTGTTACTTGAAAACATGACAAGAAGTTAGTGCTATTTCAACATGCAACTGAATTCCCTTTCAAGAGAAGGTAAGGATTCCGTCAGCATGCCTTTGAAGCATCAAGTTGAGCACTACACAAACGTAAGGCTGGGTTCTCCTTATCAGTTTGCCTGTCACATAACTATCTAAAAAACGTGCACTTCCCCACTGCTGTTGCAGCAGAAAAGCTGGTGTGCTTCCTTTATGCCAACAGAACTGCAGCTTCCAAATAACTTGCTGTACTAGAGGCACTGGTTCTACTAAACCAAGGCACATCATAGGCTCACACTCTGCACACTACAGGAACGTTGCTGATAAACTTCACCAAGCATCTGAGACCTCAGAAAGCTACCACCACATTACAACCAGTTTCCGCACACAAAGAGGTACCACAGTAAGTAAAATTTAATACCACTTCCAAACTACTTCATAATCTCAGATACACGAGAGGTTGTCCAGCTATCAAATGTAGTATTAAAAAGCCAGACAAATATATTAAAGATATAATAATATTCCATTTAATACTCTATTTTTTTCTGTATTACCACATTTATAGGTTTTTTCAGTTTACCATTCACATGTGCAATCTATTGTTCTAGTCTCCAAGTGAGAAACCTTTGTAGGGTGACACTAAACTCTATTTTAACATACTCAGGCTGTTCTTATCAGGAGACAGAACGACGTTAACTTAAAGTGTGCCTAAGCCTGAGGTTCACCATCAGCCCAGCTCAATGGGATTGCAGGGTGCTCAACTTCTACCTCTCCCCGCCTCAGCTGAAGCTCTTGCTTCTTCTGATGCTCCCAAGATCCTGTCACCTTTGAGAGCAAACTCAAGCATAAAGTACCAGAAACTTTAGACTACAGAATCTGACCCTACAGTGAATCCGCAAGCGATTAAAATGTTGCTAATGGAAAGATAACGAGCTCAAGCTCTTCTGACAGTCAGTGTTCCCAAGTGATCTGTTCAAAGCTGCCAGAAGGTCAAAGCATGGCGAGAGCTTTTTCCACATGCAATAGTTCATTAAGTATCTTGTTGGCCTTGTAGCAATTTTAAGGATGTCAGGTATTAAATTTCAGTCCATGGAGTACAGCTGTAACCTCGCATCTTATTCCACACACTTCAAGACAGCAAAGCAGCCTGTGGTTTAAGACGAAGCACTTTTCCCAGCCTTATAAGGTTCGAAGTGTGAGGAAGTTTTCTGCAACAAACTGAAAAGCAAAATGTTTAGACTTTGTATATTTCTATTTCCATCTAATTTCTATCAAGAATCCTTCCATCAATTTCCTCCCAATTCTAACAAAGTTCCAAAAATCCATTAAAATGCACTACGAACCAAGTATTTTGCAGGCAACTGGAGGAAGGAAGATGACAGAGTATGGTAATCTTCCTTCTCACGCCTGAGTTATGGTAACTTTGAAAGTCTAAAAACACATGGCAAACAAATAGCAAGAAGACTGCAGTCCTAACAACAGAATAAAACCTCAGGGAAAAGGACTATCAGCTGCTCGAGAGTTCTTCATGGAACTTGCCTTTCTTATAAAGAATATAATTTAAAGAGCTACTGTTAATTTGGATCGATTTCTTTAGATACAGAACGCTAAGTCAAATGAATCGTGCTAATTAGAGAGCTGCTTGCACAGGAAGATAAAAGCATAGTCCACCATCTCCAACTTTTTCCTGGTAACAACTTGTGGCTCCCCATCCCTGAAACAGTCAAGCTTCTCTTGCGCAAATCACACAGAAGTCACCCCGAGTGACTCAGAGCACTGTGACAAAAACATGTGGCAAACCGGCTTTTACCACACCCAGGTTTCTTTCACTCCTATTAAAAAAAAAAGGCAATCTGAACTATCTTCAAGGAAGCTTTAAAATAAATCTTTAAGATACCTTCCTGCATGTTTCAAGTAAGTCCAATTCCCCTGTTGAGGATGACAGCCTGCTTCACTCCTCATTTGCAGGCACAACTTTGAAGGTTCTTCAAAAAACGTTTTCAAAATAGTTATTGAGGAAATCCAAAATAAAGCATTTAGAACTGTTCATGGAGCTTCCCAACATCTAAAACTTAACACGATGGGAACTTTTAGTCCAACATGTATTTCCCCTTATCAAAACAAGGTCTTGAAAATTATTATCCACTCTTTAGACTGTGTCTCTTTGGCTTTGTGATATTTAACAAAGCTCAGGAGCGTTGCATTTTTAGAAACTTAAAGCAGTGCTTGAATGTGCTTGACACTTCTTAAAAGGAAAACAAGAACAACTGAGGTCATTTTGATCCATGAGTGATGTATCTCCAGTAAAATCTTACACTGCTAAATCACTACCTGCTTTGCACAACAATGAAATCCTCTATGTTCCAGAACAGTATATTATGGGAGTACACTTAAAGTGTTTTACCGTAATTTAGCAGAGACAGGGGCAGAAAGACAACCAAGAGACCCTCATGCAATACACCAGTATCTCAGTCATTTTAAAGGAAAGTAAACAAACTCCACATTTAACAAGCTCAAAGCTGTAAGACTTATCAGCATTAGCTCAAAAAGCAAAAGAATTCCAAGTCTGCCAGACACAGCGAGTCAAACAAACAGAAAAGTATGTATTTAGCCAGGAGTCAGACTATTGTCTCACCCACTCTCTTTTTCTAGCCAAGCACCCCAATTCTGAGTCATCTGCAGATGATGTTTTAAAGGGCTCTTACGCAGAGATCATTCCACCAGATGCTCTCCCTGACCTCAATTATCATGAAGTTAAGAATCAGCTTAAGAGACTTCTGAACTGGGGTTTCACCTGCATCAACACTCAATCGCCAATCTTGAAGCCTCCCTAAAGGTATCCAGGAGCCTTCTAAACACATACTTTTGACCTCCACAAGATCCTCCAGAGATGAATGCCAGAATCACAGCACCCCAATTTTACTTGGCAATCCTTAGTTCTCATGTCAAGAAAAGAACTAACTACTGTATATTCATTTCAACATGAAAATAACAATATTAGATCAGGTAAAGTCCTGTGAGCTCCAGTACCATGTCTGTAACATCAGTGAGCAGCAAATGCCCATTTTGCATTCTGGGCTCCTAAATGCCTGGCTGAAAACACTATCAAATCCTTCAGGAGATCAGATTATCATATGGCACATATTACTTCAAAATCAGAGAACACTGCATTTGTACAGCAGCACGTTTTCCAACATATTTATCTCTTAATTTTTAAGTTTACTGCAATGAAAAGGGTAAATAATGAAAATTATCATACTTTCAGAGAACTGTAAGGGAAGAATTCAAGTTTTGTTTTCTGAGTAGTGGTATGTTCCTTTAAGCCCCTCATTTCAATATTATTGTTCGTCCCATAAACACTATTTTGTTATCAACAGCAAGTGCCATTTACTACTTTGTAACCCCGAGGAAACAATAAATACCATTTTCAAAAAAAAGCCTACACTTGATTAGTGCTACACACGTTTCCTTAAGCGTCATCTGACTTTTGAGATAAACTACAGAACAGAATGAAAGTTCTCAGGAGGGGAGTAAAGCTGGCCCGTACTCACACATCACCTTCAGTAAAAAGCTCATATAAAGGTCAAAGGATCTGGAGCATGTTAATACTTCCCAACGTTAAGAAACTTCGGCTGCAGCTTCTTTACAGCTTCACTGGAAGATTTTGGATTAAACCTAGCTCACGGTTACAAGATCACTTACGCCAATCTAACAGTCCTAAGAAATTAAAAGCCTTCAATTAGAAGCCAAAAGAAAGGAGATTAAAAATTCCCCATTTGTAAGCTTGCCAAGAGTGCTCAAAATTTTTGATACACTTAATTTCATGTTTAAATCTATTAGCAGGTTCACCATAAGCAGATGAGATTCTGTTCTTTATATCCTCCAGCTCTACCTCAGAAACAGTCGAAAAAAAATAAATCTCAGTGTCTATATCAGCAAAGTCTCAAGCAGACAGTGGTTAATTATTTTATAAGTCTTTATAGAAGCACTGGATATTCAAGCCACAAGCCAACAGCATTGTATTCCTTCCATTGTATTCCATTGTATTCTCTTCTATTAAGCTATCATTAACAAAGCCCAAATTTGAACTATAGGCACATTATTACTGTAGCTCAGCTACTGTTGAACTATTAGCCCATCAATTTTTGTGAAACAGATGAGACAAAAATCACTCAAACTATCCGCTTCTGCTGCTTTGGGAACAACTTGCTGTAGGTTCTAATGAAACTGTTTTTTTACAAACATTCCTGAAACACCTTCCTTCCCCAGCACATGGAATAACCTGCAGCTCCCCCTCGGCTCACAGCCTCTGCCCCCTGCCTCCCCAACCAAGCCCATTCTCCTCTCCGTCAGCTCTGTCTGAGTCCTGTTTGTGCTCCCGCTGCCCGTCTGGCTGCCAGACCACACGCCACAGATAAGCTCAGCTCACAGGGCAGGGTTTTTTTTCCCCCCCCTTCAGCAGAGGTGTTACTGTGAGTCTCTCTCCGTTCCCCTTTGACGCCGAATCTGTTTCAATAAAACTTTGCAACTTGTATGCTTTGTTAAATTGTGCCATATAAAATGAAAAAATAATATAATAAATACATACATGATAGCAAAATCTTCTCTAGAAACCAGGCTAAGAAAAGAATAATACAACCTGTCTTGGCCTCAAGCTTGCTTTGGCTCGATATCCTTAGCTGTAAAACTTGTCTGCTACTCATCTAGCTACAGCTACGCCAATTCACCATCATCTCAAACCTGCAGCTCTCCAAATCCCGCTGAAGTGCAGTACTTGACATACTAGATGTATTCTGTCTATACTGATTTCCACCTGCCCAGTCAACGAACTAGAGATCTTCATCCTTCTCTCAGACCACAAAAACAGTGAATCCTCGCTACAGACTAACTGAAAAAGCACCGTTACACATGCTATCTAACAATTTGCAATCCTCAGAAATTAACAACCACCAATTTTAAATTACAGGACAGATTATAGCTGAGTCTCAGGAGGCAGCATTTTCAGGTAAACTATTTCAGCAGCCTAAAACCCACAAATACGATTCCTGTTGAATCATCACCAGCCACTCCACGCACTGCCCTTCAGCAGCTTAATTAAGCTTCTACGCAGAACCAAAGACGCCTAACAAAACCAGTTAGCTTGGCTCAGGTTAAAGATATTACTGCATGTCTTTGCTCTTTTCTGGTCAGAACTAATAAAATTAAAAATAAATAAATAAATAAATACACATGGGCCTCATCTGTATACACTGGTTCACAAGAAGGGACTAGACAAGCTTTTCCCACTACCTGCACAAAGCTACTTCTGCCATTTCTCACCTTCCATCAGTCACTGACAACTGCAGCTCAACCTCAAACATGCCTGAACGCTTGTTTGCAGATACAGCAATAAAAAAATGGTGGGACATCAGGAACTTGCCACTAATATAAAAGGTAACTGCTATATAATATTCTTTACCTGGAATCATGCAAACTTGACAAACAACAAGTTTACAGGAACTACCCTGCAGCAGAATTGAATGGGAACCTGCAATATAAACATCAGGTTAGGGAGGAGGACAGAAGTTTTCTTCCGTGCTCCATTTCCTTAAACAATAGGGTTGTTCTCATCGGCTTGATCTCTGTTACAGTCTGCACTCTATAAAGGTGCACCAGAAGAACAGTTCTAACAAGGTGTGCTTCACAAAAAAAACAGCACTGGTCAAAGTTTTAACTGCAATATCTTATAGGATAATTGCACGTCTGCTCTGCAGAGGAATCAACTCTACACCAGCGTAATTATACTCACACAACACAGCACTGAAGTACTACATCACAAGACTAATCAACTCAAACATAATACAAGTCTAAATCCACTGTTTAAAGTGATCTGTGAAGGTGAGCAAACAATACAGTACTACAGTTGTCAGAGGGCAAACCCATTAAAACAACTGCATGTCTGCACAGATCTATCCACAGCACAGTATTTTACACACGTGCATTTTCAAGAAGCATCAGATGACTATTTTGGTGCATCTTTGATAAGGCATAAAGCAAACATGCACATTAAACCTCTTCGGAACAGGCATTTCTGGGTGGCTCAAATACAAGCTGATGGTCCAAGACCTTGCACATTAGCATAAAGTCCAAATATCTATCAAATTATATCCAGATGAGCACAGGTTCTTAAAATCCCATTTTGACTCTAGAACTTCTTCAGTAATCAGCTAAAGATGTTAGCCTAGATCAATATTGACTATTGCCAAACCTCTTCAGTTATGAAGCTGGCCAAAAGCCACAAATATTGCTAAAGATATACAGTGACATGTGCCCTTTGGTCATTCATGCCAGCTGTCACTAAAACACATGCCAGGCTACAAAACTTCATTCAAGAAGAGCCATCCACTAACCTGCCCTGCAAAAAACTTAAATCAATCAAGACTGAAAGCTGAAACATATCAGAAGACCCAAAAATCCTTCAGGACATGAAAAAGAACAAAACATAAAGCTCTGGGTCTTAGCGTTACTATTTAAATATCACATTTTATTTCAAGTCATGTCACTCCCCATACTACTCAAAACTCATCTATTAGTTTAATTCCCCTCTGTGAAACTATCATTACAGCAAAAACAAAAATATTTTTCAGAAACTGTTATTAGCCAGTTCATTATAACTGAAGCCATTCCTGACACTTAATTATTCTCAAATAATTGAGACAGCAATTCACTTAAAACCTCTACAACTGCCAAACGAAAATGTTAAGATATTTCCCCAAATACTTTCCCTTATTACACACTCTTTGGTTGTTTTCCTTTGTAAACTATTGCATGAACTTTCCCCATGATAAAAAGCTTGAAATACGCTGACTATTACCATTTTGATTAAGGGATACTAGGAAGGTATCTTTCCAACACAATCTGCTGGATGAGTCAGTCTCTGATACAAGATTTTCCACGCTCCTCCCTCTGCACTCTGGTAATCTTTTCAACATTTCTATTCTCATTGTTGTGCCAATACCAGATTTGGCTTAAAAGCACGATTTGGAAATACCAACAGATTATTACTGGAAAAAATCCTCCCTGATGACCAGAACTTAGTTCCAAAGTAACTCAGCTCAGGGAACAGAACACTAATTTATTCTAATTACTCTATACAGTTAAAATTAATCTCAGCACCATGATGTGCTTTTTAAAGTTCAGTCCACTGTGAGAGTCAACACTTGAAATGTGAAGATGGGTTACATTCCCATGTAACTACAGTCTGTCAGCAGATCTAGCTTAAATAAAGTCACACAAATGAACAGTCTAGAAGGCAGTAAAAGCCACGAAGGCCAAGTCTGTCACCCATTTAACTCTGTAAAGTTAACTCCGCAAATCAGCTACTATAACTGGTGACGGCCAGCGTAATATCTTAATCAGAAAAGAAGCAGCTGAAAGTGAAATCTGCACTACATGTGAAGATGTTGGAACACGGTGTTTGTAACAGTCCTATCTCAGGGAAATGTAAGTAGTAGTTAAAAGTTTATTTTAGAAATCAATTTCAGAGAAACTTTGGAGACGGAGACATGTGGCAGTAACAAGGAATATTCCATTGGAGAAAGGGAGAGAGAATGACTGATGGATAGAGAGATGTGGCAACACGGAAAATAAGATTAATTTCTTTCCATGTTATTCTCACTTCAAAGTTTAATAAGTTGCCCTCTTGCCTTAGTTTTAAAGCAATACTCCTTTTTTGTCGGAGGCCTGTACAGCGCTGAAAGCACATTCTTCTCCAAATATGGTTTGACTGAACAGAACTTGCACGCTCCTTTTCCACAGAATCCTTTTACCACCTGCTCTAATTACCAGGATCTATCCTGACATTTGCAGTACTTCAGTCTTTAAACATGATTCTCCTAGCAACTGCTAGGGAGATGTCAGTTGATTTTATCCCTAACTGTTACTGCAGGAGTTTTGTGTAATAATAGGAAAGTTTTTACAGGTCTTACAAAGGTATAATCAAAGTTTCAGCTGCAGCATTACCAATGGACCCTATTATTACCAAGTTTTATCCCATAATTAGAAATATCTAAAGACATCTTTGGAATTGTCTTACTACTTCAAAGCATTTAGTAAACATACATTAAAAGTATTACTTCAAGTTCCCTGTCTCAATAGCATCATTTACAATAACAACAAAGAACTAATGAAGGACCAATTCTACACAAGAGCAGACTAGTACAAAGGTTGCTTCTTTCTCTTATCCCCTCTATATGTGGTAAAATTTAATTACTGATAATACTCACATAATTAAATCTCAGTAGTTAATTTATAAATTAAAATGACGGGTAATCTGTCAAATTTATTTAAGTCTTCTTCCCGTTTAGTCTGAAACTTCTCAAATAGAGGCACAAACAAGCACCTTCACAAACTAAAGATTATCTGATGACAGACAGAAAAGCAGAGTCAAAGCCCTCATTCAATCACAAGAGCCTCCTTTCCCACATCTGTAGATACTCATCTCTGAAACGTAACAAAATCCCACTCCTGTCACCACATAAATGGTTTTAAGACTAAGAGTCTCTTCTATGTTTTGTCTAAACAACTTAACCAGCTTCCACCTGGACAGAGTACGGGCACTTTCTCCCCGTTGACTTGTTATGATAATACTGCAAGTACCTTTACAAACTGCTGCAGCTTTCACACAGGTTACACCAAGAAGAAAAAGAAAAGTCTTAGGTATTCATTCAGCTGAAGGCACTAACACGATAATAGCAGCATGTTCATATATTAAAAAAGGAAACATTTAATAAATCATTTGCTGAAAAATCAAAGCCCTCCAATTCCCAACCCTTGTAGATACCTCTGCATATATTTTTATACGTCTATATACACACACATATATATGCACATATATATGCACAGAGCAGTTTTGAGATTACTGGATTAATCATCTTATTTCTTTAGTTGAAACACTGGCTTCCAGGGGAGTTTTTTGGCCAAATTACACCCAAAAATATTTCCAGCAGCATATTTATATTGGTAGCACTTATAACTGTACAGCAGATTAGAGTCTTTCCATTACTATAATTCAATCGACTACTTACTTGACAAGTCAACCCAGTAACATGTTAAAACTTACACATGAAATTTCCTAACAGGAATAACAACCACTGACCTTTAGAAAGCAACTGTTAAAGTAATTACTGACAGGAAACTGAACAACAAATCAAGATCTGGACCGGGCTTTTGCTACTGGGGCATACAAATCTTTCTCAAATTAAGCACTTCCTCTGCATCACGAAGGCAGATCTTCTGTGCTACCAGGTAACATTCTAATGAAAAAGCAATTCAGACAGTCCCATTAAAACAACCCAAGCCAATCACCCATAATTGTGCATGTTTACGTTGGCCCCAACCGCCAGTCACACCTCCAGCGCTTCACTCCAGTGGTGCATTTGCCACTCTAACGCCTGTCACTCCAGTTAATTGCCATTGATTACAACACAAAAATTGCAGCTGCCTCACCCTCTTGGCGTAGTGATCCCCAAAAAAGCCGTTCCCACACCAGCCCTCCGGCGAAAAGGCTCTATAAAGCGGGACCCCCGAGCTCTCCCCTGCCCGCCCGATGTCCCCCAGCGCAGGCCCAGCTCCCCTGCCGCCTCCGGTCAGCCCCGGCCCGCAGCTGCAGGCTCCTNCGGGGGGCGGAGGAGAAAGGGGAGGCGTGCGGAGGGTGGTTATGGCGCCGCCTGGCGGCCGAATGGCGGCACTGCGAGGCGCTCGCTCCCGCCCTACTGAGTTCAGGGGAAAATGATGGGTTTTCCACACTTTTATTCCTCAATTCAGGGCTGTTCCGGGAAGGGCTCACCTGATACGGTGTCCCATGGCTTGTCTCAGCCAGGTGCTCCGGGAATAATGGGGGGGCACTCCAGGTTTGTATCAATGGGATGGGGCTTGGAGCAACCTGCTCTGGTGGGAGGTGTTCCTGCCCAGGGCAGGG
>VXBW01001637.1:91187-102806 GCA_013400375.1 Thinocorus orbignyianus | reverse complement strand
TCCCACGGAGCCGATAATAAACCCGAGTTATCCTTCTACATCCCGGCACCAGCCGCTTCTACAACATCAGGAGGTTTTCAGCAAACTTCTGGGCTCCTTCCCCCTGGGAGAAAGTCGAGGGACCCCCCAGTCCCTTCCCCGCAACCCCACCAGCCCCGAGGTTCCAAGCTTTCAGCTTCAAAGCAATCAAAATTGTTAGTTCTTCCCCCAGCCCCGTTGATGCTGTCTTTTCCCTGCTCCCTCTTCCTGCCTCTCATTCCCAATTTCAGCCCAGACGTGGTTCGGCATTGCCCCTGATATTTCCAACGGGTAAAAAAAATATGTTATAAATTAAATGAACTCGTGGCCGTTTAGAAACACCACAGCCCTTGTTTGGCATCTCCCCCAGCAGCAGAGAGGTACCTGAAGCACAGCATCAGTCTCTATAACCAGGTCAGGACAGGCAGGCATAGATAATAAGATTTAAAAGCACTTAGAAATGCAAACCTGCCTGGCATTGCCCTGCCAGAGTTACTGCCACCTCGGAGAGAAGGGCAAAGGAAAACCCAGACTGTCAAGGCTTTCCTGCCCACCTGCTGTCCCTTCCCCAGCTGTCACCCCAAAGTGACAGTTTTGCTGCCCAAGTTTATAGGAGTCACTTTCCACACAAGCTGCTTGGTCTCCCTGTGTGTTTGTGGAGCAGCTGGACCCAGACAATCGGGATTTCAGCAATGCCAGGTGCAGGAACAAGCTGAGGACATCCAGTTCGCAGGGCTTCAAGGGGAGTGCTGGTGAAAATTAGGGATCAGGACTACTGATTATTTCCCCCCCCTTTCCCCCCATCAAAATATTGTCACACTGTTCCTCCTGCAGCAATGGGAGCACATACCAATAAAAAAAAATAAAACCAACCCAATTCCCTGCCCAAAATTAAAAAAATAAGTGGGACACAAGCTTTTCAGGAGTTTTGGAGGCTGCTGGCAGCTGTACTTATGTGGCCAAGGAAGTTTGCTTGGCTGCTGTCCTCGGGCTGGCTTGGCCCCATCTGACCCCACGGGGCTGGCTGTCCCCAGCCACCCTGCTCCCCACCCGCGCTCTGACCCCCGAGCCCCCCACGCTGCTTCACCAACCCTCACCACCTATTTTCCCTCCAAGGTCTTTTTCCCTTTACTTTCAACACTGCTTTTTTCCACCTTGTTCTCAGCCAAACTAGTCTGGACAACTTTGTCGTCTTAAAAATAATGAGAAAAAAAATGTCAAGGCAGGTTTCCGTGCTGTGCAGGGGTCTTTGGGTGTTGTTGACGTGGGGTGACATTTCTGGAGGCGGCTGCTGCCGAGGACCTGCTGTGCCAGCACCCCTTTGCTTCTGTGCACCTTTCAAGCTTAATGTCCAGCTCAGCTACTGCCTCCCCACAGTTGGAGTCTTAGAAATTAATTAAATTGCTTTTCCGGGTGGGATACATCAGGAGAAGGGCGGTGTAGCCCATAGCACTTGGTAGGAGCCAGAAGATGATGCTCTGCAGGAAGGGACAAGGTTTTGAGGTGCTGGAGTGCTTCCCAAACCCTTGGCCCCAGCCAGGCTGCTGCTGCCTCTGGGGACAGCCAGGGGTGATTCAGTGGGGTTTCTCCTGTTGTCTTCATGGGATCTCCACAGGGTCCTGAGAGTGAAATTTTGCTTTTCCAACCAGAAAAATATCCCTTCTGGTCTGTGGTCAAGGATCATCCTCCTCTTCCTCCTTCTCTAGCTCAAGATGTTTCCCTCTGGAGGGGATCAGGGACAGGGCAGGTCCCTGCTCCTGCCCTGGGTGCAGCAAGTGCCCATCCTTGCTCTTTTCTCCTTGCAGCTCCTTTCTGCTGGCAGACGAGCCCAGAGTGGCCCCAGGCAGGAGGCAGAGATGACCAAGGAAGAAGACTTACCGGATTGGAACTCATCCAAGGAGTTTTATGAAAAATATGAGCCAAAAGAGGTTTTGGGCAGGTAAAGCTTGTTTTTTGGCAAACTGTGGGTTCACCTGCTCCAGTACCTGATAGGAACAGCATCCTTTGGGAACCCGATATGAGCAGGGCCCATAAGAGCATGGAGTTAAAAATAGCACGAAGCAGCACTTTGCTTCAGCTCAAAATCTTCTGTCCCACCCAGACAGAGCAAAACCCACTTGTAGATGAAAGTACCAGCCAGCCCAGGGGGTGATGGCACGGCCGTGAAGTCGGGCTGGATGAGGAGGAACGGGAACCCTCATCTTGTCTGTGTTGTCCCTGGCAGGGGGGTGAGCAGCATCGTCCGCCGGTGCATTCACAAAACCACCCGGCAGGAGTATGCCGTGAAGATTATCGACATTACGGCGGGTAACATATCCCCCAAGGAGGTGCAGGAACTGCGAGAAGCCACTGCTAAAGAGATTGACATCCTCCGGAAGGTCTCAGGCCACCCCAATGTCAGTAAGTCAGGCTCTGAGCTTCAGGGCAAGGGGGTTTTCTGCACCATTTATTCTTTGAGGTGTCCCCAAGGAAGGGGTTTTTGGGATGAAGTCCCTGGAGGGTCAGAGCTCCAGTGGTCCTAACACAACACAGGGTGCCTGCTTTTAGAGCATCATTTGTTCCACCTCTGCACACACACCAGCAGCGCCCACGCTGCCCAGGTTGCTTCCCAACCAAAACACCAGTGAGGATCCACTCCTTGTTAATTCAATTACGTCAGCAATTATGGACAGGAACGTGCTACACACTGCGCTCACAGCCCCTCTGTTTTATTGCAGTCCAGCTGAAGGACAGCTATGAATCCAGCACCTTCTTCTTCTTGGTGTTTGACCTGTAAGTACCAGCTTGCCCATCACCATCTCCCCAAGCCCATTCCCGCTCTGCAGATGGCCACCAGCTACTGCTCACCCCAGCTTTTTATGGCCCAAACAGGGCATAGCCAGGGGACAACCAGCTCTTGCTTAAGGCAGAAACGAGCCGGCAGTGTTTCCCCTCCGTCAGCGGCTCAGCGCTGCTCAGGTTTCCCCATAACCTTTGGTGGGAGCTGTCACACGTCCCTGCGGGTTATTTATATGCCCAGCGGGACCAGGGCGCGCGTGACGCCCCAACCCCTGATGCCGGGGCAGTGCGATGGACGTCAGCAGAGGGGGATGGCAGGGGGAACCTTGTCCCAGTCCCATCCAAAACCCACCGTCTCTGGGGACAGCCTTTCCTCCTCTTCCCTGATGTTTTGCAGCAACATAGTGGTGTTTTTACTCCTTTTTATTAACAAGTTGGCTAATTATTCTGTGTCCTGGGGCTGTTAAGGGGCAGTGATTCTCCCCAGGGCCACAGGGATGGTTTGCCACCTGTTTTCTCCCCCCGGCACGCAGGATGAAGAGAGGGGAGCTCTTTGACTACCTCACCGAGAAAGTCACCTTGAGCGAGAAGGAAACCAGGTAAGGCCAGGTGCAGATGGCTGGAGGGATGACTTTACAGCCAGCACAGCACCCTCGGGCCCTGCGCTCAGAGATGGGGGCTGAGCTGTGCTGTCCCTGTCCCCATCCCTGGGAGTGTGGTACCAGTGGGCATTTGGGCTAGGAGAGATGTTGTCACCCATCCCCAGGAAGATCATGCGTGCACTGCTGGAGGTGATCCAGTACCTCCACTCCATCAACATCGTCCACCGGGACCTGAAGCCAGAGAACATCCTCCTGGATGATGACATGAACATTAAGCTGACAGACTTCGGCTTCTCCTGCCAGCTGCGTGAGGACGAGAAGCTCAAAGGTAGGAGGACAGTGAGCTGGGGACAAAGCTGGCATGGCCCGCAGTGACCCTTTTGCTGCAGTACCCATGGGGAGTTAGTAGAGTCTGTCCAGCCCCAGTCTCTTTAGGGCCAGTCTCGCTTCCACGGGTGCAAATTGGTGCCTGGTGGTTTGGGGTGCCCTCCTGCTTGTGCATGAGCCCAGCTCTGCCCTTGGCACAGCCTCCACACCGCACTCTGTGCCATGACAAAGTTGCTGCCCATTAGGAAAACCATCCTATTCTTTCTGCTTCTTTTCCCCTCCAGCTGACCCTTGCTACCCCATGCATTTACTGCCCAACATTAAGGTTTTTCCCCACTCCTACGCTGTGAGAGCCACAAAACCAACACCCAGCATCCCCAACACTCTCTTCATTCACATTTTAGCCATTATAATCCACCAAGAAAAGTCACCAGGGAGATGCACACAAGCTGCAGTTACTCCCTTGTGGGTACCGTCACTGTACAGATCCCACCTGGAATCCAGACCCCCCCTCATCGGCTGCTCGGGAGTGGGTGGGGGTGGCAGAATCCCTTCACGGGTGGCTCAGGGGGATGCTCTGCCCCATCTTTGCAGAAATCTGCGGCACGCCTGGCTACCTGGCCCCTGAGATCCTGCAGTGTTCCATGGATGACGAGCACCAGGGCTACGGGAAGGAGGTCGATATGTGAGTGAGAACCTTGCCTTCCTGCCTCACTCCTCAGATTGCTCCCAAAACACAGGTGGTCTGAGGCACAGCAAGAGTTGTGCAGATGGGGACCCACCTGAGCGGCTGGAAGGAATGGAGTGATGCACCACTAAACACCCTTGTGGGCCACACAGGGCTGTCCTGGTGGTCAGTGGCTCTGGCACAAGAGTTGGGGGAGAAGCAGCCTGGGGATGAGCCTGAGTCATCCTGCTTTGGCCCATCAAGGAGAGAATGCAGCACTTTCTGCTCATAAAAATCACCTCGGGCTGGACGCCAGCACACAGGGCTTTTTAACCACACACTGCAGCAAGACATGAACCTCAGGACACCTCAGGAAAGCCCATCAGAGCCCTGCAGGGACTTTGGCCACCATCTCTAGTGGCTTCAGGCGCAGATCTGCAGCAGTCAGAGCTGTAACCAACCACTCAAACCACACCAGGGCATTTCAGCCCCTTTTTGGGTTAGATGCCTCCGTTAACTCCCACAATAGGACACTTCACACACCACAGCCTGCGCTGAGACAACCCCAGAGCACTTAGTCTTGCTGTCACCACTATGTCCCACCCTCCCACATCCTCTCCCTCCCTTAAAAGTCTCAAAAAAGTCAAATACCTCCAATTTGCAGCATCCAGGAGAGCAGATCCACTCAAAACCCCCAAGCCCCTCCTGCTCCTTATTCCCCACCAGAGCTAAGGAGCCCCAGCTGTGACCTCAGCCTCATCAGACACCACTCGGGGCAGTGTCCTCCTAGCAGGGGGGATGCAGTAAGCCACCCTTGGGACACAGACCCATCTGGGTGCCCCCGGGTGCCGCTCAGGGCTGGAGGGTCCCTCTGGGCTGCCCGCAGGTGGAGCACCGGGGTGATCATGTACACCTTGCTGGCTGGGTCACCTCCCTTCTGGCACCGCAAGCAGATGCTGATGCTGCGGATGATCATGAATGGGGACTACCAGTTTGGCTCCCCGGAGTGGGATGACCGCTCGGACACTGTCAAGGACCTGGTAGGTGCTTGGGGATGGGAAAACCTTGGAGAGGGGGCATTTTAGACATCTGGGACATCCCAGCTCAAGCCAGTGCCCTTGTGCAGATCTCCCGGTTCCTGGTGGTGGACCCACAGCAGCGGTACACGGCTGATGAGGCGCTGGCCCACCCTTTCTTCCAGCAGTATGATGTGGAGGAGGTCCGACACTTCAGCCCCTTCAGGAAATTTAAGGTGAACTTGGGTTTAGGGGTGTCTCAGCACCCTGAGCCCGGGGTGAGGTGGGTTTTCCAGCTCAGTTGGGAGAAACTGGGAGTTCAGTAAGGCTGATGGTCCTGGGCTTGGGCAGGATGTGGCAGCCTGGATGGAGATCCTTCTCCAAGCACTATTGTGCTTACTTTCTGGTACTTCCTAAGGGCTTTTTCACAGAAGAGGATTAAATAAGAAAAGGGAAAAGCCTGCTGCCTTCTCAAAAAAAAAAATCAATTGAGAAAGAAAAGGTTGCTTCTAAGGGGAAATCAATAAGCCTGACATCACATGGGTGCATAAAAGATGCAGAAGTTGCTAAAACAGAGGAATTCCCTATCGCTGGCCGTTGGGACAGCTCAAAGCTGAAGTGGCATTAGGTGACACGTTTAGGACTGACACATGGTTTTGACATTAAGGGCACACTTGGAAAAATCCTGTATTGCTCACATAGGATATGAATACCTGTGCCAGGAGCAGGGCTCCCTCCCGACTCCTCCACACGGAGAGCAGCCATGCAGAATGCGTTGAGGCCAGTCTGATCCCATTGTAGGACAAATCCCATCCTGTTGTGTCCCCTCCCTGTGCTGCAGGTGATCTGCCTGACTGTCCTGGCATCGGTCCGCATTTACTACCAGTACCGGCAGGTCAAGTCGGTGACCAGGGAGCTGGTGGTGCGGGACCCCTACGCCCTGAAGCCCGTCCGCAAGCTGATCGACGCCTGCGCCTTCAGGACCTACCGGCACTGGGTGAAGAAGGGGGAGGCACAGAACAGAGCCGCCCTCTTCGAGAACACGTGCAAGGCCGTTCTGCTGACCCTGGCGGCCGAGGAAGGGCTGTTCTGATCGCCGCTGCGTAAGCCGATGAGTTTGCTCAGAGTTAAGGCGAGTAAAACCTTTGAAAATCAGCTGGTGGATTCTTTTGCTTTTTCTTTAGAGATACTTTGGGTTGGGTTTTGGGTTTGGGCTTTGGGTTGGGTGCAAATGCAAACCCAGCGGCTGCGATTTGCCCCTGGGGTATGTCCTGCTCTAAGGGATGGGTTTGGAGAAGCTGCCTCCAACAGCAATAACAGGCTGCAGTTCCCAGTGTGCTCGGAGCAGCAGATCGGCCTGGGGAGGGCTCAGCCCATTTGGGGCAGTCACAGGTGGAGAAAAGATGAGCAGTGCCTGGAGGGGTGTCCTCACCCACCCCTGTGCTCCAGGGATTTTGGGGGCAGAGGTCCTGCCAGCTGGTTTGTAGACCTTATGTTGGCTGTAACACCTGAGGGAGGTGGGTCACTGGTTTGTATCACCCATGCACTTGGAAACCAGACACGTCTAGTTTTGGCACTGTTTAAGGGTCAATAAAGGCACCTTGTTTCACTTCTGGGAAGAGGATGGTAAAATATTGGGGCTTCCCAAGGAGATGGGGATGGAAGTTTGAGTCCTCCTGCCAGGGATGTGTCCCCATCGCTGCCCCCCAGCAGCTGCTCCTCATGGCAGTCCCATGCTGGCAGTCATGGGGGGCTGTGGGTGTTTGCTCCCTCTGGCTGAGGGTCAGAGCAGTTCTGTCCCTGTCACACACACGTGCATCCCTCTGTTGATTTAAAATGGACACCGAAAGGAGCTGTAATATCTACTGAACCAAGAGGAGATCACAGACAAACCACCCTGCCTGCCATTCCCAGTCACTGCTCGTGCCCAGACATCCCAGTACAGAAAGCAGTTTGGGCTTAAAATGTTTATTTTTAGTTTTTAAAACTGTCTGGGTTTAATGACAGTGACTGCTGGGGGTTAAATGTTCATCTCCACAGGAGAAAATGCCTTCAGGTCTTCCTGAGTGACCTTCAGAGCTCAGGTTTGGTCCAGCTTTTCTCAGGCAGGATGTCGGCAGCGCAGCGGAAGCTGAGGTTGTCGGAGGCTGAGTCCGGCGTGTTCCCCATTCTCATGGGGAAAAGAGACCCAAACTCAGGGATCCTGCCTAGGCAACACTTACATCCTTTCACATGACCCTCAGTAACAGACTAGAAACATCTTCTGCTTCCCTTGAATAACTTCATGAAAAGCATTTCATTCTAAATACTTGATGAAAAATAGACATGGCAGTGGGGCTGGAACAGGATCATCTTTAAGGTCCCTTCCAACCCAAACCATTCTATGATTTGAGAAGCAATTAGGAATGTACAGCAGGAAAAATTTTAGCAGTATTTTTAGGGTGTTTTCCTAACTGCTTCTCAGAAAAATTGAGTAGGAGCGATCAAATCTTTTAAAATAAAACCTTATCCCAAATAAATCCAAGCCAGAGGAAATCACTGTGAAGCAGTGCCTGGGCATTGCCCAGACTTACCTGGTAGTTACACGAGCTTTGTGATTCGCAGAGCCGTCTGCAGTGTCAATCCAGGAGCCACCTCTCAGGACCCGCATTTTCTGGGTGTTCTGCCTCGCCGAGCGCCCCGGGGGCAGGTACTCTGTCCCAGTCCACTCCCAGGTGTTTCCCAGCAGGTCGTACAGCCCTGAAACACAGATGGGTTTCTATAAGGAATACGAGAGCACATCTGGAAGGGCTGCAAAAGCACTTTGGTTTATGGGAGGAGGTGGGCAACGCTCAAAGCATCACTGCAAGAGTGTGGTTTAACGGTGAGACTGGGAACCAGGAGCTCTTTGCTGTATTTCAAAGTGGCCCCCGCTTAGAACTGGACCTCTAGTGTGTCTCGTCATTGCCCATCTGCATGGCTTCCACTGCCCTCAAAACAATGTTCTTGGCATTTTCAGACAAATCACACTGAAGTGCAAAATAAATGACTTCTAATCAGAAGCAGGAGCTGGTTTGGTGCAGTGAAGTGCACCAGGTACACATCAGCCAACTTCAGTAACAACCATCAGTGCTTTTCCTGGGCTTGGTTATTCTATCAAGATGCTGATGTGATCCCACATCATACCTAGAACTCTGCTACAACTACAGGATTTTATAATTAGTATTCACTCAGGAAGCAGACACAAACCCCAAACCCAGGGTGGGATGTCCGCTCCGTACCGTAGTTGTTCTGAGGAGGGAACGCTGCCACCGGCGAGACACCGTGATAACCATCTTCAGCCATGTCCACCCTCGGGAACTCGCCCTGTGGGAAGAAAGATCACTCCGAGCACAGACCCATCACGGAGACCACACCAAGTCCTGCTCTTCATGGAACTGTGCTAACACTTAAATAATGGAAGTAACTCTCTGTTGTAAATTAACTCTACACAGCATTTCTGGCTGAGAGAGGAGATCAACCATCTAAAGTTCTCCCAAGGCAACCCCCTTTTCAAACAAATTTAGGTATGAATGTCTGGAAGCGCTGAAATCCCGGTTTGCCAGGGAAGCTGGGCTGAGTCTGCTCCCTCTAAGGCTATTTCAAATAACCCACCAGGAGCTGAATTTCAATACCCTGCAGGTAGGGCCTGCGTTGCTTCCCAGGACCACACAGCCTGCTCAGGCAGCCACCCACGCTGTGGTCAAGTTAAATACCACCCTCAGAGGAGCTCAGGGTAGACAGGATGATTTTTAGGCTCTTACCTGCCACAGATTTGTACGGTTCGGTTGAAACTTGTTTCCCCAGGGATACACCCTTTCTGCCAAGGAGGAAGAGACACCCGTTACCCCTGTGTCAATCCAGCCTCTGCATTTCCCTACTTCTAACAAGGCTTTTATGACCGTCCTTTTCTGCTCAGCTCAGGACACCGAGGGGGGTTATAGGAACGGGGCTTGTTGGTCCAGTCCCTACAGGTGCTATCAGGGATATGAGGAGAGATGGGAACTGGTCACAGCTTCCCATTTACAAACCATCGCTCCTGCCAGGGCGTTCCAACTCCCCCCAGTGATCTCAGCACTGATGTGGGGGTCCCAGGGGGTCACTCTTTGCCAAAAACACATGAAATGGTATTTCTAAAGCTAGCAGAAGTGCTTTGTTTATGAAGATACATTAAAACTATAGATAAGCTACTATTTTTTCCTATATTGTTGTTGTTGTTGTTATTATTTTGACTCCTATACCAACAGTGGTGGCTCAGCCTCTCAGAGTAACCTCTGAAAACATCCCTGGATGGAGGTTTGGATCTGGTAGAACTAATGTTACTACACGCCACAGTTTGGAAGGTCAGAGCTGTTAGTACGTACGCTCCAGTCCTCCCCTGGCAGCAAATTCCCACTCCTCCTCCGCTGGGAGCCTCTTCCCTTTCCAGGCACAGAACGCCTGCGCGTCGTTCCAGCTCACGTGCAGCACCGGGTAATCCAGCCTGTCCTTGATGCTGGAGCCAGGACCTGAGGGCTGGGAAAAATTGCATCAAACAGATTTTAATTGATATAATAAACTTCTCCCTTTTTAATAACGGGACTAAAGGACAGAACAGGCCAAGGCAGGGAATGTGCAGCAACCAGAAGTGCTATTTTTCTCCCCTATTTTTAGTCAATATGGTTTAGCACACACTAACACACGCAGGCTCCCTGCATGGAGAGGACTCACCATGCCTGATTTTTACCCACCTGCCGCCAAAAAGCTTTCTCTATGGGCAGCCACCAAGGGGCAGACTGGGAAAAGAAAAGACACCAGATTAAAGCTGAACTGGCAACAAACGCCACCCCCTCCCCAACACCCTCCTACAGCAGCGTGTGTAAAGCAGAACGCTTGTTAGTCTGGAAAGGGTTAAATGCTGCAGTTTGAGCTGGGTTATCACAGGCAGTTTGACAGTGCTCTCCAACAGAGTAGAGGTGTTGGATTTTAAAAACGAAAATAGCTCAAGCAGCCCGTGCTGTTCAGTTTTTCTATTTTAAGATTTAATTAGTAAAGTACTTTGAAACATGCTTTCCTCTCTCCCGGCGCACTGGAGCATCTCGGGAGTCCAGTCTGACAGCGTTTGGAGAGGATGTTAGCAGAGGAGCACTGTAAATCAACCCAGGCTCAACCCTGCTGTTAATTTCAAAAGCAAAACAACCCCAAACTAAGGAAAAAACACTGAGAACAGCCAGGCTCTGCACTGAGAGATAGCTGCTACTCAGCAGAAAAGCAATATTGTTTGTTTTTTCACTTAGAACAGAGAGATCAGATGGAGATGCGATCAGAAATACCATCTCAAAAATCATCACTGAACCCCCCATGGGATTTAGATTTACCTCCAGTTTTTGGGTGACTTTTTTTTTCAGCTCTTCAGATACGAAATCCTCAAAGACAAAGCTCCAGCCAAACGCTTCTGCTTCTGTTTTGTATTTCTTTTCTCTAACAAACTCCCTGGCACAAACACAACACGCTCAGGCGTCTGGGTAAGTTCTTCACGAGCCGCGCCAGCAAACACAGCAAGTTCAGAGCAAGGCAAAACCTGCAGGATCTACAGACACCCCATCTCCCAGCACAGCTCTGCTCAGTGTGATATACATTTAATGTATAAACCAGTCCAATTTGCATCACAGGTCTGATGATAGGGTCTGGTAAACAGGTAAACCCACCCTGACTCCAGCCGCCTGTAAAAATTGAACAATTACACAGATCAAAAATCCCCTAAAAGCCACTAGAACTTATGCCTCCTGTTGGTTAAATCTCCCAAAAATGCAAAAAAAGGTAACATATTGCTGAATCACCTCACCCTGCTTCTGTGCCATTTGTTTCCCCATCGCCCAAGGCGCAGTTATCACCACTCCTGTGTGTCACTGGGCAGTTACTGGTGGTGGGAGCATGAGCTGGTTTTAACCAACAAGGGCTGAGCCGGGCAAATAAAGGCCTTTCCCCCGGCAGTGTTTACGGGTGCTCTGTACAAGGGCTTTGATAAAATATGGGGAATGGTTCACAAACGGAAACAGAACCTGTAAAAGCTGGATTCTGAAGCAATACAGCCCCATCAGCAAGGAAAAGACACACACACACACACACTAAAAAGCATGTTTGCAAGGGGAAAAGGCAGGGGAAAAAGGGGAAAAGAGGGGGCAGAAGGGAGAGAAGAAGGGGGAAAAGAGAG
>VXBW01001637.1:10513-89730 GCA_013400375.1 Thinocorus orbignyianus | reverse complement strand
GCTCCACATAGAGGGGCGGTTTTTTTTTTTTTTTTTTAAAAAAAAAAAAAAAAAAAAAAAAAAGGCTGGTTTTGGTGTCTCGCAGCCAACACTCCAGTGACTAATGATCTCCGCTAATGAAAGTAAACCCTGCCTCTGTTTTTCTCAGTGCCCCTTATTCAGGAAAGAGTCCAAAAATCACGGTACTGTTATGATTTCTCCTCCCAAGTGAAGTCACAGATTGATGGGAGGTTGGAAGGGACCTCTGGTCCAACCCCCCCTGCCAAAGCAGGTCCTCCTAGAGCAGGTTGCACAGAACTTGTCTGGGTTTGAACAGTTCCAGACACTTGAAATAATTGTCTTAATTATGGTAAATATTTATATTTCAGGCTATGATATACAAAGTACTGTAGCTATAATAGACATCTCTTCAGGATGTAATAACCTTCTGCTCTTAGGATTTTCCAAGTAACAAAGCTGGATTAGGGAAAATGGCTTCAAACAGCAGGGAGCCCGTTCCCCTCCCCTAAACCCAAGCCCTAGACCTGGAAGGTTCCACCTAAAGATGCAGTTCTGCCTTGTGATATTGCTTCCTATCCATTGGAACTCGATGATCTTTAAGGTCTCTTCCAACTCTAACCATTCTATCATTCGATTAACAGTATCAAAAAATCTACTGATGTGTTATGGCAAGGACAGCATCATACAACAGGCTGTTCAAAACACTTCAAACCTTACAGAGTTTCACCTCTGGGCAAGTACAAAACTATGAAACCACAGAATCTTCACAGTTGGAAGGGACCTCTGAGATTTGAGTCCAACCATACACGCATCCCCAAGAAAAGAACCAACAAAAAAACCCCACCAACCAACCACAAAGAAACTCAAACCCAAAAACTCCAAACCCCACGAAACAAATGACCCAACCCAACAACCTCAGCTATTACAGTATTCCCTGAAGTGCCATCTCTATGTGTTTCTTAAATACCTCCAGGGATGGCGAGCCCAGCAGCTCCCTGGGGAGGCCGTTCCAGTGCCTCTATCCTCTCAGTAAAGTAATTCTTCCCAATATCTAACCTAAACCTCCCCTGCTGCAACTTCAGATCATTTCCTCTGGTGTGGTTGTTATTCACCTGGGAGAAGAGGCCAGCACCCACCTCTCTGCCCTCTACAGCTACCTGAAAGGAGGTTGTAATGATGTCTCCCCTCAGCCTCCTCTTCGTTTAATCCAGTTTTATAATGACTTAAATTCCAGGTCTGAACTCAACCCCCTCCAGCAGCAGAGGCTTGAGCTGCCATTTCACAGCCTCCCCAGCAGCAGGAACGCTCTGCCGGTAGCCCCTGCTGCCAACAAAGGCTACAAGCAGAACATTCAAGACCTTGGCCCGAGGAAGGTGAAGTCTGAAATAACCAACGCACATAAAGCACAGAACATAGCAGTTTTATTGGGTAAAAAGGAAAGCAACCTCAGTTGTACACTTCGGTGAAATCAAAAATAAATAACTCATTTTTAGAGCCAAATATTTGACTGGTTGCTAACATTCTGAATGGCCATGGTTTACCAAAGAGGGGCTGCTCTTGTTACAGCAGTAATTTCTGTTGCTGGGAGAATCCACCAGGGCTAAGAAAAGCACACCTGAGGTTGGATTTCTGAGAGACATTCCATGGGGCACTCCTGGAGCTGAGCACCGCCACCAGCAGCAGTCCCAGCTCAGCCCTTAAGAGAGGACATTCCAGCTCGCATAATTTCATCCACCAAGAGAATGTTGCTGGCAATCACCGTGCTAGGAATATTAAATAAATAGTGTTAGAATACCTGTTTTGACATAGTTCAAAGACAACTCAGCTTTGTTTCTGCTTTTCAAGACAGCTCCTCTATGAAGGATCTCTCAATTCCCCGTTACTCATCAATTTAAACAACCAAACACCCACTGCTACTTAAAGTGAAAACACTGCCATATTTACCATGAATGAAGCAGTTGCTTTTTGACATTATAATTATCCCAGATTCCAGCTGCAGCAGCTATCATTGGCTCACCTACAGAAGAAATCAAAAAGCCTTTAAATAACCAGTTTACATAATTCAAAGCAAGATTTTCTGCTGTCTAACACCAGGTATTACTGCACCCAACCCGGCACCACTGTCTGCTTTATCTTCACAACAAACATGAACAGAACCCACTTAAGTGCAGGCAGCAAACGGATGCCCACCAAGGCAATTCTGCATAGCTTTTTTGTGAAAAAAAGGTAGTTTTCTGCATTCAGAGCAACTTTATTTCTTGTGAAACTGAGCCACGACAGATCCTCACACGAGATCATGCCATTATTCGGGAAGCTCTTACCAGTGTTCAGATCAACTCCAGTGAGTTGCCCTGATTCCGCATGCTCTGTCTGAACCTTGACCAGTGTTTCCTGGGGATCGTAACCAGAGTTCTGGGCAAGAACCTTTGAAAGAAGAGAAGTTATTTCATGTTGCTAATGACCTCCAGCAGAAAAATATAATGGCTCTTAGCACGTTTTAAAGGCACATTATTCAGGATTTTGTCGTACCTTAGGGATGACGAGCAGAGCATCAGCAAAAGCTTGAACTCCGAGCTGGGCTCTTCCTTTGACATTAGGTTTATGCTTAACAAGAGCATTAGCTACGGCCACTTCTAGTGCACCTGCCCCTGGGACCACACACCCTGCAAGGAAAAACTTGCAGAGTTTACAACAAGCACCTATTCCAATTTAAACAGGTAATTTTTAGCGCACTTTGAGCTCTTTCCTTATTCGTAGAAAAGAGAGCTTGTATCTGATCAGGTAAGCACTTACACAGTTATCAACTATTTGTTAAAGAGGAGGTGCAAGAACAGTAACTAAAAGCACTTTGCATTGAAATACACTCAGCTTGGTGTCTGACTGCATCAGGTACCAAGAAGATGACACAAAATTCACAAATTTTGAGGTGAATTTAAAGAGAAGATCCTTATTATGTAAGGGAACTGAGGCTTACCATCCTCAATGGCGTTTTTAACAGCACGCAGACCATCTCTCACTGCATCCTTGATCTGTGTCAGCGTGTGCTTATTCGGCCCCCTGATCAACAGGGTGACAGAGCGGGGGTTGTCACATTTCTCAATGAAGGTGTATTTCTCTTCACCCTGAGAATCGGGGTTACATATTCATGTCATACATTTGCTTAATCAAGGTATACATGTGAAAGAAGCTGGCATCAAGGGAGGTGCATTTAACCTGTCTTCAGCTGAAAGCTGAGTTTACTCACCAACGTATACTCATAGACGAGCCCTGCGTGTCCCAGGCAGTCGGGAGCGAGATCCTCCACAGAGTTCATGGCGGTGCCACCACAAGCAAGGGTCAGCCTGAGAGAGAACGCACAGGCATCAGCTCCTGCTTTATATTAAGCAACATCTGAAGTCACTAACGTAACTAGAGCATTTCAGAATGCAGAACACCACACTTCCTAGGCTTGGAACAGTTTGCTTCTGTTCATGAAAGATCTCTTCACAGAAATAAGCCTGCAGAATTAAGTCGCCTCTATAGGCATCTTCATTTTATTTACACTGATTAATTCTGATGTCACTCCATGTGCTGAACTGACATTTCTGTAGTTCTGGACAGCCTAAAGTGAATTTTTCAGTGCAAGCCCTTAAAGGTGGATTCAAGCCAGGTCTGAATCACTGTTCAAGTTTGGAAGAGCAAGTTATTTCAACCCCTCCTCTCCCCAGGAACCAACCTTTCCATGTTCCTCCTTTTAGCTCTCCGCAAAGCGACTATTCCCTCTTTTGCAAGCGCATCCAAGGAAAATGGGTCAATTCCCTAGAAACAAAGACAGTGACCATCAGGATAAAGAAGAAGCTAAAATCACACTCTCTCAGTCTGACATTAATAAGTTTTTCCCCAGGACTCAAAAAAGATCTTGAGTAACAACTGTATGCATAAATTCAAAAGTTCACCAGCTGAAATTCATTTATCTTTATCTGAAGAACAAAACGAGTCAAACAGCACACAGCTTGCCAAGAAAGCCAATGAGCCAATGTCTCCAATTTATTTTTCTAGTTAGTTACACCCTTTATCTCACCTTCTGGTTGATCACAACAAATCCTTTATCTGAATCGCCACAAACTTTCCTTTTCAAGGCTATGATTTTGTTCACTCTGTCTTCAATGAACTTCCGTTCTGCTTTCACTAGCTTCTCTCTCTCTTCAGCACTTTTATAGAAGAATCCAGAGCTCACCTCTCTGTAAGACAGAAAACCCCAAAAAAGCAGTAAGACAACTATCCTCAGTGCTGTAGAAATAAACCTAAGTATAAGGAACTGATGCTTTCAGCTATATTCTTTAAAAGAAAAGAAAAACATCAAAACAAATCAAACAAGAACCCAACCCCAAACCAACAGGCCGCTTCTGCTTTCTATGTCAGATTTTTTCCATCTGAAACTGAGCAAACTCTAAAGTATATTTAGACGTTTGCTCTAAAATATAAAATTACATCCAAGAAAGGAAGGACTACCAGCCTTTCTTCAACAAAACAAAGCAAAAACCACTAGGAAGCTCCGCCTTTTAAAGACAATTTCTCAGCCATCAGCTTCCCTTTTCCATAAAGGATCACAGAAGGAGCATCACCTCTTCCATTCCTCCTTCTACATAACGCACCTCACTTTACAAGAGTAGAGCAGTCCCTTCCTCATTTAAGCACACCTTAAATAAAAGCATTTTAAGACAGGAGCATTTTCTGCTCCTCAACTCGTTGCTGTGTACTTACGTTTTCTCATACTCTAGAGACACATTGCAAGTAAGAACGTAAGCATCTTCCACTCTTTTCTTCATGTCAGGGTGACGAGCACCATGATCCAAAACCAGCCCCCGAATCAGCCTGAAAGATTGAAAAACATTTTACGTGTCGACCTACACACACAAAAGGATCCACACCTCATGGAAATGCAGACTGGACCAGTTTTGCTGTCAATTCTCCGACCAACACAAACTGCCTGTGCAGTTGTGTTGGGAGTAAACAAGGACCGTGTATCCCAATTCCAAGGGTATGCCCATTCTCACATAAAAAGCACACCAAGCAGAGTGTGAAAAGGGAATTTATTCTGGCATAGTGTCTGACTGCAGTAGCTACTGAGGAAAGCTAGTGCAGAATTCATCCATGCCACTGAGGTAAAGAGAAAGGTTATAGAATATCCAACTAGATAGCATCAAATGCTATTTTGTACTTGTAATGAACAGATAAAAGCCTAAAGCATAATCAAGCCCCAGAAACCACTGCCAAGAAAGAAAAAGTATTTATTCAACATTGCTATGTAAAAGTCAAAGCCAGTGTTATTCTCAGCTGTTCAAAAATCTTATTAGAGAATCAAGTTCAGCAGCTGGGGAACTTCCACTGTTCAGATAATTTATGGCTGAAATAGATAATTCTTGCCTTGCTTTTACTCCTTCCCTAATAACTTTGCCAGTGACAGCTTCAGGAGAGCCAAGTTCTTCTAAGAAGAAAACAAAACCCCACAGACTGCTCACATCAGGGCACCACTAAACTGAAGCTCAAGGATACTCATTACTTACGCTGTGTCAGTTTCTGATTTGTGCTTCATCTCCATAATCTCTACCATGTGAAGGTCAATAGGCTCATCTGGTTTTCTGACTGCCAAAACAGAATCTACTACAGCCTGGAAAAGAGGGGAAGAATGGTCCCAAAAGGATCATTAGTCTTCTGAAGTGCAGGTTCACACCTTTCCATCCACCCTTCACTCAAGTAATAATCACAACACTTTAAAACTTGCACCTCTTCACCCAAAAAGAGGCAGAAGAAATAGTTGGACACTTGCCTCTGTCAGGATGTCAGCAAGCTCGGTATGGACTTTAGTACGGAGGGATGTTCTGGCAACATCTATAAGGGTCTCCCTGTCCATTTCCTTCGTTACTTTGACTTGCTCCAAAACTTCAAGTGCTTTTTCCTTCGCAATCTCAAATCCCTCTGCTACTATTCTAGGGTGCAAACCCTAATACAAGAGAAGGGAAATTGTTAGACAATAGAAGACAAAATCATACTTTTGCCATGAATAGAAACTGTGGTTTCAACATTCTATGCAACATCAAAACACACGGAATATGGATCCTACAGAGACAAGAAAATGTACTGTCCTTCTGAATACATGTAAAAGGAATGCAAATCCTTCCAATGCAGAGGAAAAGCACAGATTGCTCTAGCACAGAACTGAGACCAAGGGAACCACAAAGCACACTTGGGTGTTCACTGTGCAATACAAATGCCTACTTTGCAACTCATAATATCCAGAATGATTCCTACCAGGGAGTATTTCCTTGTTAACATTTAAGCACTTTCACTCACACGAAATAGAAGTAACAGCAGGTATCAGACAAAACCTTATTAAAAGCCACAATAACCTGGTTTGATTCTGAACAAGTCTTAAGTCCTCTCCAGCTTCTCTCCATTTTACAAGTTCTATGACACACTCATTTTAAGCAGAAAAAAATAATTTTCATGTTTGGCTTATAAGTATTAAGCATTAAACAAAAAACAAGCAGAACGGTCTAAAATGAAGCTTTTAACTTGTCCACTACAGAAGGAATACCATATACATACCTCAGAAATATAGAGGTCTGCCTGCTTTAGGAGTTCTCCAATGATCAAGACATTTGAAGTAGTACCATCTCCAGTGATGTCATCTTGCGCTGTTGCTACTTTTGCTATCAAGGAGGCTGTGGGGTGTTGTATTTGCTAAACAAAATAACAAGTTGAGCTGTAAGTATCCCTGCACTAGTACAGGAAGCGAGCAAAGTGAAATCAGCTAAACAAAAACTGGTTTATGTTTTCATAATTCGTGTCAATTCAGCAGGTTTCAACAAATAACACTAATTAAAAACTTGATTGACTTAATCCACCTAACACTATTTACCTCCTCATATTATGCATCTCTACACAAAAACATTGAGTGCCAAGAGCCAAACTAATCCTCAATGTACTGTGAACTTAACAGAGCCCTTTTCCTCTTTAGGCAAAGGATGCACCATCACAACTAGACTGCTGGCACTAAAACCAGCATGTTTCAGAGTTTGTTTTGGACTCTCTGTGTGAAAAGTGCTGCACACAGGGTAACTGGTTTGCCATTCCTTTGGCAGACTATTCTACTCTCTCTAATGAAATTAAAGAACATTCAGTTAGCTTATTCTTGCTAGTTCCTCTGCTAAATAGTACATATACTGTTCCAGCTACAAGTGTTGTGTCTGTCTGGCCAAAATTCAGAAACTCCACATGACCTTAGGATACCTACAGAAGCCAGTCTTTTAATCTAAGGAAGACACACATCACTTAATATCTCCAATGATATTGGAGTATTTTAACACAGACTGAAGCCTATAAACCTACAGAACACTATCCACATTTGAAGAGGTTGGCATTGGTAACTGTACTAGAACAAGGCAAAATAAATGGGACCATTTATACTGTCATCTATCTTTGTATCATTATTTTCTTAAAAGTGCTACCTCTAGTGTGTAGAAATGATTTAGTGATTTTTTTTCTGTCTGCCAGACCACTGTGTATATCAACTCCAATACTTTATGCTGAATTACAACAGACAGCTAATGGTGTGTAACACTCCACACGCACTAACAGGCTGTGGTCACCCCAACCACACAGCCCCCAGGAGACCCCACAGTGGAGACACCACCCCTTGTGTAACCTTCTCCCCTACAGCGTGGAAACGGATACAACCCCAGACTCGATGGGAAAGCAAGATGAGCTGCACCCATCATTCAGATTTGAAGAGTTTCCAGGCCACACATCCACAACACTCTGCTGTCCTAGGTCTGCTCAAGTGTAACAGAAGTATGCTTTCCATAAGCAAGACAGAAAGCGACAAAAGTGCCAGTATCAGTATTTAAACAGCCCGTATTTCCTCTATAATTGCCAAACTAGCATACAAAGTCCATTTACATCTGCCAAGCTGCATTTCTTTACCTGCCAAGGAACACGTGCCCCCCCAGTGCGTGCACAGGGCTAAGTAAGACAGAAACGCAGGCTGGGGCAGCAGTGGACATGCCCCCTTCTCAGTCACAGGCATTCAAAGAGAACACCAACAGGCAGAGGCCNGTGCGTTTCCCTCACATTTTCATGGTGCCCTTGGGGCCCAGGTTGGTCCTCAGCACGTCCTGCAGCCCGCGGGCCGCGCTGATGTTTACGGCCAGGGCGGCCTGGGCACGGGCCACCTCCGCCTTGGGGTTGAGGGCCTTCACCGCCATAGTTGCCTTGCCGCGCCGCGCCGGGAGCGCCCACAGGCCGAGTTGGGGACCGGCAGGCCCCGCCTCCCCCTTCTAGAACACTCCGGAGTGTGGGCGCTACCACTGGCCCACAACCCCGCCGGCCGCTTTCCCATTGGCTGCGGCGCCTGCCGCTCCGCAGGGATGTCCCGCCGCGCGGCTGAGGGGCTGCCGCGGGGGCTGATGGGGAGCGCGGCCCCTGAGGCGGAGCGGATGGTGGAACGGCGGGCAATAAATAATTAAACCCGGCGATTTAACGTTAGGTCGGTGGAATTAATAGTTAAGCGGGTCGGGTTAATAATCAAAAGGGTTCTTGGTAAAAATTCAGAGTTGGGGTTGATGGAATCCGTGTAGGCCGCCAGGGCCTGGACACCCAGCCCAGTCCTGGGCCTAGGCCCTTCATAGGACTGTCAAAACACAGGGAATAGTTTCTCCACGCAGAGGCTTCCCGTGGGACTTGTGGAAGAAAAATAGAAGATATTATTGAAGTCAAAACAACCTTGATGGGTGCTGGAAGTGTTAGGGGGTCTTTCAGGGCCTGGTCCTTGCTGCATGATGCAGCTTGCCAGCTTTGGGCTCCCAAGCGGAGGAATATTGGCAGTTTCCCATGAGATGAGCTTAAGAAGACATACTGTGGGCACAGATTGCACCGAGTTTGGCTCACACATTGCCCCATCCGCACTTGCATCCTTTAACATCCACCTGCTGCCTCTGAGCAGCTGACGGTATCAGGCATGACACTGGTTATTTCCAAATATTTTGTAAGGAAGGTGCCCACCCCCAGAATAATCATGGCCCGTGGCTGCAGAGGAGTGCCAAGGGGCTCGAGGCCAAGTAGTTTCTGATGTTTCTGCAGCCCATCTGCTCCAGAGAGTGGTAACACTCAGCAAGCAGGGACAGTTGGTCCTGAGACCAGGACTTCCACAGTATTTGGTAGAGAGAATGATAGCCTTCCACAGCACTCACCCAGCAGGCATGAGGATGGCGCAGGGTAAATCTCCCCCATTCCATCCCACTTTTTGCAGCAGGGAGCTCTGGATGCAGCCCTGGATGCTGGGCTTGGACAACCCAGCTGCTGCTGAATGCGTTTTCACACCACTTCCAGTAGTAGAGTCTAAGACGGCTGTTAGGTATAATGTTGTTGCACAAGCGTTTTGGGGGAGCTTGACTGGAAGAGTGAGTGAGTGTCAAGTGTCAGGGCAGGCTCCCCAGCCTGCTGGGTTTGGCTGTAGGCTGTGGCACCTCCTGGGAATCTGCTCTGCTGCTTTGGGTGAGGATCTCGGGTTCCTGCACAAAATGCTATGCTGTGCAGGACGACTGCCATGCCTGGCCTGTCAGTCTGACTTGACAGGTCTGTAGGGGACAGTTGCTAATATGCTTTCTGGTTTTTAACTGTTTTTAGATAAAGTTGAGCATAGTACACCACAAGTTTGGAGCTGTTTTGTTTAGCTGAGCAGTGCATGTATCTTGGGAAATACTTTAGTACTGACGCTTTGGTATAGTGGCCAGGCTTTCTGTTCTGTTACTGTAATCATTAAAAATAAACATTAAACATTGCAAAATGCAGTAAATTACACTTGGCATTTCATAATGGGCTCCAGACCTCTCCTGTTAATGTTTACTTTCATTGGGATGCTACAGGCCTGCTGAAAATCATAACAAACCAAAACATGCCAGCCCTGCCTGGAGAGGCTGCAGTGCTGAACTAGATGTGCCTAGATGTGATGCCTGGTTAAAACACCTGAATCCCCAGCTCTGCCCTAGATTCTGTAGCCAAAGGGTCACACACAAATATTCTGCTATTCTTGCTTCTCTGGTTTGTCCTATTTTTGCCTTGATGCTCTCTCAGGGTTGTTCTCAGCAGAGGGCAGCCTTGTCAAACCCATACACATACTAGCAAGCCTGTTGTATTTTATATTCAGCCTTGCTGCTGTTCTGTGAGCCTCGTGGGTGATGTCCTGTGGAAAGGCAGGTATTATCCGTCCTAAACACCTGTGACATGTGGGGTTGGCTTCTGACAGGGATACTGCCATTCCCCAAGCAGGTTCAGGCACGTGAGGGGAAAGAATTTGCGTCCTGGCAAATTTTAGTTTGAATTTTAGCTATTTAAAAAAGATAAAAATACATGGAAAGCCATTTTCAAAGATATTCTAGTCCTTCATGTAGGTGGTCTCCGCTTTTTGTACAAGTGGAGAGGTTTGGTAGTCATACACAAGAGTTAGCTGCTGTGCTTGTGTCGATAATCAAACATCCACATAAGTTGTGCTTTTCACCCCTCAACATCTTTTTAAAGCCTCCAGGCATCACTCAGTGTTTCTTTCCTGGATCATGTCTGATCTGAGGACAGTTGTTTTATGGTATAGTAACATTTCTCATTAGCATTTTTACCATTAAATGCCTATTTTGCAATATTGTTTCAGACAACAGGACAAGCTTTTCTACCTTTTTTTCAGTCTTGGGTGTAGTTGTTGAACTGTTCTGCATATTTGTTTTTAATGCATAGTAAAAATATAGGGCAGATGCTTACTAGGCCTAAATTGTCATTTGAAATCAGTGGATGTACAGCAAATTACACCAGATTAGAATAAAAATATTTAACTGAATTATAACCAACGTGTCCGTTAAACTAAGGCAAACAAAGGGAATAATCCTTCATGAAATATTCAGCGACAGTTTTCTTAGTCAAATCATGCGCTGCTTATCTTGGCAAAAAAGCTTCCGAGATTCTCAGTAGAAGCAGTTTTCTTTCATCTTTATCAAGATGGGTTTTCATTTAACCTTATTCACAGAAACAATTTCTAAATCTGTTTTAAAAACATACTGTCCTGCCACGATAAAACTAACAAACAGGACTGGATTGAACAGCAAACCATGTCAACAGTTTTGCAGTGAAGGGGCTTGGTACCAGCTTTTCCTGACACAAGACGTTACTAATAGATGCTCATGTTGACAAACGGTCGTCTGCTGAGAACTTCTGAAAAAAAACATTTATGGAAGACATGGGAGGAGAGGCGCACAGGGCTATTGATTCTAAGAAATGCATGTAATTTTGAGGGATAATACTGCCAGAATTGCAAAAGAGATCATGCACAGAATGTGACTGGTGCATGCAGTGGTGCAAAGCAGTCTTTTAAAATGGGTAGCAGTCACAAGACTCCTATCACAAGTGAATGAAAGAAGCTAAATCAGCTAAATCTGGCTTTTATTGACTTTGAACCAAACAACCAGCTTCACAGTCCTGGGTTGGCAGCCTCCTGTTTCCTAACCAATGACCACGGTCGTGTCTGAGGGAAGCTCTTTTGTAGGATGCCAAAACACGAGCACAGACAGGTTTTGCAATTTTTCCATTGCATTTGACAACACTACATTTGGGGAAACAAACCAGAGCCTTCTCAGAAACAGAAGTTTTAATTTTGCCTTCAAAGCTTTTGACGAATTTTGTGTGTGTAACATCGCACACTCTGATTCAAGAAGGAACAGCTTAAGCCAAAACACAGTACTGCTATCGTAACTCACAGAGCCTTTCATCTCACCCACAGGGAAAGCAAACAGTGTCCCTGCCTCCCCTCCGACTTCATGCCAAGAGAAAACTCCTGACAGCGGCTTGCTGGAGCCCCTCCTCGGCTCTCGTCCCTCAGCCTCCCACGCTGCTGCTCTGCGTGGAGCGAGGTGAGTTTGCCAAGAGCCGTCTCGCTCTCCGCGGTGCAGGCTGGCTGTCGGGCGAGCAAGCTCCCCATCATCTTTGGCAGGGTCTGCTCCCTGCCAAGCCGTGCCTCCCCAAGCTGGGAGCGCCCCAAAGTGGGCCCGAGCAGCTCCTCCCCCGACGCAGGCAAGGTTACACCTCTCTTCCCTACGCCTGTCAGCGAACAGCTGGACTTCTCTGGTTACATGTGTGCAACCATTTAAAAAAAACATCCAGGCTGGCTTACTCAGCAGATTATAAAAGAGTGATTTAGAAAATGCGGCTTTCTTCCAGATCAGCTCGTGCCGTTGTATTTATGTGACTGAAGGTCTCAGCTGATCCCTACTTTTCTTGTGCAGCCAAGAGGTTTGCAGCAGCAGCAACAGCCACGGCCAGTACAATACTGTAAGTCACTGAGAACGCTTGTTTTTTTTTTTCTCTCTCAGTTTGGAAGGGGTTGGCATTTGGCGTGTCAGATCCAGAACACTTACCATATTTTTCTAGCAACAGAAAATGAAGAGTATCTCCTGCTGGGGCTGTGACCGTGCTGCCCTGCAAGCCACAGCAGCAGCAGCAGTGTGGTGCCTGTTTTATAACAGCAGCATGAATGAATGATGCAATCATACAGGGGGGAAGCATCATCATTTTGTCAGGAGAGGCAAGAGGGGATTGGAGAGTTGGGAGGTGTATGTCAACATGCACCAGGTTCCTTCTACCCCTTTTCAACTACTTTTTAAAAGGTGCTTAAATAAATTCATTGGTAGGCACTGTTGTACAGGTATTAGTGAAGAGCTGCAAAAAAATTCACCTCTTGACTTGCATCCAGGTTTGTGTTACTACCTTTAAAACCTGAACAGAAAACCAGGAAGTGTGAAGCAAGCTTAGTGAAGTTTGGGACTGAATCTTTCTGTTCTCACACTGAAAACCACAGAAACTCACAGTTACGGATGGATGGGTAGCAGAGTAGATAAGCAGGGATATAAACAAGTCACAATTTGCTTAAATATAACTAATCTGCTTAAATGTATCCCCTTTCCTCTAAAGCTTTCAAAACGTGCTAATACAGAGAGTTAAACCTCAGCATAGAAAAGCTCTATCACTATATTATTCCTGTTTTACAGACATAGAGCTAGAAACAATGAGGATTAAGTGTTTCTTTTTTTTTTAAATCAACACCATGGAAACACTCCTGTGAACTTTCTTACAAGCAGGACCAGTCCTGTAGTGGGAACAGGTCCTGAGAAATGTTTCTCCAGTTTTCTCCAAAATGTTTTCTCCAAAACCCTTACTTGAAGCAACAGTTTCCCTTTAATAAAAGGGAAGCAGTTTAATGTGGTTGCCTTTCTGTTAATCTCACTGCATATTCAATGCAGTGTTATTCTGCTGCGGGAACGTGTCTCAGAGTGTATCTCACTGATGTGCTCACTCTCACCTTGTTAAATGGGAAAGTGAATCAGAAACAGACACCAGAGACTGTTTGCAAACTGCAGGATATTCCCAAGTGATGTTTCAAAAGATATTTTTAGGTACTATTTCATTAAGATTCACTTGATTTTCATTTTTTCACAGCAATAAATGTGAACATAATGCAAAGTAGCAGCATGGCAGCACTTCTGAAAGCTAAAATATGGTAACAAGTAAAGTCTAGTCACAATGAGGATTTTGAGATCTCGTCAAAATATACCAGCCCCAGAACACTCAGAGTTCCGAGTACCATTTACTTGTTCCTTTTGCATTACATGTAGCAGATACTGTGGCTGTTTCAGTTTTTCAGAGTGCAGTGAGTGCCCTTCTTTGAAGGGTCAGCAAACAGAAAAGATTTCAGTTGTTTTCCTTTGACATGTGGTCTTACATAATTCCCGTGCTTGCTCCTGTAACTCCACCCTCTCTGTTACGAAACAGAACTTGTGGAAATACCTTTCTTTTTTTTCCCAAATGGCCCAATGAAGTACTTCATAGTCTGGAGACAAGGAGACCTCATGGGAATTTCACTTTTCCCTTCCTTTTTCTCCATCTTTATTTCAAGTTTCACTCTACCTCTCTCTCTCTATTCTTACGTCTTCTCTAGTCACTTCTTTGCACATTATTTATTCTCTTCTCCATTTTCTGCTTTGCATCTTTTCCCCAGACCTGTTGAAATGTTTGCTGCTTGGATGCTTTTCCAACATGCAAATAACAGGCTGGAAAAGACAAGGAACAGGATAGACAGGAATAGGTTACCTATCTGAAACTAAATGGCAAAAACATCAGAGATTTTTCTCTCCATGTTTTTCATATGGAGACAGAGCTCACTGTTTATGGGGATTTATTTTTTTCTTATCATCTCCTTAAAACATTGATGTATTTAAGCAATCAGACGCCCTGAATTTCAGAGTAATTAATACCACTCTAGAATAAAAAAACGCTGTTTTCTATGCCTGATAGAGATTTGTCCATAAAAAGGTTTTACACAGCTCTAATTCTTTTTTGGTGGTGTTTCCAAGTGCCAGCTACCTTTGGACAAGCTCCTGTCTCTGTCCTTATTTCCCGTGTCGGTCACTTAACTGGAGTTCTAGGCAGCTTCTAGTGGATGATATGGCAGGGTGGCCAAGTGGAAATTTCAAAAACAAAGGAAGGAGCAGAACCTCTCCTGCTTTTATTTCCCCCCCACTCCTTTTGTTGATTACTCACTCACTAAAAGCCTTGCCTTATGCTCTCATCTACCCTTAGAGCTGTGAAAAAAACATCACAAATTCCTGCAATTGGCATGTTACCATTTGGAATGGCACTTGCAAGCCTCTGGAGCTGACGGTGACGCTTCAAGCTCTGCCAACAAGGGCAGAAGAACCTTAGTTCACTCCAAGTAAACAACCTTTAACTCCTAAAATTTACTTTTCTCACCAGAAAGACTCCCTGCAACAGCTGAAGCTTCGCTCGTAGGTTCTCCTCTGTATGAGCTTCCCTACTTCACAGTTCATCACAAGTTCTCCAACATGCCTGATGATGCATTAGCCACAACCAGGGCTGTGTTTTCCAGGACTCAGTGCCCAGCTATAGTAGAAAGTGCAAAGATTTGATCAGGTCACAGGCTGAGGGAGATCAGGAACTACTGATGGTTTCTGCATTTCAAAATGCAAATCTTCTCTTCCAGTTTGTTGTTTTTAGGCACTATAAATCACAGCCTGAAACTCTTTCGAAAGAGTTATTGCATGGAATGAAGAGAGGACAGGGTGAATTTTAACCACAGCTGTGCACTGGTAATTCTTCTTCTAACTATTATATTTTTCCACCAAAGTGCTAAGTCCACCACAGTGGTGCTCTCATCAATGTAAGGAGCATCCAGAATAAAAAGGAGTATGGGAAGTGTGGATACCAGAGCGAAGGAAAAGTCTTTTCCTTCCTGCTCCCAAGGTGTTTCTAGCGATACTATTTTTTCAGAGATTCACATTTTGAAGACACGTATCCAGAAAGGTATTTCAGGTTCTGGCCAAGGAATCACATCACAGTGCAGTGTCCCCACACAGTGACATTGCATCACAATGTGGTACTGTTGCAGGTGCAGCATGAGGCAACACAATCGCTTTGCATAATAAAGAACCGGTGCTGGAACACCGTGACGCACATATCACGCCGCAATGATGCAACGAGTTTGTCCAGTAGAGCAATTCTTTAAAATTGGCACCAGATCTATGGCTGAATTTTTGGTGGACTTTATAATTTCCAGCAGGCTAGAAAAAATTAACTCCCTGCCATTAAAAACATGGTAGTGAATTTTTATTTATTTTTTTTTTATTCCACTGCACAAATATATCTAGCAAATGGCTGTCAAGGACTGCCCTAAAGTCAAAGCCCTCCTGCTCAAAAAAATCAAATCTTCCACTGAAAATACAAACACAATGCTGTGGAGTCAATGTCAAGGCTAACACAAAGTAAACTTGGAATTCACATGTCACCCATCCACCCACAGCCAAGTGATAGTGGGTGACACCCACACCACAGCCCAGAACCAGTCTCTGTCAGAAAGACGTTTTTATGTCCATGGCTGTTGAAGGAGAGGATTCTCTTATGTACCATGCTGATGGCATATGACTATTTCTTACATGTACAGTGCAGTCCTTATAGAAAAATATTAAAAAAACACATGCTGTCTGCCACAAATGATTCTTTCGTGATGCTTCTAAAGCTAGACCAGAGTTTTACAGTATGTGCACGGAACAGCTCTGATGCACCAAGTGTAGAAACCTGTCAAACTATGGTTCAGTCCATGTTTCTACCCTTCCCAGAGATGGAGTTTGCAAAAGCCCGTTTCTGGAATTTGTCTTCTTTGCTTTTTTGCACAATGGGGAGGTTGAGCCCAGGCTCTGTCCTACCTTCCCACACCTAAACTGGACACACAGGAGGGAAGTACAGGCTGGGTGATGCCTGCTCTCCCATTCTCACACCTGCAATGCAGGTGAGTGCTAAGGAAGCTTCTGTGTCAGCTCAGCTTTGTGCCAAAGCCACAAACCCACTCTGGTTGCTGTAGTAGTGTGTTCACACCAAAAAACTCAAGAATAGCTAGAACAACCCTCAAACAGTAGTGTTTTATGGATGCCTTTTGATAGCTTTGCCTTTAATGTGACTTGCTCTCTCTGTTTCTTGCTATTTCATATCCACCTGTTTGTTAAACAGATGATCTCTTACAAATTTGGCTTTTAGCTGTTCACAACAGGTTTGTGAACAAACATCAAACCTGCCTTGGTTTGATGGCTTCATGTATATAGACTTTTACCTTTGAATGAAGGTCTGGAGTATTCTCTTTTATTCTATACACACGAACAGATAAAAGATGAGAGTGCGTTCTGTATGTTTTTTTCAGTGATTATGGTAATTTTTTCATAAAAACTTTCCTATCTTAATATCCACCATAGGGTTACTAGTTGTGGGAATAAACCCAAAGGTTCCTGTTCCTGATTTGACCATTATTTAGCTGTGATCTCTCAGTGAGCACACAGAAGTCACCTCAGGAAACAGCACGGGAGTTTATCGTATGCAATCCCTGGATGACTCCTGTCTGGCACTGAGCTACAGTAGCACCCATCAGCTCCTGTACTTTTCCACAGCAAGGTACATAATGATCAACTCCATCTTCACTGGATGTCTTTTGTATCTGGGTGTGCCGAGTTTGTCCAGAAAAAGGCAAAAAATATATGTTTTGTGGGAGCTTGTGTAAGACCTCTCACCATCAGCATTAATATGATGCACAGGAGAAAAATAAATTAGCTTAGCAACAGGAAAGCAAAATATGATGGTATATAACACAATGAAGGTATATAATATGCTGTTTGATGGTATTTTTTCCCCTATCCCAGAAAAAGAGAACTTGCCACTCAGATCAATTATGCAGAATGTATCCTGAGAGATGTCTAAGAGATTAGAAGAGACAACCAAACAAAAACTTTTACAGAAATCTGGGAAGTGAGATAGATAGATACATCGCTGTTATTTCTGTCTAAATCTACAGATTGGTAGAGTCCACAATGAATTCCCTTGTGAAAGTGTGAAGCACAAGATAAGTAGAGTAAGAAAACACTTGATTAACACCTCATGGTTCTGATCTGCAGAAATGCTCAACATAAATTGAAGTGGAGAGATATAAAAGGGAAGAAAATAAACTTTATTCAGGTGTTGCTATGGAAAACATTGTGTCATGAAGGGATATCTTAATGGGTTGAGTGAAGTTCTCAAAGATGAAGTCTTTAATGGGTTTTATAAAAGATGAATTCCCAATGCTAATGGCCAAATCTTCTATGCATTCATGGGTGGTGAGAATATTTTGTCTGTAGTAATCAGGATATAGAAGAGGATCTAAACCTGCATAATTTAGGGACAACCACTCACTGATAGGTTTAAGATAGTTAAGTCTACAGCGATCAAGCAAATCCTTAAGGGCTGGGTGTCTTTTAGTATCCCCTGGAGCAACTGCTTTGACACACTAAGACTGGGTTTGATGAGAAAAGATCCATTTGAGCAGTAAGGGCAAGATGAGGCAGAGAACTGCAAGTCCCACACAGCAGTTGGCAATCTGATGGTTCAGCAAATGCCAAGTATTACAACCTTGAACCCCATGTGAACATCAATGGGCCGAGCCTGCAGAGAGCAAATCAGCAACTGACCAAAGCTCCACAGCCCACCTGTAACGTAAATTGATCATCTAAGCCAGATCTCCACCACCACTCACGCTCTTTGATAAAAGCTGGCCACCAGGCTGGGCTCGATCCTTCTCGCTAGAACCAGATCAGTTGCTCAAATGGCGCAAGACGGAGTGCAGTGCTGTCACTCAGAGAAAGACTTTATCTTGTCCCCTCACAGTAAGAAGGTTCCTAAAAGGATGGCGTCCCTCTTGGAGATGAAAGAGATCTTCCGCAACGCCGATGCAGTGTGCTTTGATGTGGACAGTACGGTCATCAGGGAAGAAGGCATCGATGAGCTTGCGAAGTTCTGTGGAGTCGGAGATGCTGTGGCAGAGATGTATGTATATTTGCTGTTTGCTTCATAGGAATAGTAGTAAAAATTAAGCATGGATAAGGTTAATCTGTGACAAGGAATTTACAATAGGGATTAATTCAACTCTGTCATAGGAGATTATTACATTTTAAAAAGGGTTGTGGGAATAATAAGTGGAATTAATGCAGAATGAAGGAGATTCTTTTGGAATTGTGAACCTACTCAACAAAACTATACCGACATAAATTCTCTAATGTAAATATTTTTGATGGACTAAAATCAGCCCTCATCATTAAACCTGGCTAAGCACTAGCAAACCTTATTAAGAGATGGAGGAGAGGGGAGAACTTTCTTAACACTTCTCTGAGGATGATGTTTCCATTGAAGCTTGTAGCAAAAGTTGGGGTACTTTCAGAGAACAGCACCGGGGCTGCAGTTCAGGAACAAGGGGTCCCAGTGGCTCAGGTGCATTCACAGGGAATGAAACACTTCCTTTGCCTCACTGGTTGTCCCAAGAGCTCCAACCTGAGATCTCCTGCCACTGGTTGCTACCAGCCTTTTCAGAGCACCAATCTCCTCCTTTACCTCAGAGATATGGTATAACCTAGAACCTATGGCCTCTTAACTTATTCCTTGTTATTCTTCTTTAACTCCCTGTTCTTGGGAGAAGCCTCAACTTGTTAAGTGTCACTGATTTCCTTTCCTTGGATCACAACTTAGGACCCGCAGAGCGATGGGTGGCACCGTGACGTTCAAAGCAGCTTTAACGGCACGACTAGGTCTCATACGTCCCTCCTATGAGCAAGTGCAGAAATTAATATCTGACAACCCACCTCAGCTAACACCAGGAATAAGGTAAGAACTTCAAATGATCTGAAAAAAACGTCTTCCAAAAGCACATGGCATAAATCAACAAAATTCTGTGACACCAGTGAGGCTGTAAGACTGTAGAGCTGGTTTGGATTGACTTCCTACTCCATTTCTATGTTGTTTGTGTACACAGCTTGTAGCAGGAGCTTACAATGGCCTGACTCCACGTCAAGTGGCTAAACAGCCATGTAAAAAGAAAACAGCCTTAGGTATTAACTGGCGTTTTGGCTGGCAAGCTCAAATTCTGGTTTGAGGATTAAACGGGCGTGGAAAATACTCTGTTCACTCATGTCTGTGTTTTCATGGGTGATGACCCGAGAGATTTAAAACCCAGTACAAACTACTAGTTTAGTCTATTCTGCAATTATTTTACTTCTCTCTTAGAGTTCTGTGTGCAGTCACACCCCTGGACTCAGCTTAGGGAAACCGTCATTCAGAGCTACCCATTCTGGACTGAAGTCCCTCAAAAAGTATTAAAAAAATCATTAAGGGGAAAGACATATTTATGTGTCTTCATCAATTTTTGGGTTTGGAATAAACATTAACTATTTAAACTGAGAAGTGGTTTTTTTTTCCCCCCACTCTAATAGTTTCAAACATTTGAAACTAATTTCTTTACTACAAAATCTGGCCATAGCTCCAAGTATAAAATCCTTTTAGCACATGCAGTAGTTTTAGATGGTATTGCACTTGAATTTCCTCCTTGAAATGAAGCACATGATCAGCTTCTTCTGTAGAAGACACAGACTGATGCAACTACAAAGAGAACATTGTTTAGAATCACATGATTTTCCTTTTCATTCCTTCCCTTTCTTCCTCCTTTTCTGTGTAGCCTGCTTTAAGCCTCCACTTTTTAGTATTTAGCATTTCTGCTGTTACTGCTGCCGCTTCTAATGCTCAGCGTTGCTGCATGCTGACCTTCCTGCTTCTAGAGCCAAATCCTGTAAATCTTTTAACTTCTACTTTTTTTGATTCCTTTTTCTGTAGCTGGTGCCCTCTTCTAAAGATGTCATCAATGTCTGGGGAACCAACTCTGAGTTAGAAAACTTTTGCACTTTGCACACTTTTCAGCTTGCTTTTGCGTTTTGGCACAGTGGCTTTATCTCCCCCACATTCCCTTTCTTTCTGCATTACAGATTCATTTTCTTGCCGTTGTTTTATTCCGAAAAAAAATCTGAACTGGATCTGCTTTCATTTTTTCAAGGGAACTAGTGTAAACAGTAGGAAAGTATAAAGAAAACTTGGGAGTGCTTGTTTCTAAGTTCTTGGGCAAAATACCTGTTTGTCTCTAGACATGATGGGTTTGTTCAGCTTTTTTCAAGTAAGGTGTATGCACAAACTTGCAAGGGAGAGAATGAAAAGCTTTGGGCATCAGAGACAGATGGAGCTGGAAAGCAGCACACACCGTAACTAAACTGGAACAACACTAAAAATGGGCAGGCTTGTCTGGGAAAGAGGTATTTTAACTTTCTTGTTACCCCTAAATGCTGCCAGGCACTCACACTTGGTGACTGCTCTTTCTTCTCAGGGAGCTGGTGAGCAGGCTTCATCAACGGGGGGTCCAGGTCTTCTTGGTCTCTGGGGGGTTTCAGAGCATCGTGGAGCACGTGGCCTTGCAGCTGAACATTCCAACAGCAAACGTCTTTGCAAACAGACTGAAGTTTTATTTTAATGGTGAGATTCCCTTCAAGTCTCTTTTCTCTGGTAATTAATGGTGCTTTTTTGGTCCAAACTGTCAACTGCTGGACCACACATACCGCCCAGCCTACATGACCTTGATACCAATGCAGCTTCCTCCAATTAGGAAAATTGCAGGACCTTGCCAAAACCATGAGTTCGGGTAATTTTCCATATATATGAAAGTTACTGTAGTTACTTTTTAATTGCAAGCTGTACCAAAGGTAAAACACATTACAGTTGCTGACAGCAGAATTTCATTTTCTCTTGCAAAAGAGTTTAACACACTTACCTGCTTTCAGAGGCAAACTTCACTCTCGGGGATTTTGAGGTATGTATGGAGACAGATGTACTTTAGCAGAGCTGCTCTGGACTTTAAGCTGGGGTAACCAAGCAGAACTGTAGTTAGTGAGGTTGTTTCTTATTCTCTGTTTACATGCTGACTATATATCATACTTTTGAAATGTTTACACCGGTACAACCAGACCAGAGTGACTGGGAATGGGTTTGTAAAACTCCCCATACGATGTTTCTACTTTTGTCTTAGCATTTCGCCTCTTTGGAAATATCCCCACTGAAACTTGGGTAAAATCCTAGTTTTTACACTTACCTTTCAATTACTTTTTTGGGATGCTGATACTGAGCACCTTACAGGACTGCATATAACTGCTTTGTGAGGTAAAGACCATAGGCATGTTCTCTTTCTTCATTTACAAGAAAATACACTGTGTGTCTAACTTGTCCTTCTGCTGTGTTCTAGGCGAATACGCAGGATTCGATGAAACACAACCAACAGCTGAATCAGGGGGGAAAGGAAAAGTTATTACTCATCTGAAGGAACAGTTCCACTTCAAGAAAGTAGTTATGATTGGTGATGGAGCTACAGACATGGAAGCCTGTCCCCCTGGTGTAAGTATTAAAGAACTGGAATTCTAAATTCCTTGTGAGAAAATCCTTTGACAGAAAAAGTGGGGTTTGAATTTTTATAGGACTTCAGGGAAGATCTTTGGCACGTCCCACAGCCTAAAAGATCTGTGAGAGAGGTTGTTTTCCTCTAGAAAGGCTGCATCAGGGTCCAGCAGGACTGTGTTAACAGTCTAGTGACCTGTCTCAAATCAAGCTGGTATTACCACGTCTGCTCCTGCCCTCTATGTCCCCACAGTAAGTGCTTGCTTCCGTGCAGAGGCCTCCCCTTGCCAAGGTCCTGGTCCTCAGCGCTGAGGAATGGTGCTTACCATGAAGGTCTGGCACAGACCTGGTGCACATTTACCTGACACTGGCCTGCCAAGAGGGTTCATCTCACTGCACAGTGATGATACCTTTGAAGGCAGCAGCACTGACAGGGTGATATATAAGTAAAAAAAAAAGAATATAAAGACAACTTTTATAAATATTCATTTTACAGGAGATATCTTAAATCTGTTTCCCCTTTAGTGTCTTTCTTTACATAAAAGTACCCCAATACCTGTTCTTCACCAGTGCTGAGGGACAGATGTCCCAGTGCATGGAAATGCACAGGAACAGCCTCTGAGCGCTACCGCTGGTCTGACCAAAGCAGCTTCATATTTGCTCAACGCTTCCTACCTAAGTGCAAAAAAAAAAGCAGCAGTGGAAATTTTAGACACTGCACTTTCGCTGCAGATGGTTTTCTGAGATGTAGAAATGATGATTATTCCTGGTTAATAATTGAAGACATGGTTAATGTTTCCTCTTGGTATCTATCAAATGAAGGTAAACAGAGTTAAGATAAACAGTATAGGAATAACTGTGAGATGCTGCACACACATTTGCGTGTTAACTCATTCCTGCGTATGAAGGCCTTATGTTGCATCACATTTACATGAGATTTTCAGTAAGATGAGTAAATCTCAGATCTGAACAATCTTGAAGCCATGAGGCACCAAGACACAACTTTCCTATTGGAAAAAAAACCTCTAATAACCAGTGATGCAAAATTAAATGTTTAATAAAGTTCTCGTTAATGAATTTGAAAAATGAACTTGCAAAGTGAAATAGGGGAAGAGGCAGGGAAGAATACCATCATTTTAAAATCCATTCTTAAAAACAAACTTAATTGCTGAGAAGCTCTGTTCCTAGTGTGGGACTGCAATAATCCATGTGCCTGTTCTTTCTGGTTTGCCAGGACTGCTTCATTGGATTTGGAGGAAACGTAATCAGAAAGCAAGTAAAGGAGAAAGCTAAATGGTACATTACTCACTTTGATGAACTGCTAAAGGAACTGGAAGAACGATAAATTGTACAGTAAAATAATATATTTAACAACTATAAATTCATTATACAGTGCCATTAAACATATATTTGTTTGCGAAGTTGTGTTCTGGATTTTTTAAAGGATTCTGTGTGTTGGGTACCTTCATCTCTGAAGTTTGTCTAATCAATGGTAATAATAATAGTAATATAGTCTAAAAGGTAAACAGTGTGGTAAGTAATTTCCAATCCAAAGAATCCCAGAACTAGGTTAAACAGTGAGCAGATAGGCAGGAAACATGAAGTATCTCTGACTACATTGAGATATGGCTAGAGGGACACCTGAGATGTCACCTGTTACTCAACATCACTGTTACTCAACCTCTGCCTGAAAGCCATGAGATACAAATCTGAGATATGTGCAATGTTCATCAGTGTCCAAGGCGAGCGATACAGTGGTTCACAGACTTCATTAAAACAAACTAAATTCCATACTGGTGATTTTCTAAAACAGTCACACTGTTTACTTGACTGTTTTATTTATTTAACAACCCACCCCCATCAACACACCACTGGATGGAGGGTAATTCATCAACCTTTTAAAAAAAAAAAAAAAAGTGTCTACTGATTAAGAAAATCCTGTGAAGCTTCTCTAGTCTCTACCTCAAATGTAGATCAACCATCCTCAAACTGTTCACGCTGGAAGTCTGACCTCTTCTCCTCTCCTAAGTACTTCTCTGAGTGTCAGCTAGTGAATCCCAGCTTAAGGATTTGTCTTTTGTGGTCACAGCAGCTGATCTGAGAGGGTTCTTACACAGAAAACTCTTGATAAACGCTGCCTTTTTGTCAGCCAGTTCTTGACAACACTTGTGAGGATCTATTTAAACCAGCTTTGCTGACATACCACGGTACTTTTATTTCCTTGACTTACAAGAATCTCATCTCAGATAATGTGAAAAACTTTACTAATATCAAAATAGATGTCACATCTTCTGCTTCCTCCCGCCCAGGTTATACCATCACAGGAGAAAGATGTGTTGATGTGACTTGATTTGCCCTGCTAAAAAAAAGACTACGCAGGCTCTTATCTGCTGGGTGCTGACAAATAGTGCCAGTATTTTTCCAAAAGCTAAAGATTAGGCTGAATGTGCCAATCCTCTTCTATTCCACTGCGTATTTCATAGATAGGAAGAGAAACAACTGCTGCACTTACCTTCCAAAACCGTGTGCTCTCTCCACAAGATCATCACAGGTTTTCACAACTTGCACTAGATTTCCATAATTTAATAAGATTAAGTCAGACGCAGGACGAGGGCTCCTATCAGATTGTTTAAGCATCACCAACAATTACAACAAATACTCGTTCTGTCCGTTTTGCATCATTATCAGAAAGGATATAGGGGAGAGAGGTGCTAACAAAGCCCCCGAGTAATGAATGGCGGTTTTCGGTGATGCCACCTCATGATTTTGGCCAAAACCAGTGGCAATAACTGCTTGAAGTTACAACAGCCTTTAAGTACTAGTGAAGTAGAATGATTAAAAAGAAAACAAACCCAGAAACAAACCTGCAATGGCTTTTTTAGAGAAAGGCAGACATATAAACAGCTACACTGAATATCCCTACGCAGAGTTTTAGAACCTTCACAAAAGCCAAGGCAGACAATAGCTGGCAGGCTGCTCACCAGGGCCCTTCTGGGAGTATTAAACATGATCTCTTTTAAATTCTTCCTGAGAAAAAGCCCAGCCAGCTCCAAGGGCAGCTCATGTACAATCATGCTTTTGTTTAGGCAAGACTGCATAAGTAGAACAAGTATAAACTCTTTCTGCTCTCATTCAGTGCGTTCCCCTGCAATTCTACAGTCATGAAGCAGAAGAGAAGTGCTTCTGTTTGCTGCAGAATTAGGCTGCCACTCAAAAAAAAATCTTAACATCCAGCTAAACCAGCCACAGGCCCTGGTCCTGTGAACGCCGTGACACGCTTCACTTCAAATACATGTAACTCCCCTAACGCCACAGCGCGCAGGAGGCTCCGTGCCACAGGGATGTTAACATTCACAGCAGGATCTTCTGCCAGTCTGAGCACCATGGAAACGTGGCCTCATGCCAACCATTTCACAAGCACCCTTTAGGTCTGGCTGGTTTGGGAAAAGGAAAAATAAAATAAAATAAAATAAAATAAAATAAAATAAAATAAAATAAAATAAAATAAAATAAAATAAAATAAAATAAAATAAAATAAAATAAAATAAAATACCACCCCCCTTCCACTGGGCAAATACCAAGCCTGACCTCCAGTCCAGGAGGTGCCAAAAGGATCACTGAAGTGCTGTGAAGGACTAAGCTCTTCTTCCTGTACAATACTGGGAAAAAATAGGAGAGAATAAAGCAAAGTGAGGGAAGTTTCCATGTTGCAACTGAGCTACCGATTTACCTGAACAGATCCCATCAGTAAAGCCTGGAGAGCAGCACACAGCAGCAATCGCTGGTCTGCAGGTGGGTCTCCTGACTGAGAGCACGGGGAGGCACCCCTTAGTACAGAACCTTTGATTTTAACATGATCATTCAGAGAGGCAGAACTGCTTTAAGTTAGACAGTCAATTTGCATGAGGGGACTTCTCAGAACAGTTTGCCGCCTTTTCTAGGAAGACAACAGGACAACTAAACTTCACTGTGTCTTCATTACAGTGGAACAAGAACTGGTAGATCCCACAGACCCTTCCAGGCCACTTTCCAACCACTGGAAAGTGACTTCAGCTCTGAACTTTATGATTTCTGTTCTAAGAAATGCTGAAGTATTGCTAAGTTGGAGGAAGAAGGCGGGTTTGGCCAGGAAATCCAGAGGAAAAAATCACGACAGGAGAAAACCAACTTCAGAAAGGGCTCAGGGAAAGGGAAGCGAGGAAAGATTGGCATTACTTATCTACTGTGTTATGTGAGTTTACATAGTTATCTGTAACTAACATAACCAGAACTCATCTCTCTCTGGTGACAGCCAGAGCAGGAGTCTGAAGCTCAGAATGACAGGAGGCACATTCATAATCCATCACAACGATGCTGGTGGGAATTCAGATCTTGGGTAGCGCACAGAGACTGAAGAGACTCGCACAATGCAGCGTCACCCCGCAGAACATCCAGTTATTCCTTCAATTCCATATTCATGCGAAAGTTCATGGTCCTTAAGTAATTAAATTCCTGACTGAATTTAATTCCTAGTGCTCAGGGGTGAAGGTAAGAAACAGGGATTGCATCAGAACTCCTGAAATCCTGTAAACCCAAAAATGTTTTTCACCTTTTGGCTTCGACTGAGATTGCTGGTTATGAGGGATAAATCACCAGGACGATTCTCTGGGAACAGGAAATATGGGAGGATACTGGGGGAAATAACAAGGACTGCAAGCTGATACTGTCATCCTTCTCCTTTTGCATCTTAACAGTAATCTCACAGAGTCTGGAAAAATGACAGCCTGAAATGATAGTGCAGCTCGTGAGTGATTTAACAAGAAGGAACAGCTGAAATGATGTACTCAGCCCACTGAGAAAGCCAAGCTTAGAGCTTTCAGCTAATAGAGTACAGAATTTTACTCAGTAACATTCCATAATCAGTTGGCAGCAGGAGAAAAATATGAGAACAGCCAAGAATCAAATCAAATATTGACTTTGGCCAAGATGGAATTCAGGTGAAGGCAAGAGTGTGGTGTATTTCACATGGGAAGAAGAAATCAGATCTGAAATATTAAGCGTAATTTGTGGAGAAAAATCAAAAGGAAAAATATTTTCTTTTTATGTCACAGCACTTACGACCTCTAGAACACGTAGCAAAATGGGATGTAATGGAGATACCATAAATTCATTTTGGAGGAGAGGAGAATATTGGAAAATGCTGTCCCTGACCCAGAGAAGTGGTATTGGCTAAGCAAGCTGAAAGAAAACGCAAGTGGTGCAATAGATATAAGGTGCCAGTAAAATGTGAAAATTAAAAGGATTTTATTGACTGATATGTTCGTCCTGAAAACTCATTGAAATGTACAAACTGGACATTCAGTAACTGATTTGTACATTCTGTATGTTACACTGAATTTTGTAGCCACTTTAAAAGAGAGAATATTATTTTCACTTACAGGATGTTCACATCATTGCAGACACCAAAAGTGTGGATATATTCTAGTCTAAAAGTGAAACCAAAATAGAACTGGACATAATGGGACACATCTTTATGCCAATCCTATCAACTCAACATGCGGCAGTTTCACACATCAATTCAGAAGTACCTACTGTACAGTTAGTGAAACACCCGACCAAGCATATGTCTAAAGTCATGATTGCTTATTAAATTAAACCCCTTTTCCTAGACTTCCAAGTTATTTGTAGAGAGAAATGTATTTAACTGAACTTGATTCTCTGCACAAGGTTCAGGTAATCATGTCGTGTCAGTATCTCTTTGAAAACCGTAGGTCACACTGCACAAAATTAAATTCAGGTGTAGATACCTACACAAATGTGCCATTTCAACAGGCTTCAGAGTCCTTGCAAAACAGAATGCCCTACTCTCTGTCCATAAGCTATCACCTGACAAACAGTATTATCCTCAATTAATGACTGCCTATTTGTAAATTTAGAGCTACTTACTGATTCCAGGCCTGCCAGAGCAGCCAGGTGTATTTCAGAGCCGCCCGAGGTCTTCAGAGCTTCTAATTTCAGCACTCCCACGTTTGTTTTCTAAATCTGCAGGCATTGTAATGTTACACCAAGGCCACGGCAACCGTACAGCTCCATTCTGCTGCTGTCACTGAATGCTGGGCACTGTCTCTGCGGCAGAAGTTATTAAAAGACTGTACGCTGTACTTAACCTGAGGAGCTGTCTCACAGAGGAACTCGTATGTCTTTGTTCTTGTTTTCAATTAACCAACCTTTTAATTACAGTCCTGTATTTCTTTTTTTTCCCCTGGTACAATCCTAAGAGCAAAAGGTCATTAGATTCTGAAGAAAAGAGGTCTTTTTTATAAGCTCAATACAGTACTTTTATATTTCAGACTATGATATACAATGTATACCATAAATTAAATTTAAGACAAATACTTGTCACTTTATCTACGTAGGCACAAGTAAATCAGTGACTTTACTGAAGAGGAGAAATCTTCAACGGTATCATGATTCTGGACTCCATTTCCTGAATAAGGGGCACTGAAAAAAATTGAGACAGAGTTTAATTTCACTAACAGACATCATCAGTCGTTCTGCACACTCCGTTTCAACAGGTATTATTGTCTTCAAATTCCTCTCCCAGCCAGCGCACGCCAAGCCAGCAGTAACCACCAACATTCCTCTAACTGAAGTGCAGCAGTCTGAGAACAAGTGATTGTTTTTAATATAATCTGTCTGCTTCTTTGAAGACAAATATTCCTATTCCTTTCCCCATAATGAAAGTTATCACACATTCTTCTGGTGTACTTCCTTTGAAACATACCCTATGGAAGATCTGACGTGCTTGGCATACTTTTGTGAGTTTTGTTATGAAAGATATTTTTGATCTCAAAGATCTCCTGGCTTCTAGTTCCAAAGTCTAAATTCCCTTTTCAAATGAATGCATTTATCAAGGCTCCCATATTTCATGAAATATTATAGGTAATAATTTAACATAAATTTCACTATTGGCTTTCTAATTTTTTGGACACAAGCTTGGAGCATTTAAACAAATCCCTTCTTCTACAGGACAGGCGCTTGTATAAAAATTTACTATTAATGTAATAATAGTTTAGCAATTAGGCAACTTTTCCAAATGGCAAAATTTACTTTACAGCTTAGTGAAATGTCAGTAGAAAAACTGACAGACACACACCCACCCCAGAGATGCAAAACTTTTTATCATTGTGCAATGCACCGAAGAACAAAAATGATGGCACGGACAAAAGTCTACCTCCAGCATTCCAGTAAAGTTAATAGGTTACCTGTGTAATAGACTAGTTCATCCCAGCCAGGTTTATTCCACGCAGCATTCCTTATATCTTCCCTGGTTTGGAGATCTTTGTAAGCTGGTGAGGGAAAAGAACAAGCACAAAGCTTAGGAGCAACTCCTTTTCCTTCTGCACGTCAATCGTTCCCTTAAAAGTATTTTAACGTGTGATTGGGAGGCTGCAACCACTTGGAAGGAAAAAAAACAAGAAGCTCTCCACAAAAAAGAAAAGCTCCCAAACCAACGCAAACAGAAGGAACTGAAGAAGAGAGAGAATGCTGCAGACACAGGTAAGAGAGAATACAACAGAGAACAGCTCAATGTGAGCGGTGCCACATTTCTACTGCTAAAATAGAATATTCTGAGGGGTCCAGATATTAAGATAATACTGCATATTTTTTAAAATTAGTTTCTTCAAGGTGAAACAATCGTAATGTGAAAAGCAGCTATGTGTTTGTGGAGACTAAGGCACTGAGAGCCAAAACACCACGATGTAATACTGTAAAGAAATGACTGACTTTCCTTTTTGTAGGTGTGATATATGTGATGCTTGAAACTAAACTGTAAAATCCTGACTTCAGCGTGAATGGGGATGAAGAAGAGAGATGGCAGGACATGGCTTGTCTTGCTTATGTTACTGAAAGCAAACAAGTAGTCCCTGATAAGAAAGGGCCGTGAGAAACTGTTGATGGAAACAGAACAAAACTCAAAATGTTCACTTCTGTTTGCTGGTTTGAGAAATAAAGGTACCTACACAAAAATTAAGAAAACGCCACATTGCTGACGTAAACCAAAAGAAGCCTCTTAAGTCATTCCTTTGCCTTTTGTAAACACCTTGTCTCCTGGGCAAAGTCAACAGTCTGTTACGGGCTGATTCAGTGAAGAAAAGACAGAAAATGCAAACAAATTTACCCCAGAGGTGATGAACCATGTAAAGCTGTCCAATTTGTGAGAAAAATCCTCCAACTGCTTCATTATTATCCTGTCGGAAACGAATTGCACGAGCCCTACAGAAGAGCAAAGCAGCCGTTAGAAACAGCAGATCTGGGTAGGAAACAAGTGATAATTGAAAGGAAGCCCAAGTGTTCAACAGTCTTTGCAGTACATTTCAGTTATTAAAAATGAGAACAAAATCCGTAATACACTGATTTGAAGCACTAATTAATTAAAACATACCTATATATCTTGTTAAAATGAGTTAAAATTGGAGGTTTACAGGTTCACTAGACTGTGCATTAACCACTCTTTATCTTCAACCTTAGATCCAGTATGACAATAATTGCTGGAACAGTGTAAAGTGGCAGGACATTTTTATAACAGGTTCTTCTAAAATTAAATCCTTGAGTTTCAGTCATACTGTCTTTGCCACGCTCACCCACCATGGATTTTGTGGTAGTAGAACATAATTTTTTTATTCACAGGGATATTTGCAATGCACTCGTCCCATGCAACAATCGGTGATTTGTTGTGTAAATAAGATCAATTTCCTCTTAACTATAAATCTGTTGCATCTTCTAAAACAGACTGGCTACCACTACAGATATGCCTATTTTATAAAAATTCTAAAGTCAGTTTATGTTATTCATATTAATTAAATAAATTATAGCAATAACAAAGACATGTCTAACAATCCAAGTCCTCACCTTCGCCACAATAACTGAAAATACTCCGAATTTCTTAACTATAACCGTTAGATGCGCATGAACTTAGTGAACATAAACTGAAAGAATTACGCACTGGTTTTAAGTAAGACAAAATCAGAAAGATATAACGTGAAGACTGTCTCAAATGCTTTTAACCTCTATATTAAAATAAAAATGTGCTGCTCAATTGGTTTTCAAGAAGCAACTTGAGATTTAAAGATCAAAAAAGCAAAGACTTAGGTCATTTAAACTAAAAGTAAGTTGGCTTCTAGTGGTGGTGTGAAAGATCAACATAATCTCAAGCAGCTCACCACCAATAGCAGTGTTTTCTGCTGAAAATAGATGGTTTCTGCTAAATTACATCAAACTAAAAGGGTTATGTGAAGGAAAGCCATAGCACAGAGCCCACAATGTTGTTTGTACGCAAAATTCCTCTTTTTTTTCCTCAAAGGATAAATTAAGGGTTAAAGAACTATCTTACAAGTTGCTGAAGTAAAGAGGCAGGCCATTAACTGGGTGACTGAAATGCTTTGGTACCATTCTGCCATCTCCACTTCCTGATTTTTAAACACACATCTCTCAAAGAGCAGAAGGCAAGCACTAAAGCAACACTTACCAGTAATTTCCCCACTCAATCATTGTTCCAGGCTACAAAACCAAAACAGACTGTTAAAACTGTAGTTTACAGAAAGTTAGAATACTTGGACAATTTTCACAATGTTTACATATGGAAAACACTACGCATTAACAAAATCACTTCCTTCACATGATAAACGTCTTAAAATAATCTGTAATTACTCTGATTACTAACTGTATTACTTCTTAATCATTTGCCTGAAGTTTCCTTCAAATGAAAACACAGGGTATTCAGCCCTGCAGATATTAGTATCATGTTGGAACCCGCCTTTCGTTTTGGACCCCACACTTTGAGAGCAACGATGACTCACACAGCAGCTTTGATAAGGACCAGATTTCTTAAGCTGAGGCCTGTTTTCCATCTACACTGTATAAACATGCTTTGAACATTTTATGACAGCGTAGAGCTTAAAAAATAAAAATTTCAACTTACTCTGAGTTGATAGGATCTCAGTTCATAAATATTAGGCCCCGCTCTGGGAACAGGTTCATTCCAGAAACTAAACTCCAACAACAACTGGTTCTTGCGTGAGAGAAGCATGTTACCTCTTTCTTTGCGAAACTCTGTGAATTCCTAAAAAACCCAAATGTCATCACTGTCAAATTGTGTATTACATTTCAACAACAAAAAGCAGAATGCAACACAGTGGCTTAAATATGATTTTTTAATGCTGTCTTGGGGTTTTGAGATACTGAAATCCTTTAAACTGTAAAGCCATCGTATTTCCCCTGGCATATTTGGAAGTTGCAAGTGGCACGTTTAGTCAGTGTTTCATAAAATATTCAGGCATTAAAATTCACTATTTTTGAGTAAAATTTCTTCCAATGAGGTTTCTAAGTTTGTACAGGAAGAGATGAGACATTGAAGTAAAAGTGGGTATCCAAACGAGCAGGTTTTTGTTCTGACTTTACTCTTTGTTCTCTTCCGAGTAAAATAACCAATTCTAACAAAATCAATGCATTTTACCTTATTTTGACGGAGTTTACTCATGACCTCATTGAGAGCTGGATAACCTCCCTCGTATCTCCACAAATGAACTGAAACAGAAAAAAATGAAGTTTTTTCAAGGCTGTCACAGACCAGTGCTAAATCTTACGGAATATCACAGTATAAAATGCTCTTCGTACAACAGAATTATACAAAAACAGAAATCAGGTAACAGGTTTAAAAATAGATTTTCATAAAGAAAGCGCTGCATATTTGAACACTCTAAGACTAATGGAATCATCTGCTTTTTTGAAAAGGGCTTTTGGAAAATTTTGCAATCTACTCTGAAGGTAACAGAGAAATTTCCAGAAGTACTTTTTGTTGCCATGCTAGTAAGATGTAATGACTTTATATGACTGTAGATCAAACTGAGATTCAATTTAAGAAGAGGACTTAATTCCAAAAATGTGTTTTATACCAATTTCACGTAAGAGCAATAGAGGGGTAGACTTTTTAGTTCAGTAAAGGAAGTACAAAGAGCTACACACTCTGTTGGACATGAAAAATGATGCAAATGTTATTTTTGAGGTAAGCATTACAATAAAAAAAAATCAGATGTTATCTGAACACGCTAGAATTTTTTTCCCCATAAAAGCAATTTCAGGACAGGTATGTACATTTGTGGTTTTTCACAGCATTGGCTGTTTAATAAATCATAATAAATCCTTTAATAAATCATAACAAGATTTATTTACAAGCAGTTGGTATATATAGCAAGGCAACAATATTTTACCTCAAAGCATCACAAAAGTTATTTTCTCTCCTCTAAAGCTGTGCCTTTTCCAGGAAAGCAAATTGGAGTCTAAGATACAGCACTTCACCCAGTGCTCCTGCTTCTGCTCTGTTATCCCCAGGGCAAATCTGAGATATCCAACTAACATTAACAAAGCCTGGGCACAAGAACTGAACAAGTCAAATCCCCATAATCTGCTTTATTACACTGCTAGAACTGCTGCAACAGCATTTTCAAGGCAGGCAACGGATGCGATTACAGGTACAGTCCGTGTTAATATATTAAGCAATGAATGAGATTTGGATTAAGATATTCTCATTGCAGTTGTCTTCACTCCCCAATTTCTCTTCAACTTTTAGAACTGTTTTTCAGACATGTCTGGTTTATCTACTGTTAGTTCTTCGCCTTTGTTCAGTGTTAATATTGCAATATGCTGTGAATGCAGGAAAAATGAACTTGTGCATGAGTGTATTTTCCAATAAGGAAGCAGTGATTTTGATACTGGCAGAGCTCCAGCAATGGAGCTACGGAACAAACTCGGTAACAAATACCAGCACACCTCTCTGTATTTGTGGCTTCCCATTCCTTCAGTTTCCCACAGCCTAGGTAATTTTTCAGGTTTTCTCTCTACACTAGACTCTGTAGTTACCTCTGCAGCAGCTCTTCAGTAGTTTCTAGTTCCAATGTATTTTCAATCTGCACAGTTAGGCAGTATCCTTACATGAACATGAACAGAAATGTTTTTACTTTCCTCCAGTACAGGCCTAGCCTGTTGAGTTTACAATGCACTCATTTTTTCAGATGGTGTGACTGATTTGCATTTCATTATCATACAGCAATTACAGTATGAAAGTCTGAGTAAAACTTTTATACTGGCCAATGCAAGACAAACTCTATCTTTGTAAGCCTTTGTCTTTACCCCAAATATTCAGGAACACGATCCGTGCCTGCAAAATATTACAGAACTACATTTTACAAGCATTTCCCAAAACTGTTAATCTACCACCTGGAAAAAATTAAAATGTATTAACAATGGACAAATTTTAGGAATTAATGCTTTGCCGTCAAACTCAGCAAGACAAAAAGCAAGCACTGTAAATGTTAACATGACTATTGATAATAGATGCACACACACCCTCGACTGTATACATTGCTAAAGGTTTACTGGCAACAGAGATGATTTAAAGAGAATAAACCTGCCAAGCACACGGTTCACTTGTATGGTTTTACATTCTGTTGTACTTCTATCTCCTACCAGCCTGATCTTGCTCTCCGTACCACGTGTTCCAAGTCCCCACCAGTGCACATGGGTAGTGTTTTTCTTCATGAATCTTTGGCAGCACCTCTTGACTTGAAAACAAGGAATACAGACACTAGGTTGCATTTCCTCCAGGGAGGCTACAGTTGATACGTATAACACATTACCACACGTTTATCATTATGGTATGAAAATTCACAAGCTCTACTTTTCAGAAGAGAAAGCTGAAGCACAAAAATCTGCTATGCAGGGGGAAGACAGCTGCGACACTATGAAAAATTAAGGTAAGTGTTACCATTTCTTAGACTGCATGGCAAATAAACAGTATGACAGAATTCTTCTAATGCAATAAATTATGTCTATCACCTACAAGGCTACCCAACACATTAGGAAAATAAATATCAGGACGTCTCACTCACAGAAAATGCAGCCTAACTCCATGGGTGATTTGCTTTAGCAAAAGCTTCTCTTTACCAAAGGAGGTAGAATACACAAAACCAGGAAAGGACAGTCTTCTGTACCAGCTACAACGCTATTAATTCTGTTGAGCTGAATGAATAAAACCAAGTATTTTGATAGATCAAATTACGACTGTACTTCATTGTATGCAGCCTTACTGCTTTCTGCCAGTTGAGAAAGAGCTTTTGGTTTGAGGCAACTTACCCATTAAAGCATGCAGTGAAACTGCCTTAAAATACCTCTAACACAAAACTTCTGTTCGACTATTTCCAGTATTTCTAACATTTTTTCAAACTTTAAAAGTGGCCTACACTTGCATTAGGAAATTAAGTTTTACCAGCTGCCGACTTGTTAAGATAGTTTTCATTGTATTGTATTTTGATGAATCAGTCAATTATTCTGGTTGAACTTTGCCTTTTAATATTTTTCCCTGAAAAAACTATGCCTCTTACTCAGTTTGGCTCAGGCAATCAGTCTCTGGATGATATCAAATAATAGGAAGTAGGTTGATCTTGGGCTGAGAGTCATTGGGTACGAGTTTTCCTCTTGATTCTGCCACTGACTTTCCAAACAACCTTGAACAAATCTCATTACCAATGTGTACCTCAAGATTTCTCACTACACAGTGCAAATAATGATAGAATAACTCTTCAAGGGTGTTTTCAAGGATGTTTCACCACCAGCTAGTTTTTGCAAAGCATAATGAGATCCCAGAATGGCAGCTTTAAAGAGAATTCTGAAATTATTACAATAAACCTGAAATATATTTTGTTGCAAAGTACAGAAAAAACTGCCCACAGAATACCTTATGAACATCACCTTTCTCCTTTTTAAAAATAACTCTTCCTAATTCCTCCGAAGGGGTCCTTAACCACAGTGATTCATGAAGTACTCTCAAATCGTCTTCATTACATTATTTCTTTATTAATACGTGATGACTAAAGCTTATCCTGATTTGATACAGAATAAAGAATTAACCCATTCATCTTCAATTTAGGAAGAGGAAGGAGAAAAGTTCAGGGAGACTTAGGTTTTTTTATTACCCCATTATTAGGTTTTCTCCTTCCCTGGAATACTTAAGTTTGCTTTGGTTTGGAAAGAACAAATCTAACCACACATATTTCATCTGATTGCTGTCAGCAGCTTCTTTATTTGCTGTTGTCTTTTCTTGAACAGAAAAGCCTCTGCTTCCACTCAACATTTAGGGAGCTCATGAGATATCATGGAGAAGCGGTTCCCTGTTTTGTTTATTCGGATGTGTTTATATTAAGCTTTTAAACAGAAAGCTGGCTGAATGCTAACTGTGCTTCCCTGTGTATTTTTTTCTTAACACAAAAAAGCTAAAAATACCTTATGATTCAATGTTATTCTAGTGGATTTCTATGTTTTTATAGCAAGGAAAACAGTTCTGTGTTATCTAGCTCCATTTCAAAGCTGAACACATGAAGGCACAGAGATGTTAAGATGACCTACTCATGGCTGTACAGCCAACCAGTAACAGATTCAAGGACATAAACTGGGAGTTCTGGACTTCTTCCCCACCCTCCAGCCCAGTGGGTGTTCTCACCAATACACCATACTTAAAAAAATGGTTGCAGCAGGGTATCATTATGCTGAGAATGTTTTATTTAACTGACAAGACGATCACTGCCAGTGAGAAAGCACTGCTATTTCCAAATGCATGAGGCTCACTATATTTCCAAATTTAAACATACAGATCTTTAAAAGGCAGCTGTTCTGGCTCCAGAGGAGTGATTACATGGACAGAACAGGACCAATATTTCTGCAATTTTGTCCCTAAAGCACTAAATTCAAAATGTTGCCAATTCATACATTTTATAAAGCTGTAACTTTTTGGAAAAACCCATAACAGTACCGCTCACTTTGGAAGATACCACCTCAATGCCAAGATCCTACCCAAGGGGATCTCTCCCTTTCCATCCTGTAGACAAACAATAATAACCACCCCCACCATGTCCCTACACCGCCACTAAAGTGGGACATGCTGGAGTACCCACACCTACCCACATCCACCAGTGAGCACAGGACAAGTAAGGGAAGGGGGAGAGCTGTTCCAACAAACAGCACCAATGTTCTCACAAAAGGCACCATCCTGAACTGCAGCTTAGGAAGATGACACCTCCAAGAGGGAAGGGCAGGGATTGAGCTCAGTAAGTAAAGGATCTCTTGCCATTTCTCTCCAAGATTAATATAAACTACTTAAGACCATACCCTGCAAGTAAAAGCAGAATTTTTGCACCTCCCCTCCAAATAATTATGATATTTGGAAATTTTCACAACAGCTTGTGATCAAATCAGCATGTCTAAAATGTGCAAACGTAATACGCAAACTTACCAAAGCTTGTTGTAGGCGTCTAGACATTCTGGTTTTACATTGTGAACTGAAACAACAACAGGACGTGAGAAATGCAGGAATAGAATATAGAAATAGTAATGTTAAATATAAAAATATCACTCACTCTGTAGTTTATACAGACTGCTGGTCTCTCTTTTGGCTAGAAGGTTGGAGTGAGCATCTTTCCTTGGATCGACTTTGCGAACAAATAGCGATTTTAACCAACTGTCTTCACGAGGTCTGCTAGCTGAAGATGCCAGCCCCCTACATTAACAAGTACATTTTACTGTCACTGAGCGCATCTTGAAAATGCCCACAACCCAGGGAAGATAGGCACGATCGAGTTTAATGCAAACAGTATCATAACACACAATTACATGTACATCTGTTACTAAAACTTTCCACTGAGCCATTTCCTAAGAAGGTAAAGGCTGTTCTTGCCCCTCTCACAGAGCTGAAGAGATAATCGTACATTATCCACTTTTATTCTTTGTGCACATGGCAGGGAATGGGCGGATGGCTGATTTTGCTGACTATTTATCTTCTTTTTAATCAAGTGTCTTTGCTCAAGAAGGCTGAATCTGTCCTGATGCGCACAGACAAGAGTGAAAAAGAGCAACAAGACAGTGTGCATAAGGAAAAAATCATACAAAGTAAATAGGAAAGTAACTGCCATATGTTCCTATGTCGCTTAGATGTAGCTCTAAAGGAGGGAAAGTTAAATAGTGCATCTTTCAAGAGAAAAAAAATAATGAAAATCTAATTTGGGAAAAATCATGAGTGGCAGGAAACAACCAATCGGCAAATATTTCAATTCCAAATTCTGGCAACTGTACTATGTAGGGGTACAGATGCACATTTTTGGTACAAAATTCACAATTTCCCTTTCTTTGAAACAGAATTTCACTATTTTGTTTTATCAAATCTTTATGCAGTTACTGCAAGCACATTTCCAAAATAATACCACTACACTTTACACCACAGACTACACAAAACATTATACCTTATAACCGTGCTTTTTAAAAATGATGTGTTACAGGAATTATTGTTCTCTTTTCCAGCTGACACAAGACCAATCAAACACCAAAAACCGTACAGAAGGGAAAGAAAGGTGATGTATTTGATTCTCTATAATGTGTAATAGGGGACCCCAAGCTCAAATGTTTCTTCTTTCTCCTAAGCAGCATTTCCTTCAATTTGCCTCTTGATATGGGATTTCTGCTGAAAAATTATAGTATTTATCTGATATCCTAAAAATGTGGCACTGCAGCTGGAAATTTTAACCTTTTCCTCAGAAGTCAAATCTTCACTCTTGTTTACTGATTAGGGGATCCAGAAGATAGCTAGCAATCTTCAGCTACAAAGCTGTCTTCCAGATATCAAAAATGTGACAATCACCTATGGGAAATAAAAAACCCCAAAACAATAGGGAAAGAAAAATCTCAGTTTCCTTTGGGAAAAGTATCTGTGTGAACACGCCTGTCTGTATTACACAAAAATAGTTCAGCCAGTAGTGTTTTTCAACATTAACCTTTTAGTCCTGATGTCTGAAAAGAACATAATGAACCAGTTCATGCCATGGAAGCAGGATGGAGGAAATGAAAAGTATTTCATAGCAGAAAAACAGTAACAACCAGAAGAACAACTGCAGCTGAGAATGTTAAGAAGTAACTGGTAAATACCTTATTAATATATTTATTGAAATTGGTGCCTTCTTTGGCCACAGGCAAACACACAAGCAGGTTACTGTGCTAAAAGCCAAGAGGCTATTCCTGAGCCCAAGAATTTAAAAGGGCATTCCATGATAAGGCTCTTGCCAGAATAGAGTGAACGCAGCTGCCTGGAGTCAACCTATCTCTGCTCCCAGCTGGAGGAGGCGAGGCACTGGTAACACATCTACATCAGTGTTGTCACAGTGAAATCAGGTGTCACAGGAGCACAAGCTGCCCCAGATGACAGGGGGGAAAACCCTGCCTAATTCCAAATTGTTTTAAAAAAGCTCCCTTAAAGTGCTAATGGCCACTGGACAGCAAAAAGGGCTCTAGAAGACAGTACTCAATTCCATTCCTGCAGTGCTTATTTTTGCAACTCACATCTTGAAATTATCACCATTTCTTCCCTTTTATTACAGTTAACAAAGTAATCCTAAGAATGCTCTTCTATGAGGATTATTGTTTGCAGCAAACTTTGAAGATGAAAGAAACAGATAATCATGATCCTTTTTTTGTGAACCAGCTTTATCAGCTGCAGTTATGGGGATAACACAGAAAAGTAAATTCCTTGGCTATTAGGAGAGTCTTACGACTTGAACCTGCACCTAAACTGGAAGCTTATTTAAATTTCAACACAGTAAAATGAGTAATAGTTTACATTTATGTAAAATCTTCTACTCAGCAACTGTAAAGCTCTTTATAAACAACTGCTAACAAATCATGACTACCCGTTTAAATATAGGCTTTTCTTAGAATAAAGGATGGTAACAGCTTAAGTTTATTAAAATTGATATTCAGCGCATGCAACCTGAGATGTTAGGGCCTTATTTTTAATCCATATCCTTAGGGAAGTTCTATATTACAGGTGTCATTCCAGATATCCACAAATCAGGAAGCCCTGAACTGATTTCTTGGTCACTGGTTTGGGTGTTATGTGCCCAAGATTAGCCCTGGAAGAGTAGGGACGAAATTCATATCCTTGGCCTTCTAGTTGCAAGCATCAGCCACAAATTAGTTCAAAACTAATCCATGATGCCAAAGATCTACCTTTAACTAAGTTCTTAATACTATGTCTGACGATATTATAATACTTGTTCCAAGTAAAACAGATATGGGATCCAAATTGTTCCAAAACCCAAATACCACTTATGAAAATATTAATATAGACATAGAATTATAAATGCGTACAGAATTAACACCACACTTCATAATTTTTTTATTTTCTGGGAACAATACTTGCTTTTTTCAGGCAGTTTTCATGCAACCTTTTAAGGTACCACTTGACTTTGCTAGCAAGTTCTTATCCTACAAATGTTGCCTATGAGCTCAGCTTTCTTGCTACAAAGATGGGGCTGTGAACACATTAGGGTAACACTGAACAGTTTGCTTGTATTAGATTAAAAATTACGGTGAAAACACTTTTATCCCACTTAGCTTCTGCTTTAGCACAACATACACACTGGGTGGAAGATACCAGGTCAAATATTTAGATTTTATAGTAAGCCATATCTGCCTGGAAGAGAAACAATAACAACTTGTCCGTAATTGACAGATTTTGAGCTGTGGTCTCAGTGAAGTTTATTTGAAACTAAAAAAAACCCAAACACGCACATAAAATTTCACAATACACTCTCCACAACTTTCCCCAATCCTTTTTTAAACAGCTGCATGCAGAGAGGCCTTTAGTCTTGCGCAGGGGCTGCTTGCTGCCCATTCTGAAGCTTGAGACAGCAGCTTTCCCTGTTTCAAAGAAAGGGTAGGAAAAAAGTGTGTGTAGACCCACCCCGGTTTGGCTGCAACACCCAGGGAGGATGTGTGTCTGCTTCCCATACCCCTGACAGGTGTGTGTGTTATCTGTGCCCTGACAGCTGTGCTGCATGCCCAGGTGTGTGCGTATGCTGCGCCCTTCACGCCTCAGAGGTGGGTGTGTAAATCTCTGCACTGCAAAACTTGACGGATGTGTCTGTGCATCTGCCCTGACACCCAGGGGCTGGATGCAAGTACACACACATCCCAGCTCCTAGGGCAGGTAAGAATATGCGTGCCCTGACACCCAAAGGGTGCACACACATGCTGGGGTCCATCATGAAGGCATGAAGGGGATGGTGTGCGCTGCCATGCACCCTGACACTGGGAGAAACGTGGATGGTGGGTAGAGGTGCAACCTGGCATCATGAGCATGGAGCAGCCATGTGTCCTGACTCCAAGGGGTGTTGTTGTGAACACAGCCATGCAGCCCAACACCAGAGGACATCAGATGCCAGGTGGCCACAGCACACTGTTGCCTAGCGGAGTTGGGATGGGGACCAGCCGTACACCCTGGTCCTGGAGAGACACCTGGGTGTGGGCTATCCACACACCTCAGCACCAGGAATACACGTGTGCGGGGTGGCCGTGGGTGCCCGGGCACCAAGCTGCCTGTAGGGTCGGGGTGTCCCCACAGCCCGACGCCGGGGGACAGGTGGCAGCGGGTAGCGGGACAGGGCAGGGCTGCGGCGCTGGGGCCCAGCGGTTCGGCCATCATCCCCACCCAGGGGCGGACTCGGAGGAGGAAAGGGAAGGGNGTTGCAGCGCCGCCGCCGGACGCGAGGGGCGCAAATGCCACAGGGCGGGGGGGGGAGGGGCGCAGCCAGGACCGCGCATGCTCAGAGCGCCCCGGCCCGCAGCCCGCCTTCCCTCAGGGTTTGAGGTAAAACGGCCCGTGTTTGGGTCTGGCCTGAAAAAATACACTTCTCAGGTGCAAACCTCTCTGTTTCGGACTCATTTTTCACTCACAGGAGGCTAAAACGTTGTCTTCGCGCTGTCCCATCTGCGGTAGTGGTTAATTTGGCTAAACTAGTGGTGCACACTAGCATCAAACCCTTAAATTAGCTTTAAGAATAAACTGCTAAATTAGGCTAATAGTTAAAGGACAGTTCTAAAAGCGGCCAGCCAGTCAACAGAAAACAAGTGAATGAGCAAACCTTGTCTTTCTACGGAGCACAAAAAACTTTAAGTCACCTGGCTGTCCAGTTTTATTGCCTTTTTATGATTTTTCTGTCAGCGTGGAGGGTAAATCAGAGGCACACAAAACAGGCTTTAGCATCACTGACATACAATATTTGTGGTGTCTCTTTAAAAACCAGTTTAACCTACAGTTGCCATCATTCTTAATAATTAAAAAAAAGTTACACTTTGAACAACATGCTTTGATCCAACAACACATCCAACTCTCCAGCAACCCTCCCAGGGCCTGCCTGTACCCTGAAAAAAACACTGACAGCCTTCTGTGATAGACCAATCTCAGAGAAAAAATAAAAAAAAAAAAAAAGAAGAACATTTTCATAGTTACTCAAAAAAACCCTCACAGGAGATACAGGGAAAGTTGATTATTCCCCCAATGAGATATAGATGTAACTCATTAACTAAAGAGGTTTGTTGCTGTTTTTTTTTTCCCATTTCTTATAAACATAACATGCCCAGTTACTAGAACACTCCTATCCCAAGCACCAAGGGTGAAGATTCTTTACTGGATGTACCTGAAGTGCATTTCTTACAGCCCAGGTTCACCTTCCAGCTGGGTCTGATTTCTCTCAATCTCTGCTGAAGTTTCACATTTTACATTCACTGAACAGGAGTCAGAGCCCAGGTTTCCCTCCAGCTGCAGTTACCAAGTGATTTGCATAAGCCTAAACCACTTCAACAAACATACCAACAAGAACAACCTCGTTGATTTATAATCAATAACATTGATTTACACAGAGACACATGAATCAAGGAGTCTCGACATCTCAGCTTATCAATCCAACAGGAAGGGCAGTACCTGAGGAGTAGCATTCAAAAAGCTGTGGTTGGTTGGTTGTTTTCTTTTTAGTTTGAAGCACTGAAGAAAATTTAGGTTTCTCATTCTTCCCAGCTCAAACAATTTGCTGAGTTCAACTGGACCTTGTTAGCAGTTTGCAGGCAGCTGAAACTTATTTTGTGCAGGTGAAGGAAGTTAAAGGCAAATGATTTACACCACTTCAACCATGGTAGAGAACCCAATTAGTAGCTCACTAGTGTAAGCTGGCTCAGTTTCTTAAAGTAAGATACTTAACATCAGAGGAACTCTATTCAGATAGATCTTAACTTCTGATCTTAAATGAAAATTAACTACACTGGTAGACGCCTCGGAAAATACTTCTCTCCTCCCATACAGGGGCATGGAATGCTGTCCCCACAAGCACTGGGTTTTGAGGCAGATGTCCCTTTAGATCTGAATAAAAAGTCAGACACACATGAGGCTGCTCCACCAGCTGCACACTCTCCATCTGCTTTATGTCCTGCAAGACAGGACACAAAATCTCCAGAGCTGTATCAGGATGAAGTGATCTTTAATCATTAACTGCTCTGGCCTTCTAGTTTCATATTAAAGTATGCAGCAAATCAGTACCTGTATCTCCCCAAAGCATGTAATTAGATTTTCTGATGAGACTAAATCTAACCATCTTTACTTCTACTTTTTTTACTTTATCTTCTCATCAGCTTCTATTTCTTGATGGCAGTTCAGAGAGATCCACCTCTCCCAGAACTAAAATACATCTTTGGACAGGTTACAAAGGCAACCAGGCTAAGCTACCCAAAGTTTTTATTCTCCCTTTTATGCCAGTATAAAGGCAAGCAGCTCTGATTTTGTTAGGGATTTCAGAAGTTAGAAGACATTGCAATGTGGTATGAGCAACTGTAAGAGGAAATAAGGACACATGCAGGTAGCTGGTTTTACAATTCTACACTTCCTTTCAAAATAAATGTTTAATAGAATTATCTTAAGTAATTCTACAAAGCACAACAGTCTGAAATACAGAGCAATCAAATAATATAATAACCCTCCTACTGAACTTAAACATTATACAGTTATATTCTTGCTTTTCTCAATACAGAACTCACTCAGAGAGCAGCTGGCTTTTTAAACTGTGAAGGCTCAGGGCAAAACTACACACAACAAAATGAAGCATTAACACTAAACTCTCAATTTCTCTGTATTTTCATTTAAAAATTTTAGGTGCCTATTAATCTAGAACATCTGCTCTTATAAACAACTATGTTTACTATTTAATTTTGACTACAGATTTCACTGAAACATTTAACATACAACAGCAGGGCCCCAAACATCCCTGACAGAGACAAGCTGAAGAGCCCTCTGTTTAAATATTTCCCCCCAGCTATTTGTCTGTTGAACAAACTTTAAGTTCCTGAAGTTTTTCACTTAAATACGTAGTATCTGCCTCTGTCAGATTTTCTGAATCTGACAGGTTTTCAAGGAATCTAGTTCCTGCACAGGGCTTTCCAGTTATTGGATCTATGACATTTCCAACCTTGAAAACAATTTCAGCCAGTTCATGTTTCACATGTTTGCTCCTTCGCTCAGGCAAAGCTTTCAGAAGAACAATGTCTCCAACAACACACTGCTGCAATGGATCGTGGGCAAAATAGGTTTTTCGTTTGTTGAAGAACTGTAGAAAGAAAAAAGGAAACCTTGGAATTAGATTTCAAAATTGAGCCATCAGCAATATATAGTTAATATGAAACAAACCAAATTTCATGAAGGAGAAGTAAAGTCTTCTATATTTTTTAAATGACAGTTTGGCTCACACAGAGAAATGTGACTGCACTCTAGTGTTTTCCCAAAGAAAGCACAGCACCACCCTCCCCCGACAATCTTTCTGGTCAGGATGTTGCTGCCAACCAAGCCTGTAGAAAAGGAGATGGGCAAGAAAAAGCCAAGTACAAAAAGCTGTTCACAGTGAACATGTGGATACAGGTAAAACTACCACACTCTTTGCTTAACATAGATTCCCTTTCTTAGAACCACCACTTTCCACAGCCTCTCTGCTCTCTAGTTCAGCCATGTTAGACTTTCTTCTCCTTAGGCTGCTTCAGCAACACGGCTGACTTGGCTCTCCCAAGCCAAATGACTTTCTTGTCAGTCCACTCTTCAAGAACTCATACTAATTCTTCTTCATCCTAATATGTCTAAAGTTCATCAGTCCTGACTGAAATCAGCATTTTGAAGTTCACCATCTGAGGGCTTTCCTTGATCTAAAAATCCAGTATTTATTCTGCTTGGCACAGCAGAATTCAGAATCTTTCTTTTTAAAAAAGAAATTAACAGGTTCTTCTATGGGGTGAAGTAGTGGACTAGGATCTATTATCCATTATCTAATCCTGACTCTATCCTTGACCTTCTGGTCACAGGCACGTTTCCCTATCCAAAAATGGAGAGAATACTAATTTTAACCTCCCCATTTGAAATGCATTTACCAGAAGTGATAAATACAAACCTCATAGAGCACATCACAGTACAGATTCAAATACTAAGTATGCTTACAATTACGCATACAGAAAGACTGCTACAAAATTTATTGTAAAAGTGACTAATATAATGTCAAGTTTCCAAACCAAAGTATACTCTAAATCAAATTGAAATATTAAATCTACACACGAAACAACAAAAACTTACCTTCTCAACTGAGATCAAATGAACTGCATTAGCAAAGCACTTAAAAGAAATACATTTAGCAGGTAATTTGTAAGGAAGTCTCCTCACAACAGTCTGCTTTTCAGCCTTTGCAGTCATCCCTACAGCCGAATCGTTATGCAAATTCCTTAAGGAGTTTGCATTATAAAGATCTATCAAAAATTCTAAGAATCAAATCAATAAAACTCTCATACCCACAGTACAAAAATTACCATGCAAGGCAAGATGTTAACCAGCTTTTACCTTCAGTAAGTAAGGATCTAGCACAAGCCTCGTCACTCTCACTTTGGCAGTTTTCTGCATTTTGGTTCCTATTACTTTCCCTACGATCCACTTCGCGTGAACAGCTCCACGTGGTACAGACATTGTTTAGTTATGGTCATCCAGTGCCTAGTAAAAAGCAAGCAGATGTGTTATTTTAACAAAATACCAATACCAAAATTATGATTTCCATTTCAGACTAACAGCTTAATTAGGTCATTATGTTGGAAAACCAGAGTAGATAGAAGCAGTTCAAAACTCCATGTATTGCACTACCCTCAGCCTTGTTTTATCATATAAGGGATCTGAACATCCTTCCATTACCAGGGAAATTTACTTCAGGATAGCAGGAAAAATGGACATAAGAGTGTGAGCATGAGACATCCCACAAAGTCTACAAAATTCATTTGAATCATACCAATTGTCACACATACAATCTTACATAATACACAGAAATGTGTAGCTGTGGAAGCTATTATTATTTTAATTCATACTCCAACAGCTGTTTTTGCCGGAAACCTGCTAATCAGGTCTGTGTATAACCAGAGTTAACCTGAACAGCAAGTAGCCTACAACTTCTGTTCAGAAAGTTATTTGCTTCTGTATCTCATTAGTAGCTGAGCTGATGAAACTTTAATAAAGATAAGCTTCTCGAAGCATAAATGACATATCAAAGATTTGCCTGACATACAGTAAGTGTAATCACTTTATTTTTTTGCTGTAAGTAATTATGCTGTATTTGTATTTTTTAATTAGGGAGAGCTTTCTATGTAATTCTTGCAAGAGTCACAGGGAAAATAGGTAAACATTAAAACTTGAATCAGTATTAAAATTGATGAAGACAAATGATCTTTTTCTCTCCCACCCAGGTATGTACAGTTAAGGACAACTGAAACCTGTTGAATTCTCCATCCATTCATTTTGTAAAAACTAATGACACTTGTTTTGATGTTGCAACGTATCAAAAAAAAAAATTAGGGATGCAGAAACTCATCTATAGGACAAAAATGCTTCAAGCAGCAACACTCAGGAGTTGTTTTACCATCCTTGACTCAGTTGTCTGATCTGCAGGGATAGGGGAGGGTTAGTGTGAGAGGCCCTCCTGTCAAACAGGACTAACCAGCAACTACCACACTGTGACCAGGCCAGGAAGAGGTAAACGTGTACGAGTTAAGGAACACCCACAAAGCAGAAGGGAGTCACCAGGAAGACAGGAGGCAGACAGCTAGGCCAGCTACTTCTCACAGCTAAGAAAGCGATAAGAGGAAACCCAAACTGACTGGGAACCTACCGCCTCCCTCCTTCCCCCCCAGGTCTCCACAGCCCTCCACACCAGGCCCAGCATCAGCAACTTCCCTACTAGAAGTGCTAAGGGTAGAAGACTGTACCTTGCACGCACCGAGCCTCAGCCCAGCACCTTAAGTATCGCCCAAAGAACACCTGCAGCCCAGCCCAGGCCTCCCTCTGCCCGGTCCCCCCCACAGCCACCCCCGGCCCCTCTCACCGCCCAAGCTCCCGCCGCGGCGCCTCAGGGGCCTTAGCGACACCGAGCCGGAAGGGGCGGGGCGGAAGCCGGAAGAGCCGCGAGGCGGCGGGGCGGGACCAACGGCCGTGAGGGGCGGAGCCTCCTGAGGGGATTTAAAGGCGCAGGGGCGCCTTCGCCTTCACAAGCTGATGAGGGTTCGGGAGTTTTGTGTTGTGGGTGCCGGCCTGAGGCTGCCTCAGGGATAGGAAGAGGCTAAAGCAAATGAGCTTAAGGTTTTTTACCTCTCCCATACTGAAGGGGATAGAGGAGTTGAGGGAATGGGCATAGATAGTGCCCATTGTTATTCAGTAGTCACTGCTTGTGAGGAGACCTGCTCTGTCTCCAGCTCCTGGGTTCGTAAAGCTGAATCCAGCCTGGGTTTTGCTGTAAACAAGTTGACCTAGCTACCATATTCAGCAGCAATGTGATGTGCTGGGCACAGTGTGCAGCAGGCCTTGGTCGGGAGGTGCTGGAAGGAGGTGAGGAGGCAGAACTGCCAGAGCTGAGGGGACGCTTTTGCACACTGGGCTCCAAGGGATGAAGGTGACAACAGCCTGGCTTTACAGCTGCGTGGCACCTAGGTCTGTTTGCAAAAGCAGTATTGTGCTCTTCCACCTGTTAAGTTAGGTAAATGAGCCCAATCCTCAGTTTTTCATGTACATCTGGAATAATTGCACAAAATGAGAGTTGGCCTGTTGTCCTTATTCATCCATATCCTGATAGTAATTCTGTTTCTGTAAATCTTTGTCTAAAATGGACATTGGAATTAAACGCACCACCTTACAAACTGAATAATGGCGAAAAAAGTCTTGACTTTGTCATTGCCTTTGAGGTAACGTGCTCCTGGCAGCTCACGGAGCTTGTGTTCCTGTGACAAAGCTGAAGCCATTCCTTTTTTTATTTAAATGCATTCATTTATTTCTTTTCAGCTGGCAAGTGTTTTGGCTGCTGCCCTCTTTACAGGCATTATTGTCCCATCATCTCTCACCACAGGAAGAGAGCAGGTAGGGAATCTAGGACAACACAACACAGCTTCCCTTCTTAAGGTGGCCGGGTATGGTGAGAACAGGGTGTTCTTTGTATGGCTGGAGACGCTGTTGAAATAGTTTGATCGAATACTATCAAAAGAGTTCTCTGAAAGTTCATTATCAGTTCTTTCAGATATCCAACTCAAGATTCACGGGGTTCTCTTATTTTAGTGCCTTATTGCTCAAATTACAGTGGTGAGGAGTTGGGAGGAGTCTTGCTGGCACAGGCAGGAAATGGTTAAGAGCCTCTCATATCACCTGGGAAAGCAATTCTTTGATTTTTCAGAGGGCGCTAACATGCTGCAGTTCATAGGAAACAAAGGAGAGGGGATCAAGTATAAAAGTTGTTCTTGGATTTTATTTTCAGTGGCATAACTTCTAAGGGCTGGATATTGATGTCTGCTCAAAAATACGGAATTTTGGATTAAAAAGAATTTTTTCTTCTTATCTTTCTTCAGCAAATGATCTGTGAGGTAAGTCTTGATTCTATCTAGTGAATTTAGATAACTCCTTTTTACACTGAGAGGTAAGAAAAACCTTTATATTGCTGACCCATTTTAAAACAGTGCATTCTTTGCTTACATTGTTAGTTGGGCAGGGAGCAGAGACAGAAGTGTGAGTCAACAACTGTAAAAAAGCCCACAAAGCTTTCCTGTATTGTCTGCATTCAAATTCCTTGCATTAATTTCTGAGTTTAAGTATAGAAATTCAGGAACTGGGAGAAACACAATGAGTCAGGGGAATTTGCGATTAAGCGTTGCAGTAAATATTTCAGCAGCGACAGGAGACTTTCAAATTGTAGAAGTGTCTGTGTTAATGTCCCTTTGCAGTTGATGCTTCAAGCATCTCCTGTTGGTGGCTGCTAAGGTACTTCCCAAACCTTGTTTCTGAAGAAATACACCGCATTCCCAAGGGTTTTGTATTTACAGCTCGTTTAAAGACTTTGCTAGCTGCAGTTCCTGCCCCTGTGCATGTGCTGGTCCTTAAAGGTGGGCTGCTTTTGGGGTATAAGAAGGGTATCACAATTGCCATTAAGTCCCAGCTTGTCTGCAGTCAAAACTAAGGATGTCTCACCTTAGAAAGTGGTGCTGGCTTTTTTGTGTGTGTGAAAACAGATGCTTTTTCACTTAAGTGTGACTGACCAAAGCGTGATTGGATGGTGCATGCATAGTTGACACTGAGAGTGAGTGCTATATGAAGGGAAATCTTTATGTCCCGTGAAGAGCCCTGCAAACCATCTGTTCACCTTAGAAATGCCAAACTGAAAGTAAATTGTACTCTTACTCTTGGGAGGGTTGCTCATTGAGGTATTTCTATGTGTATGTATGTCTAATGTACTGAATTCTGGTGGATTTATCGAGCTTTGAGGGGAGGAGTGCTGACTTAATTTTCTTTGTACTTTTCAGTTAATAGTGTAAATGGTATCTGATGTGTGAGTTACTTCTCATTTCAATCAAATGTGCAACACAGTGGTGTAACACTGCCCATCTGGTGCTGTGATAAAGATAAGAGTCAGTCCTTGCAAGAGTCGCTTTGCCAGTTCTTCTTGCTGTTGCCTGCTGTTCCCAGTTTTGCTCCGGCACGAGTTTCTCATTGTCAAGAAGGGAGAAGACTATAATCCAGCCGGAGCTGGTGGATGTCAGTTCTTTCACGAACGTGCCTAAAAGGCAGAGTCAGGACCGTTTAGTTCCTGCAAATTATATTCCTCATGACTGCATTTCTGTTCTCTTCATCAAGTGATGCTTTATCATCTTTCTGTTGGTTTTTATAAGGTGTGGGAGAAGCTGTGAACATTCACAGCTTCTGAACTATTTGTTGCCAGATTCTGGCTGGACGGGAATCTTTTATCACCCCGCCCTATTTTGGATGAATGTGTAATTTGGTAAGGTTATGACTTGCTCTGATTTATTGCTTTTTGCTGCTTCTGGGTCTTGAGCTTAGACCCCTCTGGCAACTGCAGAAATAAATCACAGGAGTTCAATGACAGAAACTCTGTCCTGAAACGTGTTGCACGTGATTCAGAGTTCGATGTTGTTACTAGCAAGGACCTAGAGAGCTGATTGCTTTTGCATTTAAACAAAAGATTGCAAACCCAGATTGTCTTATTCAGCAAGATCTCTTCTAGTTGAAAAAGTTATTTTTCTACGAACTTGACTGTTAAGTGCTTTTGCTTCTGTTGTCAGTATCTGACATGTAATTTATCTGACATTCAGAGTGAAAACCTTTTCTATTTCTTTACCAGTGCTATTGATTAAAATGCAGTTTAGATTGCTTGGGAAAATTTGATATTCAAAAATGTCTTTTCACTGTGAGTCAGAATGTACTTTTCCATGGAATAAAAATTCTGGAAAGGAAAAAAAGTGCTATTGGAAATGTTGAACAAATTACATTGTCATTTCAACCAGGTTATACAAGAAATAAAGAGAACTTCAAAGTAAAAATGAAGGGCTCTGGTGTTCTTGTCATATTTTGAGAAAATTATTACATTCTTCTGCAGTTGTTCAATTTTCTGTTCAGCATTTTCCATATGAAACTCTTTGAGAAGGTTCTGTACTGCCTGTAACTCCAAGTTCCTGTTTAATTCAATTGGCCGTTTCAAATTACGTATTAAATATGAATTATGAGGCTTTTTTCTCCTTTGTCTTCAGCCATTGGTGTTTCTTCTAGAACTAACAGATGAAGGGGTTTCTTCCAGTGTTGTATAGTAGTTTGTAGTTCTCATGCTTTAAGTGCTGTATCCAATGGTGCAATTATTTATAGTCAGTCTCGGGTTTTGAAGAAAACTGGTTAGGAAAGACCTTTGGAATGTAACAGGTTAAAATATAATTTTGCTGTTAGATGTGTTGCAATTTGCAGATTAGAGATCACAAAAACACTGGAATAATTACTGCTGTTTCGGATGCCTTCACGATCCTTGCCTTGTCAATTACACTGTATTATTACGGTAATTTTCTGTTTTCCAAATATTCCTTTGCCTTTAATTGAAAACATTTTTCTATGCTAAATAGAAAGGACCTGAGCTCTGCTCAGTGTGTGAGGTGTTGCCTAAATTATAGAGGAAACTCTCTCTGGCAAGATCTGTTTTTCACTCCTCTAAAATAATATTCCCTGAGGACAAGAGGGTACTTTGAGGGTGATGGGATTTTGGTTCTGGATATTCCTATCCCCAGAGCACCCCAGCTGCCCTTATTCATGGTAGTGTGAACTGGGCTGTCCTAGGGCTAGTGGCAGGGACTATCTTGGGAAAATGCCAGTCATAGAGTGGATACTGTCATGCTGTTTTGGATAGAAGTTCAGAAAGATAGAAGTTCCATCCTGTGTTTTTCTAGTGTCATAATATTATTGTTACTGATTTTTTTCTTTGTGCAACCTGTCTTAGTTTTTTAGTTAAGCCCATTATTCCTTATCCTAACCACTGTGGTCAGGAAGAGCAGACGTTATAGTGTCTTGCCCCACTTGTCGCTTCTCTGTACTAACCAGTACTTTCATTTCACCACAGATTTTCTAGCCCTTGGATTTCTCCTTTGACTTCTCTCCAGTTAGCCCACTATCTTTCCTGCATTGCGTTGCCCCAAAACGAACAAGATTTCAGCAGAAGCTTCCTCAGAGCCAACTGGAAGGATACGACTCCTCAACTGGTCTTGATGGTGTCAGGAAGATGTGTTTTCTCCTGAGCTTTTCTTCCCTGCTCTGAGTTGTCTCAAGTACTCATTCTCAACTCGGCTGCTGTTGTCCATATGATTTGGTAACTAACTCATCTGTTCTCTGGCTCAACTTCCCTACAGTTTGAAAAGAAAAACTCCCATGTACATTTTGCCTCCTATTTAGCTACTTGAAATTTTTGGATGAGGGGTATATAAATACAAAGTAAGTGGAAAATAATCAGTGTGTTTGCAAGCCAATTTAGAGCTCAGCAGAAGCAAAGAAGGGGACAAAGTATTTTATAAAATCCTGGGCAGTACAGACAAATGGAACTTTTCAGTATGCACTAGAACTTTATTTTGGAATTCCTTAAGGAGAGATTGGAAGTCTGCCACACTGTAATAGTCTTACGTTGTAGGAAACCAAGAATGCCTCAGTCTCTTCTTGACCTATATAGTTCATAGACAGTAACCAGGTTGTGCAAATCTGAGCTGTTAATTTTATAAAATAAAAACAAGAAGAAAACTTTACAGGCTGATTTCCTGGGCTCAGAAATAAGCATGAGAGCTGTTTAGTGCAGATTCACACTATTATTTAACCCAAACTTTCACCATTTGGTTTGAATAGTATCCACAGAACCCTCATGGCTGTGGAAATAGCCTGTCTCATCAATTTCCTCGATGGCATGCAGTCAATTACATTTAGAATAGAAGATTTGTGAAGGAATTTTCTGTAGGCTTCTGCAAGATTAAACTCCTTTCACTTCAAGAACTCCACTAGAAAAAATTGTGTTCTAAATAGCTTTCATCATTGTGAGTTAGTGTGCCCAAAAGAACAAGGTAAATCCAGCTTAATTTCACTGCGTATATTCTTGGCATTTGTATCATTTCAGGGAGTTAAGATGTAATTTTGTAAAGAAACTCAATGGGTAGTTGCTCAAGGAGCCGTAACTGATGGAAAAGTGAGTTGGTTTTAATACCATAAGGTTTTGCTGTTTGATGTAGTTCTCTGCTGTGTTTTACAAGTGGAGCCCCAACTCATGCCTTTGGTGTTGGTACAAACTGCAGAGACCTTTACTGCAATTTTTGCTTGGATATGTAGAAGGGATGAGGAATGTCATATTTCTGCCAGCATTATTCAAAAGGCAGGTTTACCTTTATGAAACTGCAAACGTTCATCCATTGCAGTGTTTTGTTGCAAGAGACTGCTGGATTGCATGGACGTGGGTGATTATACGGAGCACGAGGGCTGGATTGGAGGTTCCCTAGATGTCCTCAGCCGTAGGGAGAGGCAGGCCCTGGATCATGCAACATGAGCTCTGAATGATGTTCTTTCTAGTACTCTGGGAACTCAGTGTTTGCCAAAGTCTGAGAGGAAAGACAGGCGTGACATTTTGGAGCAATTGATTTTTTTCTTTTTTAAGGAGTAAACTAAATGTTTTGCTTCAACACCCTTTCTTATACTCTTGGGCACAAAAATGCACATTTGAAGGTGACTTTATTCTGCAAGTTTGGACTGATCCTACTTTGGAATCTAACCAAGAAAAAGTTACTGAATTTCCAGCCCTGAATGTAATGTGTGTTTGATTTCAGGTGTGGCTATCCTCATAAACTAAAAAATATGTCCATCCGGGGCCTGAAGAAGAAACAACCGAAGACTTTTAAAGTCAAAATTATAACAGTGGATGCTGAAATGGAGTTCAGCTGTGAGGTAAGAGTCCTCAACAGAATGCCAGAAAGATGGAGATTAACTTTTTTAATAGCAAGACATAAATTTGAAAAGTTCATGTTATCAGTTCATGGATGATCTTAAAACTGATCTATTACTTTTATAAACAATGAATTTGTTAGGCTCAGATGCATTCTTCTGTTAAATAACTCTCACTATTCAGAATTTAAAGCTGTTTCCATGAAATTGGAGTGTGACACAGCTAAATGAGCAGCAGGCCTGCTTTCTTCATAAGCATTCCAGCACGAGGCAGGTCCTGTTTGCAAGTATACCTTCTTGTCCACAAAATTCTTTCTTTAGTAAGTGACATGGCTCTAAGACTCTGCTAGCTTGAATAAAGAAGTCTGGTCAGAGCTGTTCTTCAGACATTTCTTACAAAATAATATGTAAGATGGTGTTTTTGTGCTCAGTTGATCTGGGACATTCTTTTCAAATGTGATTTGCCATTTGTAAATTCCAGTTTATTTCCTTATGGCTGGTTTACATCTCTGGGCAGAAGAGAGAAATGATCAAATGAAAAAGCTAGCTTTTCTCTTGATGGGTAGGGCTATCCAGTAAATTGGCTAGAGAAATCACGACCCCCCAAAAAATATGGAAGAAAACAAATCTAGCAAGTGATCAATTGCTGAATGAATTGGGCTGCACAGTTGAGGAGACAGGATTGTGCCTGATTAATTCCTAATCATCCAGCAAAAGCAAAGATAGAACAGTTATTTTGAGGAGTTAGAAAACTGGTGTTTCTGATGAGAGACTTGACTGTCTTATGGGGCATTTAGTAATTCATTCACTAGACCCCTCAGAGGCAGAGTAGACTAGTCACACACAGTCACAATGATACAGAATACTTGCAGGCAGAGTTGTGAAAATACAGGATTTGAAAATTTGATTCAGAGATCAGAGTCCTTGTTATTGAATCCAGCTTGATGTACTCCTTCCTTTGCTATCTCTCCCTTCTCCCCAGATACTGCTTTTTTGCTGGGATGATTTCCTGCTTTCCATCCAAATATTGCCTAGAAGTTCTTTAGTTTGTCATGAAGTTTTTAGTGGCTGACCCATGCAATTAGAGAAAATAATCTTTTGAACATGTAGCCAGAGATAAGAAACCGATTTGCTGCCTCCTCAGTGAAAATATGAGATGTCGTGTGTGTGTGAATTTCAGGGCCTTTAATCAAAATTTCTGTTCTCTATGGAGCCAGGCTAGAAAATTACCCTAGAAAACAGGCTCCTGTTCATTTAAATTGGAGTAGCATAAAGGCTTGGCACCACTGAAATCACTGAGGTTTATGGAAGATGGATTTGCTCTGATTGGCATTTCTGCGCTGTGCCCTGACACTCCTTTGATTTCCCCTGGCCTTCTCTCAGTCTCTCAAAGTTGTACAAACTAGTGAATAAGAATTTTACAAATATTAATAAAGCCTTACCGTGTCCTAGGAAATCAGTGGTACAATGCTCATTCCCTGTGCTCATAAAAGTGCATGATGCTGTGGTTAAATGACCGTGGCTGCTCTGTGAGTGCTTCTCTGGAGGAGAGGAAAAGGAGAGAGAGTGTTGTGACTTACACCTTTGCTGTTGAGAGCAGTAGTCGTATTTCATTGATATGCTAAAGCTGAAATAAGAGTTCATAGGAGAAGGACAAATGATAGCCTGGGTTGCTTGGCTGAAAATGTAGCAAATTCATTCGAGACATACCTGTTTTTCTTAATTTTCTTTTTCTTTTAGATGAAGTGGAAGGGAAAGGACTTGTTTGATCTGGTGTGCCGAGCACTTGGCTTAAGGGAGACTTGGTTTTTTGGCTTGCAGTACACAATAAAAGGAATGTGCACCTGGTTAAAGATGGACAAAAAGGTATAGGAAACAAAAAAATAACAGCATGGCAATTTTCTACTTAAAGATTTACTTTCTTTAGCACAGGAGCTAAAGGAATGGGTTACGTGACAACGCATAATTTTAGATGGTATCATTTTTTAGGACTAAATCTTGTGTGTTATTTGGTCTGTTTGCTTCTGTCATGTTTGTCTGGAAGTATCACATGCTGATCACCAGTATCTGCACTGATTGCTATTAGATTAAAGCTCAGCATTGCCCATCTTTCTAAAATATGGAAAATCTGCTTGAAGTTGATTATCAGCTTTCTGATTATCCTCTTGAATACTATTTTGAGACACTTATGTACTATTTTTGCTGCTGATTTTATTTTATCTTTAAACAGGTTTTAGATCAAGAAATCCCCAAAGAAGATCCCATTAGCTTTCATTTTTTGGCTAAATTCTACCCAGAGAAAGTAGAAGAGGAACTATTACAGGAAATCACCCAGCATTTATTCTTCCTTCAGGTCAGGAACAGTTTTTAACTGCGAATTCCTTCTGTATTTGCCCCACTCCTTTAGATTTGTCTTTGATCTTGTTGGCAGCTGTTACTCTCAGCATGAATCTGTTGGCAGTTGTATCACTGTCTCTAAAGATCTCATTTTTATGAAATACAAACATCTCTCCTGACTGCTGTGGTTTTGTATGCTGGTAAAGCTGAATGTTGTTTGCCTTCTGCAGGTTTTTGTTCTCTTGATGGCTTCTCTTAATGTTTGTGTTAGGAATGGGAATTAAATTGCTGGAACCTGTAGTTTCATGTAAAATTACTTTTACACCTAGCTGTTTGGGTGATAATTCCACATCTTGATATTCCAGACATGTTTTGCTCCTGTAGTATATGTTAAAAAAAATACATATATCCATGCAGGCTGATGTTGCTTGAAGAGATGTGAGGAGGCTATTGCCTAAACTGATCAGTACTGAGAAGTATAAAGTAAAGCCATCATTGTTATCAGCTTCAGAAGTTATTCTGAGGACTGTGTCATCTGGTCTGCTCTGGTTGCAGCTAAGTTGGATGAAGAGAGTCACAACAGCTCCTTGTCATTTTTGTCTCGGACCTGCTGGTATAACCTCTTGCGTAACTATTCCCTCACCTAGCTCTTTGGAAATGAGCAGCATTAGAAGAGAGCTGTTATTAGATGTACACACTATGGGGGGAGTGACTGCACAAGCAATTATGGTGGCAGTTGCGAAGGTGGAGGAGAGCGAAGGAGTGGTGAATAGCAGTTGGGGACAATAAGCTTTTTTACCCATATCAGCTGCAGAGAGAACAAGACCTGTGACCACAGCCTATCCCTGAAACTAAAACTTGCAAGTTCCTAAAAATAGTGTAGGTGGTTACTGGGAGATCTTGTTATGTATGACTGTGGAAGGCACAATTGCTAGGAAAGAAGAATTCCCCAACCTCTCCTTCTTAAATGTTCATTTGGGGTTGTAGGGATGAAGAAAAGATTGTAGAATTTGATAGCCATCCTGAAACAAAGGTTTGTTCATCTAGCAAGTTTCAAAAGGAGTGGAACAGCATACACAGCCATGACTCAAACGGGAGATTCACCACAATGTTTGATCCTTCTAAAGACAAAGTCTGGAGGCATCATATTGTCTGATAGTCCCTGCATGTGAAGTGCTGGTCCCTTGGTATGGTGTTGGTACTCTTCTGAAAAGTCTAGATTTACACAAATTGTATTCTGCCAGTCAAATTACGCAGTTTGAGTTGTCTTCTACTCATGCTAGCAGAATAAAACCCCAGCCCTGACAAATCTTCATTACAGATAACAGAACCCTTTTCAGCCCTGCCACAATGGCAGCTACTGAGGAACTGCAAGACAGCAATACTGTGCTCAAGAGTGGAGTCGTTAATTATGTGAACACAGCTTGGTCTGTACACCATGGTGGTTCTTGCAAATTTACAGATTTCCATGAGATGGAAACCAGTCAAAGTAATAAAGTTAACCCCTCAGATGCATTCATACTTGTATCTTTGCAGAGGCAGCTTTCTTATTTGCTGCTTGGTTTTCTTTTGTCCTGAAATCTGTTGGAGTTCACTTAGCTCTGTTAAAAGGTAGACGGTAAAAGGTAGAAGGAGGAAATTCTTGGACTACTATGCTTCATTATCAAAATTGCATCAGCCAAGAAAAGCCATGCTGTGGCTCCATAGATGTGGCAATAGGTGTATGAACATTGGATTTTGGGTAGTCACTAGTTGGTCAGCTGTTTGTTCCAATGTCTGACATCCAGTTTCTCTGCTGAATGGCTGTGGAGTCCTCTGCAAATCACAGCCTTCTGGTGTGTTGCTTTATTCTGGTAGTTTTCGGCAGTATGTGTCTGTGCATGTAGATTGGGTGCATGGAATACATTCAGTCTGCATCTGTAAATAAACACAGTAAATACACTTGTTCCCTGAGGAGGATGTGTTAAGTAAAGAGAAAAATGCTGTTGTTCCGGGGGTTAATATACTAACTAGAACTTCATCCAGAACCTTTAAGCACTTGGCAATTTGTTTCTTAAGCTAATTTTGGAAAGGAATGGGAGAGGAGAACTCTTCCTAGTCTTTTAATCCTCATTTTTTTCACTTTTTTTCTTTTCTCCTTCAACCTGCCTTGACTAGCAGATACGCAATTAGCGAATTCTTCTCATTCCGAAGTAGAAAAACAAGACTGAAACAAATTTGAACTTGCAAAGTTTCCTGACTATAAGAGCTTAAGATCACACCTGGATGCTAATAGAAAAAACGTGTACAGACATCTGGATGCCTACAAATTTCAGCTCTACTGACTTACTTAGACCTTTACAAATTAGCGTGGCATAACAACTTTTTGCAAAATGTGTGAATAAATATAAATGACTAAAGCTAAATGTTATCTGTTCAAAGATTTGGTAATTTGCTTCTTCATAAAGAAATATAACAAAATGGCCTTGTAATACCTGATCAGAATAAAAGAGCCCAGACACTTATGGGGCATTCATCTTGAGTTGTTCTAAATTCTGAAATGTGTGATTTGCACCATGGAGTATGAAAGCTGGAGCTTTCCAATTTGGAAGAAAAGTCTTTTCATTCTTTCCATTTTAACAGCTTAGATTTTTCCCTGTGCTGTAACTCAGGTTCATATATTGTGGTCACCAGAGACTAAATTTAAAAGAAAAACTTTCTTACGGTTCATTTCAGTTCACAGTACCTACAGTGCTAAAGTGCATTTGTAAAGATAGCTCAGTGCTATCTCAAGTAATTTTTCTTTATGGAAATGTTTCAGATTGTGCATTATGCGAAATTTTCTTGTCTTGTGCTTGTTAGTAGGCTAAATACATTACACCTGAGAGGAGAATTTGTGAAGAATAATTTCCCTTTCCCTCTTCAGGTTTTCAAGTAGAAATTACCCAGCTGATTTAAAGTCTAGCAACATCTTACAACTATTACACCTCTGATCTCTGTAGCACCATAGATTATTGAAATGGAAAGTATCTTAAAAGACTCTTTACCATTTATACTAGGCTTTTATTTTTAACTGCCTATGTTTTTGTTGTGCTTAGACCACTCTGAATAAATTAAGTGCTCTATTAGTCAGTTTCCCTTTTTGGGGTATCCTTTATTCTCTCCTTGTGGAAAGCTTGAGAACATACAGTCATGTTTTTCAGTTTGTCTCTGTCCTTGGCAGTACTAGTCAGCTGGACGACCCTGAGTGATCTGGTCTAGTTGGATCTGTATGACCTCCAAAGGTTCCTTTCAACCGAAAATTTGATGCTTTACACATTGTAAAGCTAATTTTTCCAAAGCAGGAGGAAAAAGAATTGTTAAAAGGAATGAAGGGTGGACAATAAAATGTTTTATAGCACATTGTTTTTCAGGACTCCTTGTATAAATGTGTGGAGATAGTCAGCTGGCATTTCTGTGAACTTAGAATTAAGATACTTTAACTTACAAAAGTTGGGGATTTTTTCATTAAATGTAATGCTAAGTAAAGGCTTCCTGTGTTTCTGAATCCCTTTGTATTGTTGCTGTTATTAACTCATAATAGTGTTATTTGGTGCCAAGTTACAGTCCAGACATGTCTCGTTTCATTTCAAGCCCGACATAAGTCCTGACTTTGAGCTTCTTTAACTTGCCTCCTTTTTATCTTGATTTAGGTTAAGAAGCAAATACTGGATGAAGAAATCTATTGTTCTCCAGAAGCGACAGTTTTACTGGCTTCTTACGCTGTTCAGGCCAAGGTTTGTGCCTAGATGTCCTCTTTTTCTAGCCATTTTTCTTTTTTTTTTTTTTTTAACTAATACATACACATGGTGTTATGTAAAACACAGCAGTGTTAAAATTTGCTACTAAAGAAGTAGGTCATCTTGAGAGGTTCAGGCACAGCTAGAAAAATAAGCATGAGATGCCATTACAGGGATTTTGATATTATATACTATGCTTTCACAACTTAGGGAATTTCTTTGGCCCTAACATTTTAATGTAATCCCAGTTAGAATTCTTTCCTGTTCTTTTAAAAAATGTCTGTGGATACAAGAAGTGCTGATACCAGAGCTCCCAATGGAAGGACATGATGTTTTTTAGTATCTCTCAGAACATAATTCGCTTTGTGCTACCAAGAGCCCCACATCTATGATAGCAGGAGGTGAACACAAATTCTCTGCAGGAGGCTATAGGAGTAGGGGAGCTTATACTCCTGAATGCAGCCTGTAGTTCGGAGGAGGATATGAAGTCAGGGGAGATTCCTTCGTATCTGCAGTTACCAAGGGCTGCTGGGGCTGAAGTCTGGGGCTATGGGGCACCTTGATGGCTGTATTAGAGCCACGTGCATAGCACAAAGGCTGGGAGTAGCTTCTACAAACAACAGATAAGGGGACGCTATTTATTATGTGTTGCCCTGTATACAGAAGAAACAAAACAAACTCCACCTCAAGCAATCACATCAAATTGAAGTTCTGTTTCTTTTGTTTTCTTGGGACAGTATGGTGACTATGACCCAAATTTTCACGAGCCAGGCTTTCTAGCCCATGATGAACTTTTACCCAAAAGGGTAAGTCTTTATTCTGAATAAAACCAAGTCATTGAATCTACTTTCTCCATCACAGATATTGCTGTGGGATTAACCAGAGCATTAGAAACTGTTTGTGTTTGCCCTGAACTTGGCAAAATGACCGAGCTGTGAACTGTGTTGCTGCATTCATGTTGCTTGAGAGAAATGGCACATGCATTTGTATCTTCAAAGGAGACCAAACCCCTTCCTTTGTCTGTAGGTCCTCAGGCAGTATCAGCTGACAGCAGAGATGTGGGAAGAAAAGATTACTGCTTGGTATGCTGAGCACAGGGGGATCGCCAGGTATGGAAAGTGTTTCATTCTTTGGAAATCCCATACATTTCAGTAACTGGTTATTTGCTGTCTCAAGTGAAATTTGGCTTTTGTAGAGTGAGCAAGGAAAAACTGGTTTCCAAGCTGTGATGTTAATAGGTAAATTTATAACTGAGGATAAAAAGACCCACTCATCGGGGGTAAAAAAGTGTCTTGTGTAAGGGCTTCAGGTGCTTGTAAACTGGACTTGCTTTGAAGTGAACAGAAGGTTCTTGCAGTTTCATGACCTAACATATCTAAAATCAGAGTCCATATATGCCAGCAGAGAGAAGTTCTTGCAGAAAGTTTGAGCTGTGTTGAATTTATGGCTTGCCCCAAGAGATTAGTCTTTTTATTTAAGGCTGTCAGCCTGGAGCTGCTGCTGTGTTTGCCCTGTGTGGCAGCTGCCTTGCTGGAGCCATGTCATGCCAATCTACCTCTAGAATAAAGAAGTCTTACCTTGTGAAAAAGGGTGTCACTGTACTTAGCGAGGAACCAAAACAGTGAAGACATGGCATTGTAATTCCAGGGCTGAGTTTTGATGCTAGTCCATGTGGGCATTCAGCTACTTCTAACACATTCCACATGTCTGGAAATTCAATTAAATAAGAAGTAGGAGCTGTTGGCACCCAGAGGGAGCCTTTCCTAACATTTCAGTTCAGTTTCTCTTCGGCTATTCTAGATGCTCCTTAGCACTATTTTTACTGCATATTTTCCTTGGGGCTTACTGATGCCTCACCTTAAAGGGAGAAGAGTAGTGGGTGGAGAGATTTTCACCTTTCTTTGGTCTCTGCCCAAAGTTCTCTTCAGAATTTTTTAGGACTCCTTTCACCATGAACTCTGTTCCCTGAAGGAAATATCCTCACATCATGGAAAACAATAGTAGGGTATGTCTCCAAGATGTAATAATGATGGAGTGGCCACACTAACACAAGGATAAGACTGGACTTGAATTTTAACAAAGATTGCACTGTACATGATTCAAAATAGGTACAGCTTCCCAGTTTTTATTCTGTAGAGATGCTGTTTTCATTATCCTTTTTCTACTGCTGTAAGAAGGCATAATTAAAGTACAAGGAACCAGATTGCCTCCTGTTCTTTTCTGAGTGGGAAATGTAGAGAGAACAGAAAGGTTGGAAATGAATCTCCTGAGTATAATTATGGCCTTATTCCCTAGGGATGAAGCTGAAATGAACTACCTGAAAATTGCTCAAGACTTGGAAATGTATGGTGTCAATTATTTTCCAATTGCTGTAAGTGCTTTATCTTAGCAATTTTCAGTTGCTGTAGATGATGGTACTGGCCTTTTAAAATCCTCCAGGGAGTCTGGAACTAGGACTCCTTATTTCTGCTTTTCCCTCCTGATGGTGGGATGTGTACTGATTGTCCTGACTTGGTTGACTTGCCTGCTAAATGAGGAGGTGAATAAAACAGTTAAGATTAATGTTTTACAATCTGACAAAGGTCTTGAGTAGCTCTGGGTATGTAACAGGAAGCAGGAGAGAAAATCTGAAATCTTGAGCTGCTGTAGTCAACCTAGAGGACCGGGTGACAACTTTCATAATGTTTTGTGGAAATACCAATTTCTGAGAAATACAGATAAATACTCATGTGTTAGAATAAGCGTGGTTCTTGTCTGTAGTTTAATATCACCATAAGTGGCTTTTACTGCTATCTGTTGTTTTTTTAGCAAAATAAAAACCATACAGATCTCCTACTTGGAGTTGATGCCAAAGGTATTCATATCTACAGCATTAACAACAGGTTCTCTCCAAATAAGTCCTTTGAGTGGAGCGCTATCAGAAACATTTCCTATAGTGAGAAAGAGGTATGATGGCTTTGATATATTATTCTTTTTACACGGGCATGGGTGTGGACTGGGATTCTTGGAACAGGCTGAAAGCTATCTCTGTTTAAATAATTTGGGGGAGAAGGGGAAAATCCTAGGGAGCTTTGTTACAAAACTAAAAATAACAGACCTGCCTTTCAGATGTGCTGCATAACCTTGGTTCCCCGAGGAGCCAGAGGCTGCTCTCAGCTCTTCAGACTTGTGGAGCCTACTGTTCTGGTTCCTTCCCTGCTGCTTGTCCTTTGCTAAACAAGTGTGTTGATCTCTGAAAAAGATATTAAGAATGCCACCATGACTAGCTGCTTCAGTTATCTTAACAGGAATTAGATGATCTCTGAAGACTTAATGCCATTTTCGTATGCTGAGGCTGTGTCGAAGAGGTTTGAAGCACACTGGCAAGAGGGGACATGCAGGGAGATGCACATATTTTTCTGCCTGAATTCTGCCAGCTTGTCAGTGCGTGATTTCAGTCCAGCACAGCCCTCCCACTGTGATTTCACTGCGATTTCGGAGCCCACCTTTTACTTGTAGAAAGTAGAGTGGGGAGTAGGTGAAATTTAATCTCACTACAAATCATGGGCCTGCATGGAAGGCTATAATCAGCAAAACAAAACAAAACAAGCTACATTGATACTGGAATACCTGGAATTTGTCAGCCAAAGGACAGCACAGCCTGTTCCATTTCCTGTGAGTCTTTTGAAGAACATTGAGGGTGAGATTTGCTGTCCAGATTCTAAATTGGGCAGGGCAGCCTACAGGAGTTCTGCTTCCAGAAAGTTTTCTATCTTTACATGACATTGAATTCTCTGGTCAGTGAATAAACTGCTTTAATTCCCTATTGTTAGGAAATTGAGCAGCCCTATATTAAAGCTCCACTGTACTCAGGGAGACAATTCACAGCCCTGCTCCTCGCAAGGTAGCATGTCCAGCTAGTTGCCACCTATGGAGTGAAACAGGCTGTAGACATTATGAGCTTGGTGACTTCAATGGCCTGAAATTATACATTGCATTGCAAATGAATTACAGGAATAGAATGCTGGCTAAGTCATGAGTCACAGAAAACAGGATTTTAAAGAATGGAGCTGTATTTTGTTATGCAGCCAAACAGAGCACAACGTATGAAGCAAAACCAGCATGTACTGACCTGGCAGCGTGAAAGCCCTTCCTGTCCCTCTGGAAGCAGCTCGGGAGATAGGGCTGGAAATGTGAGAAAGCAGGAGCTCCAGGACTTTTATCTGATGGCCAGAAGAACAAGTCCTTCAGGCCCTTGATACACTGTGTTTACACCTGTAATGATTAGTATTCAGAGGGGTGTTTGACATCTCCCTGACTTAAAGAATATCGCTGCTTCTGGGGAGTAGTAATGTATTCTGTTTTCCTGATAACCAGTGTTTGTTCCAGAGCTCTTAGTATAGATTGTGAGGCACAGGTGGTATAAAAACCACAATCCAAACTGGCACCAGGGTGGGTCTGTGGAGGCTTTATTTTCTAACAGCCTGCTACAGGAGCATATGAGCCACCTGTGTAACAGCAGCCCTGGTTCTCATTCTTCTGAGCAAAACATTTTTGCATCACTTTCACCACATTTGTGGCATAAATCACAGTTTCCCTGGAGAGAAGTGGAGATGGGCTAAAGTTTGCATTAGTAGCTTCAGCTTTGTTTTTCCTTCTCCTCACTGTTTCCTTTTTCTTTTGCCTGTATAGTTAACTATTAAGCCTCTTGACAAAAAAGCAGAAGTCTTCAAGTTCTTTTCCTCCCAACTTAAAGTGAACAAATTGGTAAGTGTCCTGCTCTCCTCCTTTAAAAGTAATACTTACTGGTATCTGAGTGAGAAAAATTGTTTGTAAAACATGGAGAGGCCAGGGAGCATTGAGTGTTGTCATCTGCTTTCCTGAGGACTGATCTGTCTGGGAAGTCAGAGTGCATGTTTGTCCTCTATGGGAAGGGGAGATGATGAGTGGAAAGCAAGATGTGAAAGAAAACTCAAATCACAAAAGGAAATGCAGATGCCGGAAGGGGAGGATGTAGCATATGGAAAGGTGCAAAGCCACTGCAGCATCTGCCTACCTGGCTGCTGTGGATTCTTAATCAGCTACTACCTCTGTTTTCATGGGAGAAGCAACAAGGAAGGGAGCTAATCAACTGGCTAATTATCATCACTGCTCTCTAACACCACCTGAGATGTAAGGCTGGGTCACTTCTCAATGAACTTGTGGAGGGGCCATCACGGGTGACCATTTCCACATGGTACACAGCTACATCTTGTGTACTCTTCTCTGAGATCTATTGCCTGTTCTTGCTCAGGGAAATGGAACAAGAGTGGGATGAAGGACAGAAGGAAGCCCTAATCCTGTTACGAACTTTTCTAAGCTATTATGTACCTGGATATGAGCCTGCCCTAGGTGCTAACTTTCTTGGAAGGGCAGCAACTGCCAGCACTTGTGCTGGAGTCAGAATTGTCAGCTTCTGCCCTGTGAAGCCGGTGTGGGGTTGTTGTCCCTCTGGCTGGAGCACAAGTACATCAAAACTGCATTTACTTTGCTTTTCCTATCCAGATTTTGCAGTTGTGTATTGGAAACCACGACCTATTTATGAGGAGAAGAAAAGTGGATTCAATAGAGATCCAACAAATGAAAGCACAAGCCAGGGAAGAAAAAGCTAGAAAAAAGGTAGATTCTTTCTGCTTTTCTGTTGTTGAAAACACTGATTATTATTCCAGCTGGTGCCCTTGCTGTCCATGCACTGCATCAATATGTGTGTGGGAGGTGAGAAAGTGCAGCGGGATCGAATGTGGGAACAGCTCTAGTCTGTTTGCAGCATCTGAGGATGTAAGGGATGTTTGTGAAACTGAATGGGTGATCACAAAGATTTGGGGTATATAACAGATCTACTCAAGTGCTCTTCCCTCAGTCTGAAATAACTGGTATTACCTGCTAGAGGAGTTCAGTGCTGCAAAGTGCAAGCAGCTTCAGTGTTGCATCTCTGGTGAGTATCAGTCCACCAGCTAGAGAGCAGTCTCTTCTTCACTGGATTCATGCTGTGCTGCCTCAGGCCCAGATGAGATGCTGCTGCAAACCCACCAACGTGGTGTTGCTCATTCTGTTTCCAGATGGAGAATCAAAGGCTGGCCAGGGAGAAGCAGCTCCGAGAAGAAGCCGAGCGAGCCAAAGAGGAGCTGGAAAGGCGTCTTTTCCAGCTGGAAGATGAAGCCAGGCAGGCCAACGAGGCCCTGGTGAGTAGCATGTTAGTCTGCATATTCTTGTGCTTCTTGGTTTGGAAGCTTTTTTTTTTCCTTTCTTATGACTCCTGTGAGACACCAGGAATCATGGCTTAGACAAGGCTGGAGAGTTTCTGACTGCTGGTGGAGAGGGCATGCTGGAATACCCTGGGATAATTCTGATCTGCCATGGTCTCCATTTGCTGTGAGACATTCTCTCCCTGTATTTGGTTCACAGTGCTTTCTTAACACTAATAGGAAAGAAAGGAAGCGACCTTGGAACTGAAACTGGGAGAAAGGGGCATGGTATACTGGCGGCTGAAGTAGGGCCAACTTGAAATTTTGGTTGATGTCTTTGTCCAACTCTAAGCAAATGTATTTCTTTGCTTTATAGAAGTAAGAGTAAGGAATTTAGGCAATTCTGGAGCAGAGGAGGAACACCAGGCCCTACAGTTGTGTTTACTATACTTTCTATTGTAATGTATAATATTTTTATCACTTGATCTTTTGGGGAAAAAATGTTATCTTCCTGACGGTCCACAGGGGTGATTTTGTAGGGTGCTAATGGGGTAACTAACAAAAACTGTTTCTTCTTAGCTCCGATCCCAGGAAGCGGCAGAGTTACTGGCTGAGAAAGCTCAGATTGCAGAAGAAGAAGCAAAACTGCTGGCCCAGAATGCTGCAGAAGCTGAGCAAGAGCGACAGAGGCTGGAGATCACAGCTCTGAAAACCAAGGAGGAGAAACGCCTGATGGAGCAAAAGATGCGGGAGGCAGAGCTGATAGCAGTGAAGCTGGTGAAGGAGTCTGACCGAAGGTTAGATTTGCTTGAGTGAAGCTGTGTGGTCTCTACTGGGTTACCTGGGTGGAGAGAGTGTGGCTTTTCTCAGAGCTAAGCCCTGGGAAGGGATTGTTCTTGAAGCAACACTTCAGAGTGACTAAATCTTCTGGTATCTTGTTTGTTCCACTTGATACCAGTGGTTGTGATGCAGGTCAAGAAGTTTACAGGGGATGGATGCAAGGCATTAGAGTTGTTTAGTATTAAAGATCCAGAATGCAGAAGGATTTTCTATTTTGCCTTATCAAAAGAGCACTGGTTACCTAGCTATCTAAACTGTATACCCTGTGAACTGAGACCTGTTTTAGTTCTTAAGTACCAAGTTACTGTCTCTTGTATCCTCTTTAGATCTTTGGGAAATGTAAACTGGGTAAACTTGTGTTGAATATAAACTCCTCTGTAAGTGTTTGCATGTTCTGCAGTGCTGTGCTGCCTGAAGATGTGGAGCAGACCAGTGTTGACAGAGAACGTTTAACCTTGCTATTAAGGGTCTTCTGCTTGTTTTAGGATACTGCCAAAAAGCTTGCCAAAATAAAGAGCAGATATGTTGCACCTCTCCCCACCTCAGGGAGGATCTCTGGCAGCTTGGAGAATTTGTATCAACAGGTCATAACTGAGCCCATTGGAAGCAGGAGTAGAAAAAACATGTTAATCCAGCCAATTTGTGCAGGATTGCCTTTGAAAGCATGTGTCATGCTGTGACCAGATAGTTCTCCACATGACCATCCTTCTACAAGGGTCTTTGGATAAAGGAATCAGTAATCACAGTAATGGATCTTGTTCTCTGGAAGCTAGTGAGGGGCATAGCCCTGAAATCCATATGTTGTTCTATACTGGAAATCATCAGCCATTCATGTCAGGATATTTGTCTTACAGAGCCAAGGAAGCAGAGCATCTGAAACAAGATCTGCATGAAGCCAGAGAGGCTGAACGGAAAACGAAGCAGAAACTCTTAGACATAACTAGGCTTAATTACCCTGTAAGTTTCTGCTCTGCTGGGCACCACTTCATCTTCAGAGACAGTCAGATGTTGATTGCATTTTTATAGTCCTGTCAAGCTGAGTAGTGGCTTGTCTGCATCCAGGTAGGGGACAAACACCTATGATACTTAAACAGGGCAGCTGGGATGGAAGTTGTATTTGTTCAGGGCAACGAGCCAGGATGACAAGAAAGATGAGACAGAAGTGAATAACAGGACTAGTGTTGGGCTCTAGGGAGCAGATTGTCTTGCCTGTGTTCATGCTTTATGCTGATTCTGTGCCATCTCAGTCAGGCAGTGCTTTTCTGGGGTGGTTGTATGGAGCCAGCTGTGTTGTCCTGGTATCTGGGTTGCCTGTGAGTGTCTTTAGGCAAAGCTGATGAAGTTTCTCCATCAGGAGTTCTCTTCCTCCATCAGGAAGACAGAGCTAAGGCTGTGTTCCACAACTCCCTCTTCTACTCCAGTCTTGCTGAGAATGGATTTTGCTCAAGCAGAAGTTAACATTGCAACCAGGATACTTGGATCTGTGGGTCTTCAGCATTTCATCTGATGCCATTCTGTGTCTCAGAATCCATGGGTAACTTATGAAACCACAGAATGGTTTAGGTTGAAAGGGCGCTTAGAGGTCGTGTATCTCAGCATGGCATTCTTGCAGAAGCTGGGGAGATCTAAATCATACAATCAGATCTTTCTGACAGTGCTTGTGTTGCTTCTTTCAGCACATGGTCAAGTACCCGCAATATTCACCAGCTGACACCAGAGATGCCAACTTTGACAAAGGATCTGTAAAGTTGGATTTGAAGGACATTGACCTCAAGAGACTATCCTTTGAGATAGAGAGAGAGAGGTATCAGTATGATTATGGTGTAACTAAATGAGAATATTAATCATGGAAAGTACAGAAAGGGGGGAAAAATAATCTCTGGGAATCATAGTTCATCCTTTTAACAACTCAGGGACTCAGGATGGTCTCCTCCTTGTACATACGGCTGGAAGTGTAGATTATGTCTGTGTAACACTAGTTATTTACACAGAGGAAGAGTGCTGTGGTGGCATCAAGCCATGACATGTCCAGAACTCTTCTGTCTTGGAGAGCATTTTGTCAGGGGCAAAGTACTTCACGGGAGTAACATCATGTTAGAGGACAGACGTTTCCCTCTAGTGTTGAAGTATAGTATTGCTTTGGTATAATACATGCAGAGGCTTTTTCTCACTTGCTCTAGAAGGAAATGCTTGGTACATAGTAAGTGTGAATTCGGAAGGGTGGAAGTGAATCCCTTTCTGACTGGGTCAGGGGAGTTGGACTTCACTTTAGCTATCAAAAAAACAAAATGAAACAAAGAACTTCCTCTCTCTTCCTTCCACACACATCTGTTCTTCAGCTATGTCATGCCAATAAACTTTTTCTGTCTCCAATGTGTGGACTGCAGGCTGGACTACTTAGAAAAGAGCAGAAAATTTGAAGATCGACTGAAAGAACTGAAATCTGAAATTCATGCTTTAAAACTAGAAGAAAAACAGTCTGGGCTTTACTCGCATTGGAATGAAGTACTGGGATCCTTGGATCGCTCCTTAGGAAATGTATGTACCCAAAATACCTGCTACTCTTTTCAGCAGAAACCATAAAAGAGAATCGTGTGGGGGTGCCAAAGGTAGTTGCTGTATCCCAGTTCAATGTGATTTAGTACCCTTGATAATAAAATATTAAAAGCATGAACACAGACAAGGAAAATTCGTGCCAAAATAAAATCTAAGAAGTTTTTCCTGCAAAAATTAATAATTTTATTTCACACATTATGAAATCACAGTAAGGATTTAAGTTCTTGGAGCAAACTAAATTGTTGTAACTTAACACATTTAAATGTAGTTCCTCGGAGTTTGCACCACATCCTCATTCACATGCTTTGTCTGAAAGTCATAAAAGCCTTGCTGTATTTTTGGGTTTTTTTTTAAGGCAGTGAGGAACTAAACCCAGATTTTTGTCGTGAATTTCTTGTTACTTTATATAAACATTCCAGCTTCTTCCTAAGCCAGTGCAAGAACAGGTTTGGATTTGTCTTTCCAGGTTGTTCCACATGTAGCAAAATTGGCTCTGAGTCAACAGTTTTGGAGAGAGAAGGGAGGCTTGGAAAAATTATGAGGGAAGATGGCCTTTTTTTTCTGACTGTGCATCTGATGTCCTTTTTGGCTTAGTAAGTGTTAATATAAAGAGGGCATTACATTTCCATGTATTTGTATGTTTTTTTTTTTCTTTTGAAGACCCCATCATGGATGAAAACCTTTGAAACTGGCGATTCATTAGATATGAATCTTCAAAGACCTTTCCCTGCTTACCCGTTAAATACTACAGGCAGCTGGCCTTGTACCAACAAAATTCAACATGCAGTGCCAGTGGAAAAGTCATCTTTTCAAGCAAATTCCTTGGTTGCCAACAGTGCGGGCACAGGAACCAGAAAACAGATTATAAAGGTAATCAGATTTGTAAGTAAATTCGCAAATGTTGGCTAAAAGTTTAGAGTTCAGAGAGGTAAAGAATGTCTGGCTTTGGAGACTTGTTTTATCCAGCTCTGTCACAGCCCCTCAAATGATGAGTTAATGCAGGGTTTGGAGACCCTGCACTAGTGCACACTTTGGGGCTGTTTATGACTGAGGCCACTTGTTTTTTCTCACTTACAATCTGAGCTGGAATGCAAAGCTGTAAACTTTGGTAAATGAAACAGAGATGCCTGTACGCGGTAAAAGGGTCTGTGTTAATTTTTATTTGTATCAGCTGGATTTAGAAATGAGAATGTGCTCCCAGGTATAGAGAGCTTTAAAACATACTGTGCCTGTCTTCTGGTTTCAAGGGGCAGAGAGAAAAACACCAATAAGTGCCTGACCTCCAAACAGTTCAGTTCTTTTCCAATGTGTTCCCTGTCAAAGGGTCCTGAAGAGCTCGTGAGCTGGGTCTTATGAAAAAACAACCTACTTTTAAGTTTTATTAGAATGGAGAATCTAGCATGCATTCAGGAAGAACTGTAAGAGTGTGTAGTCTTTGACTGTGGGAAAGAAATCAGGTTTCTCTAGGCAATACTAATTGTGCAGGGCAGGGAAAACTGGATGATGCTGGTTTATGTGAACAAAACTGAGGGGTTTTAGGATCAGTTGGAGGCTCTAATACATACATTTCATATCTTCATGTTCAGGATTGTATGCTTAGAGCTCGAAGTAGCTCAACTGAGTGTAGCAACAGATGAGGAGGCAGCTCTTTCTAGTGGAAGTAACCACAGCAACTTCTAAGAAAACCTGATCCAGGTAGCAGGGCTGAGGCAAATATGCTTAAGAAGAAAAAGCTATTGCAGAGCATCTTGCAAAAGGCTGTGGGGTCAGAGGTAAAGGGAAGAACTGGACCAAAGGGAGTTACTTTGCTTTAAGTAGGAGTTCAGGATAAAACTAATTTTTCCTATTTGACTTGCTTTTAGGTTCAGCAGCATGACTCGGATGTGATCTACATTTGAAGCCTCAGCTCCTTACCAGACTGGTAGAACCCAGTGGTCCTTTTTTTTTTTTTTTTTTTGGCTTCTACAAAATGTACCTACAGGAGGTGGTGTCTGCTGACAGACACAGGGATGAGACCCGTGGTACCATATTTAGAGCGGTGCCATTCAGCTTCCAAGCAGGTAACATAAGCCAGGAGCACTAAAGCTGCCTGTGTAAAAAGGCAAGTGCCTTTGGGTACAGTGGTAAGCATATAAACCCAGAGGAGTGTTGTTTACTACTTATGCACTTTTGAAGAAACACTTTATACTTTGCTAAACCTTCCTCCCCCAGGTGTGTGGTTTTTTTTACACACTGACTTAATCAGATGGTACTCTACTCTTGTAGAATAGATGCTAGGCAGCAAGTGTCCAGGGGATGTTTGGGATGAGGAAAAAGAAAAAAGAAAACATTAGCCTGCTGTCTACCTACACAATAGACTAATTTTGTTTTTGGTTCGGTCCATGGGACATGACTCCCACAGAGCTGCTCAACATCTTCGTGTTTGCAGGCCAAATGTTTTCCTTTTTCTCCCTAAACATTTCTTGGTTCACTTAATTGATTTGCATTTCTCTGTGAGAAATCTCAGCTTTTTAATTCCAGATGTAGAAGTGGACATCTTCAAATAACTCTCATTCCTGGGGGAATCCTTTGTTTGGAATGCAAAGCTTCTGTTCTCTTTACAGTTTCTCACTAGATCAAACACTTTCTGTTGCTCTTGCCGCTCCAGCAAACTTTGCATACATTAACTTGTTCCCCAGTTCTGTGTAAAACAGCTTCCAAATTTGACAAAGACAAAAGATGCTGTTGGTGTCTGCTAAAGCTGGACTTGTTTCTGATGGAGAGGTTCATGCAGCGAAACATCTGCCTCAGCAGTAAAACCTACTTGCATTTTCTGGTTTTGTGTGTGTTTAAGTGTCTGTTTCTCCATAAATTTTCGATCTGAGGACTTCTGGGGAAGCAGACAATAGGTGCTGTAGCTGAAGTAGTTGCACAGCTGAGCATGTGACATGATGTAAAAATGAATGTTAATGTTGTTGAATATCTTGTTCTAAAAGCTAAGATTAAAAAAAATACATTCAATAAAAAGCTTCAATTTCCACTTGCTAGTAACAGCTGTAAACTGAACGTTGTGTCAGTATTACAACAACATTAACAAGGCAAATTGTAAGAACAAGCCCACAAATCTCCTCTGTACGCATCTGCAACAGGCGGAGAGCACCGTGGGGGACAGCATCTGCAGCCAGCTCTGGTCTCGGGCGTTTACCAGTCGTGACAGTTGTATGGAGATGCACTGACAGTGATCCACAGTGGTGTCCTGGTGGTGGTGTTTTCCCAGCTGTGAGAGTAGTTGCTGCTTCTGGTGTGCAGAGACAAGGGAAGGGTCTTAATTCTCTTCACAGCTCTGTGATGTGAGATGCTTGTAAACTATGCATGAAATAACCAATAGTTTCTGATCTGTCTGGGAGAAGCCCTGTGTGCGAGATAGAGAAGCTGTCAGAGGTGTCAGACTGAAGAGGTAGATACTGTCAAGGTTGGATAGGTGGCACTGGCCAGAACTTGAACAGCAGCAAGACAGGAAATAGTCCTAGAGGAAAACAATATGAAACAACTCTGAATGTGACATTTCTTGGCCTTGGGGGCGGGGAGCAGTGCTGGGATTTCCCTGGTTCTTCTTTTCCAGTTTCCTCTTTTATGTGTGTGGTGTGCCACAGGTAACTAGCCTTGTGCTCTCATTCTGCCACATGTGCCAAGGCTTCCTCTTGCTGTGGCATCTGAGCTGCATCATGGTATAGGGCATATAGGAAGAGAACTGTTCCATATGTGTGATTGATTCATTTGGATTAGTTCCTGTATATCACAGCGAAGAAGACGAGAGGGTCACACTGCTGCCACCTTAAAAATGAAGCCTATCAGTCTAAGCCTCTTCGCCTGTGGGCTTGCAGGTATTCTTGCTGTGCATTGCTCATGTGCAGCACCATGCTCCTGAGTACTCATATGGGCGTTTGGAAGATGAGATAGGACAAGAGGAGCTGGGATCTGTTGGAGAGATGATGTCGGATGTACTGGGTTGTTGCTGGGAGGGTGCTGCGAAGAGAAGTGCCATGGGGGTGTTAGTTTGCTTAAAACCCAAATACAGCGATTAAATTTTGTATGTTAGTGCTGCTGAGGCTTGTACTTACTTGCAGTATTGACCACTTTTTACAACAGGCAGTTACAGATGTGTTGAGGAGAATGTGAGATTGTCTTTCAGTTGGAAAAAGTATGAGAAACGTGAGCCCTGCTCTTCCTAAAGTACGGAGGAAAACACAGATACCTTTTTCCAATCAGTATTCAGATTTGTCACCGTAAGGAGTGAGGTGTTTGCCTGATGATGCTGTCAGCATCTTTGAACATTTGAGGTCCAACATACAGCTGTGATGACCTGTGGAGCTGTAGGCAGCAGTCAGCAGATGGTGCTGTAATGCCGCTCCACCGCACAGCTCAGAAAGACCTGGCTCAGAAACCCTGCCTTGCTCCTTGGGAATCGCTGCCAATTTCTCTGTTCCCACACTAGCCTGAACTTGCTCACATTCTCTTCCTGGAGTTTAACCTGACATAATTTTTGATGGGGATTCAAAATGTGCAAGCGCTATACTCTGAGAAGTGATTGCTGCCCAAGCAGCTTAGTCCCATGGGTATGAGTTAGCTCCCCATGTTGCCAAAAAAATCCTGTCATAGTTCTGACACGTCGTTGTCATCATCAGACTGTGAAAATGGCCTTTTTGAGTGGATTTCATCCATAACTGCCAGAACCATGTGGGACCCCACAGGTCCAGTGCTATGTGATATTTTTATTAATGCTATTTGAAACGAGTGTAGGCTTGTTAAAATTGCAAAGCGTGGAAGAATTGTGGCGTTGAGTCTAAAGAGGGTAAGAGAGGCCTGAGAACAGTCTGCAAGGGTCACTGCAAGGAGCAAAGAACAAATTCATCCTTTGTTTTCATGCTGGATGAGACACAACATTCTGGTCTTAAACTGCAGCAAGAAGCGGAGGAAAAATAAAAAAGCATTGCAGCAGTGAGGAAATGCTAGCAGGTCACCTGGAGAGCGAGGAAATCTGTTCCTGGAGTGGCACAGTGAGTATTAATCTGTGTGGAAGTTGATGCCTCTCCCCAGCCCTATCTTCTGCATTTCTCTGAAAAACCACTTGCTCTTACCCCCAAGGGGCTCTCCCTGCCTTCATAAAAACCTTCGGTGGGAAGCTGTGTGTTCTTGCTCAGCAGGGTGCTCCTGCTCTGAGCCCTGGGGCTGAGCAAGTTGAGTTCTTAGAGACTGTCCTTTCCAGGGACTTGTCTGTTAAAGACCAGGCAGCTCACATCCAGGTTAACCTGGCCCTGGAAGGTGGGCACCACAGGGTCTGTGGCTGACCCCCGAGTTGTCTGCTCTTGGCCTTTTCCACTCTGCACTGCTGCTGTTAAGGAGCCCAGTCACCAGCAGCACCGTAAGTTCATGTCCTGCTGCTGCAGGACTACTGACTTGGCAGGAGAGGCAGCCCAGGAAGCTCTGCGGGACTCGCAGCTGCCAACCTCCTGTGTCCTTCCCAGAGCATCCCTGGCTCTTTTGCTCAAACCTCAGGAGTGGGGGGAGGTGACGACGATGACACACGAGGCTACCACCTTTCATTTGCTGTTGCCACATGTGCTGCCAGCCTGCTTCTCTTGCTGATGAGTGTGGTGGCAACGCAGTCCTGGCATGTGTGATGAGTCCTTGGTGGCAAAAATCACAGGTCAAACTGCTTCCACACAGCTCTACAGGCAAAAGACAGGCCCAGACCCAAGACTGAGCTCTGTGGTGTTATGGGAGAGGGACTCTTTGTCAGGAAGTGCAATGATAGGACAAGGGATAATGGTTTTAAATTGGAAGAGGGGAGATTGAGATAAGATATTAGGAAGAAAATCTTTCCTGTGAGGGTGGTGGCACTAGAACAGGTTGCCCAGAGAAGCTGTGGCTGCCCCATCCCTGGAGGGGTTCAAGGCCAGGCTGGATGGGGCTTGGAGCAACCTGGTCTGGTGGGAGGTGGGGTAACCACTCTATGATTTCTGATCCTGTGCCCGCTTTGGCCTCCTTTCCATCTTCCTGCAAGTCATTTTCAGGGATAGCAGGGTCAGCCTTTTGGAGGGGCTGTGGGCACACAGGGGAACTCACCCCTAGGACTGTGCTGAGGCATTTAGGCTGGGGTAGAAAGTAGTTGTCACACCAAAGAGCGCTCTGAATCCAGATCAGCACCTCTGCTGGCAGGAGAGCTTTGTCCTGCTGAATTACATCCAGCTGAAGGGTCTCTTAAAAGGCCAGTAAAGGGCTAACGGTTGCCCTTAGTCCAGGCTTGGTCCTTAAAGCAAAGTCAACATGTGACAGTTTGTTACCCATAAACCTCTGTGCTCTCCCTGGGCAATTAATAGAAGGAAAAATCAGTCCCTTTCAGCTAAAAAGTGGAAGAGACTGGCCAGAGAGTGGGGGCATCCTGTGGGTGCTGGGGTTCACGGGCTGGGGGGAGAGGGGGGAATGGAAGTGAGAGACCTGGAGGGACCATTAAATGATTCTCCCTACGGTGTGATTCAGTCCCGTGTCCTGTGGTTGAAAAGAGGAAGGGGAAAAGAATACGAGTTAACCCCAGAAATAGTCTTGTGCCAGTAAATCCGAAAGGGAGATTCCAGAGAAAGAGGAAGCCAACAGAAAAAGCCTGAAAATTTAAAGTAGCGTTATAAAAAATGTGTTGACTCAGCAAGAGAGGCAGCCCAGGAAGCTCTGAGGGTCTCGCAAGACCGAATATGTAGAAGAAACTGAAAAGAGAGAAATAGAAACCCCTGACGATCCCAAGGGAGAATCGATGTGCTTGGGTGCTGCAGTGAAGGTGACAGTTCCTGGGGATGTGGCAGCAAGGACAGGGAGCCGGGATGGGTAAATACAGGGAATGCAAAGAGGTTGCAGCTGCAGAATGAAATTCACTCCTGGGGAGCAGAAGCATTGAGTAGTCAGCTTAGGAGAACAGGGGGTCTGTACTAGTGGGACCCTACCTCAGCCCTGCTCCTTCAGGGCAGGAGAAGAGAAGCTGTTAGAGATGTGAGTCTCCAAAAAATTTCCTCTGGAGGAGATTTGTAAGAAGTGCTATTATTCAGTGATTCCAAACTGAGTGGTTGAGCTGAGGACACCAGAGGCGTTTCAGAGTGAAGCAGTTAAGCACATGCAAAAAAACCCCCCCAACCACTGAAACCACTGCCAGTCCCCGAGGGGAACAAGTGAATCAGGCATTTGCCCTGGGAATAAGAGAATAAGAAAGCAGGCTCTCAGATGCCTCCACAAACAGGCCGTTGTAAAGACAAACCAGTTCAAAATCTGGCAGAATCATAGAATCATTCAGGTTGGAAAACACCCTTGGATCATGGAGTCCAACCACCAGCCCCGCTCTACAACATTCTCCCCTACACCAGATCCCCCATCACCACATTAAACAACTCTTAAACACATTCAGGGATGGGGACTCAACCTCCTCCCTGGGCAGCCTATTCCAGTGCCTGACCACTCTTTCTGTGAAAAATTCTTTGCTAACATTTAGCCTAAACCTACCCTGGCTTGAAGCCATTCGCCCTTGTTCTATTGCTAATTACCTGTGAGAAGAGACCAGCACCAACCTCTCTACAATGTCCTTTCAAGTAGCTGCAGAGAGCGATGAGGTCTCCCCTCAACCTCCTCTTCCTCAAACTAGACAATCCCAGCTTCTTCAATTGCTCTTCATAAGATTTATTCTCCAGGCCCTTCAGCAGAAGGTCATACCTCTAACCTGGCTGGCTTCTCCAGCTTGCCCAGTAGGACCAGTACCTGTGTGAGTGGTGGTTGTTTTTTTATCTGCCCTGCTTGGGTTAGAAACCGGCATGAGCAGCTTACTACTTTCATGTAGAAATCTAACTTCCCATTTCTTTGTGTTCCCAGCCGGTTTCTAGGCACATGTTTTCACAGCAGCAGTACACCTTTTTTCTGCCCCTGGTGCTGACTGACACCTTCGCACAGATCAGTCCCTTGTTTTCCTAACCCCTCAACCCAAGCTCTTCCCCTTTGGCTCTTCTCTTGTCATATATGTAACACCATGGTCTTGTAGTCTAGTGGTTTGTAGAATGGGGTCTTTCCCTGCCCCAGGCAATCCCAGTTGACTGCTTCCCAAACTGGAAGGGCTGCTACTGTTATCCTTTGTCCCCAGCAGCAGGATGGCAGCCTGCACTGCTGAATCATAATCCCTTCTCCATTACTCCCACCCTCAAGGTCACTATAATCTTTCTGTGTGATATCCTGACCTCTTCTAGATTGATGATAGCATCTCCTTTTGCCTCGTCAGCAAATCTCCTTTGCATTCTCCTGCTTTTCGTGCCAAGATCATTAACACAAATGTTAAGCAGAATAATTTTTGAGGCAGAAACCCAAGGAACTGTACTGGTCAACCCCCTTCAGACTGACACATCCCCTTTCAGCTGAAGCAATTACCATGCTCCTTTCAGGCAGTTCTTTACCCGCTTTACATTTCACATGCCAGTCACATCTTCTCTGGCTTAGCTAATAATTTACTGCGTGGCAACATTTCCGATGCCTCGCTAAAGCCCAAGCGAGTGAAATCTGCTGCATTTCCTTCGTCACAAATATCTGTGAGCTTATAAAAGGCAGCTATTAGGTTAGTGTTGGTGCACGTCAGGACCAACACTGCCTGATGGAGCGCGAATATGTTGCATCTCAAGGGATGCCTGAGGATCTGGAGAGGGGATTTCAGTGGGAGGCACACGTCTGCAAGAATACAAGAGTATTTACACTAGTCAGGATTGGAGGAAACTGGGGTTTAACAGAGTTAGTTGGGGGAGCAACCTGCTAGCTGGTGACATTCACCCAGGAGTCATTGGAAATACTAATTTCTGGTTTAAAGGTCAAATGAACTACAGATACTGGGGGAAGAAAAAGGACAGTGGTAATTTTTTTGAGTTTATGGATGGATTTTAAAAGTATTTGCTTCCTGAGTATTTGACCCATGTGACTTGGAAGTCTCTGTTCCGTTCTTCTTCAATGACATTCAGGTCCCCTAAATGCCATTATCTTCAGAAAATGGGACTTCATATCTCCTTATTTTCTAGAGTTGATCTTTGGTGCTGCAAGTCTAAGGATTAAGCAGAACATGGGAGCGCCTGAAGGATGGGACAGAAACTAATTCTCCAAATGCCATAATGTCATTGTAGAATCCAGCAGGCTGATCTCTGCACGCCACGTTCAGCTCTGATCATTTTGACTTCAAGATGGATTGAGCCGACACAGAAGACTTTCAGACAGATGATGAAAGCACTTAGCGACTTGGAGATGAAAGACTGAAAAGAGTAGGGTAAATTAGATGAAGGGAGTTTAAAAGTGAACATTCAATATTGATTATTTACCCTTTCATGTTGAAGAAGAAAGGGGCATCTACGTGGTTGAAACCATTTAAAGAGAGAAACCTTGTACTAGAGTGAAATATTTTGACACAAGGCATAATTAACGTGTGAAACTCTCTACCAGGAGGTCTCATCAAGGACAAAAAGTGGAGAAGAAAGAAGAAATTGCTATGAGGTAACCCCAGCTGTGTCAGTTTAGTTTAATTTTTATTATTATTTTTAGCTTGTTTTCGTGGAAATGGTGCTTATGCAATCTGCTGTCTGGGGGCAGGAGGTAATGATAGTTGGTGTCTGCCAATTCAAAACGGAAATCACTTATTGCCGAGAGACTTCTTTTTTAAAGTTCCACTGATGAGTCCATGTAGGCAGGCAAAGGTCTCTGCAGGGGCAGTAGCTGAGAGCCAAGTGGCACAGAGGAGCTGTAGGTCCCTACGTCTGGGTGACCAGAGTCCAAGTGTCCTTGCAAACACCAAGCTAGTCCTGCTGAGAAGCAGCCCCAGGGTTTTCTTCCACCTGGGGACAGGGCACAGGGGCCAAATAGCAGGACGGTGGCCTGGGGTGGGTGGGCAGGCAAAAGGGGGTGTCTGTGGGTGCTGTTTTAGGG
>VXBW01001636.1:444997-457835 GCA_013400375.1 Thinocorus orbignyianus | reverse complement strand
TATAGCATATGGTTGCAGTCAGAGCTCTTCTGTCTTGTAAAAGAACGGTCTGAAAAGTAACGGGAAGCTTGAGCATAGGTCCTCGTGACACTGGAAGGGAGACAGACGCATTATGTAATTTACAGGAAGCGCTTCTGGCAGCTTCGCGACTGCAATTTCTATAAATATCTGTTGTCGAAAAAACACAGGGACACAAAAGCTTTGTCAGAAAAACAGCAATACACCGTCGTAGGGAAATAATGTTACTAGGCTTTGCAAGAACTACAATCTGAGGCTGTCGGTTTATATTTTCAAGGCGGAACACACAGCCTCCAGATCCCACTGGACTAAACTCTGTTTTTCTAAAATCTTCCTGTGGGTGGATCCCTGTAGTTTCACAAAGTCCTTTTGGTTCTCTACCTGGGCTGAATTAGCACTCTTTGCTTGTGCTTCGTGGAATAAAGTTTAGTCCTTGACAGAATTGTGACCTCATGTAATTTCTTCTCACAATTGGGATGCAAAGCTTTTCAGGGACAGGTGGTGCTTTCCCTGTGCTTAGCACAGCTGCAGCCTTTTGCCAGCAGCCAAGGAAATCAGAAAAGAGCTATCAGCTTTTCTGCAATGCTTCTGGAAGGCCCTGGTTGGCAGCCATAAGGGCTGGCTTTGATTATCTCTGAAGGTCTGCTGTGAAGATTGGTTTGAGCCCCAGCCCGGACACCTGGGAAAATTTACTTTCCCATCAGGAAAATGAATCACAGTGTTTAAAATTCTAGTAGCTTATTAAAGGTGGAGAAGACAAGATAAACAAAATAGCATGTTAATGACCGGGTGCACTTTTCCCAAAGTCAAGCACTAAACAAAGTCAAACAATTTGAAGTCTTCCTCTATAATTTCACGGCAATAAACTGCAGGCTGGTTTGTGTCTCCAGTACTAACACCCCACTGGCAGCCTGTGAGCCCCATCTTTCCTCCCAGGATAAAAAAGCTGATGCCTCAAGTCTGAAGTGCCTTACAGTCAACCCGAGCTCCTTCTCTCTCCTGCCTTCTCCAGCCAGCTGTTCCTTTTTGACCATTATTCCTATTTTTTAGTGATTTCTGCTCCAAGTCCCAACTTCCCCAAAGGATCCTCATACCTATGGTTCCTTCTCTTTCTTTTTTTTTATTTTTTTTTATTTTCAATTAGGTACTTTCATGCCCTAAAGCTATAAGCTACATGAAAGATTGGACAGACCAGTCACTCTAGGTCTCCTTTGGCTTGGTTGACTGGCTCAGGTTTTTCTTGTGTTATAGCAGCTGTGTGACTTCCTCTGCTTTCACATGCTTGCTTGGTTTTGCTTTGTTTTGTGGGTGTTCGTTTTAACAGAAATGCTCCAAATATGAGAAACTTAAATGAAAGTCCAGCATCTTTCAGATGCCTGCCTCAAACATGCCCATTCATCCATTTCCCTCGGGCCCTTCCCTGCTGCCAAACTCCAGCTATTTGCTCCTTACTTCCAGGCTACCACCCTTTTAGAGCTTTCTGGATGGGATTCCCCTTCTCCTTTAGACCTTGACCATCAGGTTTACAGCTCAGAGGCCTAGGTGAGATGTTGCTGATAGAAAGACTATGTATGAGCTAACTTTCCTCTTAAACCCTTGTGCTTATTTCCTGGAAAAGACATTTGTTTGCCTGGCCTGTGTTTGCTCTATGGGCTACAACTCCTTATCAGCCTTCTCCTCCCTCTGACCTCAAGCTCCTTTCTTTTCATCTTCTCTCAGGTTTACCTCTGCACCTGGAGCTCCTTTGCCTTCCCACGCCAAAGACATTCTGTATTTCTGCTCTGCTGTTGCCCCTCTGCTGCTTTGATCAGACCTGAAATCAGTTACGGAGGTTACTACATGAAAACCAGGTGATTTATAAAATAACCAGTTCGGCAGTCAAAAATAGAGGAAAGTAAAATATATTTGTGACTGCTATAACCCCTTTGGGGGAATGACTTGAGTGGGTTTTTAATCCAACAGGTATATAGCAGCTTATCAAAAACAAATACCATCTTAAAAACTATTGTATAAAATATTACCAGCATCCCCTACAAGCAGGCAAGATACTCATAATAAACCTGTGGATTAAATGCCATCTCTTTTGCAAATGGATTTACAGGATGAGATAAAATGGATATACCCTTTAAACAAAAATAAATAGTATGTGTGGAGGTGAGGAGGAGAAAAAGTGGCATGGGCCAAGGCAGAATAAGCTCTGTTTTTAAAAAAAAGCCAACAAATACACATGAAAGGAGATAAAGAAGAGAAATAGGAGATGAGGGACTGCATAGGGTGGTGCTGTTGTATTTACAAAAATAAGAAAATCGAAGGAATAATGATCTTCTGTTTGAAGACAAGAAGTTAACATGTAAAAATGACATCATGCCTCTTGCCCTTTTTTCTGTCTCCCTCCCTGCAAATACAGCCTGGGAGCACCGAAGAATGGGATTACTACATCTCATGCACCCTCGTTTCTAATGGAAGCTACAATGCTGTTATCATACAGTGACACTTATCCCGACACAACCTTTCTCCAAGGATCTTGCAGAGCGAAACTCCAGAGCTTTCTGCAATTAGACACATTTGGTGCCTATTTGCTGTCTTTGGGAGAGGTAAAATTCAACACTCTGCATATTTTATGTGCCTTGTAATAATACCCACTCTTTCATTGCAAAAGAGGCATTCTGTTGCCCTCCTATGACACTTCTTTGGGGTTGCAGCTGGAAGATGTGTCACTGGGAAGTCCCTTTGTTTCCTCGCCATGAACTAGACGCTTGTGACAGATGCTGGATTGGCAGCCCCACAGAAACAGATACTCCAGGCCACCAGCTTGCACAAATGGTGACAGTTCAAGTGTCTGGCTTCTGTATGGCACCTATCACTTTGCTGCTAGGCCGCCCAAGTTAATCAGCAGCTCTCAGATAGCACCATCCAAGCATTTCTTCTGGGCTGGGGTGGTAACTCACCTGGTTAATGTCACGGGAGCACAGCCAAAGCTGAGACAAGATTTCAGTTCTTTATTTCAGTCTTTTTTTGTCTTTCCTTTTTTTTTCCCCCTTTCCTTTTAGGGAAGGAGAGATAGCTGCCCTCCTTATTGCAGGTCTGTTCCTCTACCTGCCTCTTTAGGAATGCCTTTCTGACAGTCTGAAGATTGTCCTTCTTGAAAAGGAGAGGAACAGGGTGAAAGTGGGACCGTGATAACCCACTGGAGACAGCAGAGTTACTCAGCTTGTGGTGATCTTTATACTGCCACCATCAGCACTCAGATTTGGAAATCAGCACTCAGATTTAGTAATGCTAAGCTTGCTCTGGTGTTTGTGTGTTGTATTGCAGTCACTCATAAATATCTGGATTCATCAAAGGCAAAATGGTAATATTGAAGTCCATGCCATCCAACGCACAGCCTATAAACATACGTAGGTGCCTATGCCCTCTGTTTCTCATGGAATGGTAGTGACTTGACCCTTGTGTATAGAACTCCTAAAAAATAAACATGTGTGTATATATCCATACAGCACATTCATGCATACACGCAAATATGCATTCTGTTTCCCTGGAGAGGCACTCTTGGTCAGGGAATGTAGCAGTAGGATGAGTGGTAATGGTTTTAAATTGGAAGAGGGGAGATTTAGGTTAGATACTAGAAAGAAATTCTTTGCTGTGAGGGTGGTGAGGCACTGGAACAGGTTGCCCAGAGAAGCTGAGGATGCCCCATCCCTGGAGGGGTTCAAGGCCAGGCTGGATGGGGCTTTGAGCAACCTGGTCTAGCGGGAGGTGTCCCTGCCCATGGCAGGGGGTTGGAACTCGATGATCTTTAAGATTCCTTCCAACTCAAACTGTTCCACGATTCTATGATGGAAACAAGATTTTGTGATATAATGGAAACACTTATATTGATAAACTGAGGAACCATATCTGACATTTTTGTAGCTGCATCATGTTAGTGGGTACAGCCGATCACCACTCTGATTTTTCTTCTCAACATCTATCCTTCTCACCATTGGCGTAAATGCAGAACCAGCACAGGACATTGCACTTTCAACTGCTGTCTTTCTCACCAAGACGCTTAAAAATAGAAGGAGCATAGCTGGATTAGGCCAGTAATTCATTACTTTCCACCCCAAGACTTCCTCTTTAAGCAGCTGTGTCTAGGTCATGTCTCACTTTTGGGTATATGAAGCAATCTCCAGAAACATGAACTAAATCTAACTCTAGATTGTCCAAAATGCACTGTGGATTTTGTTTGCAAGGGAAACACTTTAAAAGCAGAGTGTAAAGGCAAAAAAGAAAAAAAAAAAATGGTGCTGAAAGATGAATACGTATAGATCTACTCTAACGATGGCATTCACTTTATCAAACGTTAGTCATCAAAGTCTAAGCTAGTTGTGTGGTTTCCCTCTGCAACCACCAGAGAGATGCTGGCACCTCTCCAGGGTTTTTATCACTCATATTTGAGGCACTTATTTTTGGATCTGATGAACTGTTTCCCATCAGTGCCTGCTTCTTCCTTTCCACAGATTGTCAAATGGATGCGCACCAGCAGAGCAGCTGAAGCATGTAGCTAAAATCAGGTGAAAAGAACCTTTTTTCACTGTTTATGTTAAAATTCAAAAGAATATTCCAGTCGGTGACTGAAATGGCTGGGTCCGTGAGGTACCTGATGCACCATGCTGCTCTTTTCTACAAATTTCATGTGAACATTAGGACTTTTCAGAACATTATTACAAGTGTGGATTTCATGCATGGGTGTTTCTGTGTCCCTTTTGACCACCAGCTCTAGAATGACTACATGTTCCACAATAAGAGGGGAGTAGGGCTACTCAGCAAGAATGAAAAACACTGGGGGTTTGGCACTGGGATTTTTCATGCACTGAGAAGAAAACAGACCACAGAACCTGGAATCTCAGGGGACTTTTCCAGAAGAAAGTGTTTTCGAGAATGTTTATTGCAAGAAATGCTACGATTTTAAATTGGAACAAGAAAAATTTGGGAATTCTGATTTCCCATGAGAGAGCTCTGATTAATTGGCGTAGAAAATGGCAGAGAAGGGAAATTGCCTCTGACCAATTCTACATTATCTGCCCTTATAACAAACAAACGCTGTTTTCTAAGAGCTCACTCTGAAAAAAAAATATGGTCTTTTAGCAGACCGGTGAGTCTAAACAAAACTATTGTTTTCGCTCTTGTTTGTGACAAAAGGTCATGAAGAGACATTGGGAGTTCCCGAGTACAGCAGGAGCTCTGGAACAACTACAAACTGGAATTTCTAAAAAGGAAGGAATTCGATGTGAAGGGCCAAGTCATAAGGATTAATTAGATTCAAGAAGGGATGCTGACTTTCAAGTAGTCCAGGCTGGAAATAACGCAGATGGAGAAGTGAAAAAGGATAGAAAACATTGTGTCTGCAAACTGTTCTCTGGGTGGGTGTTTCTGGGAGGGTTCCAGCTAAAAGATTCAGCTTTTGGTAGGAAAGGTATGAATTATCCATGCCTGAATATACAGGTAATCAGCTCAGAAATCAGTTGATGAGTTATTCTTGCTTTCTTAGAAAAAAACACTCAGGTTTTTGAGAATATTTGGTGATAGGCTTTGGGTGACTTGGGTACTGTGGCAGGAGCACATTCCCTTTCTGTCACCCCCCCTTCCTCCCCTGCACCTTCTGGTGGGCAAATGCAAGTTCATACAATGCAATAAAAAATACTCTGTACAACTAATTTATTGGTGTTTTTCTCTGCACACAAAAAGCCTACAATTCTTTGCACCTTAATTGAGGAAAGTAGAAATAATCTCAGTTCGCTCTCCCATCAAAAATAGGAACAGAAAAATATTTTACTGGTCAAGACATAAACCCAGCCTTCTGTTTGCCTCTAACTTCGCTGTCTGTAAAAGCAGAGTAAGAGCCTCTTTTCCTTCTGCAGATCGAGAAGCTGATAACTGTTCAAGTGGAAATGCAGGGGGGAAATGTCCACTTGTAGCCAGTGAGTGAAGGAGAAAACTCATCTTCTGCTGTTTTTGTGGGAATACGTTCTGGTAAAATGAATAATCCCTAATATTTTAACTTCTTAGGAGGAAATATGTAAAGCAATCAGGTGCTTCTGGAATACTCCGTCTGTTGCTTCCTTTCTCTCTAGAAAACTTGATGTGTGTTGCTGGCAGCAGGCACCAGTGCCCCAAGGGAGAGGATACACAAGCCTGCAGAAATGTAGATAAATATCTAAGTTCCTATTCTACATGACAAAAACAACAAAATAATCAGTGAAAGCCTCCAAAGCTCTGCCAAGGGGCCCTTCGTCACAGTTACAAGTTCCTTACTAAGAGGAGAGCTAACCCTTCTGATTGAAAATATGTCATATTTATTAGATCCAATCAAAATACTGATTTTTTTTAACGAAACAAAATGGATAGTGTTTGGTTTGTCTGGGCGTGGGGAGGGAGACACGTGTGCCCTTTCTCGCTCTGGCCATTGTTTTCTCTGTATAATGCCTAATGGTTTTGTCAGCTGTAATTTACTTGATAACATTCAGAACTGAAAATTCAAGTAATCAACTTTTTTGTAAAATTTAGCAGCTTGCTGGATATAGTTATACCCCTTACAAAAGCACCTACTGATTATAACAACACATCCCAGAGTCCTGGCAGTATAAATGAATGAGAGGGCGTGGAATTGCCGGGGGAAGTAGTGTTTTATTACAGAATTTTCTGAACAGCGGGTATTTGGTTGACTCTGGCGATTCCCCAGATGCACAGACTGCCCCTTGCGAATGCTATTTATAAACTCGAAAGCAGCTGAACAGCTCTCAGAAAAAGGCTGCCACTTTCAAGAAAATTAATGACAATCTTACATTGTTTGAGAAGGAAGAGAGAAGAGGCATTGTGTTAAGCTTAAGGCATGAAGTGATAGACAAGTATGTTTGTGCTCTTTTTCCCTTGACCTCTCTATGGAAGACTGTGATATTGATGACAAGGCACTGCTCCTTCCACTGTCAGCTTAGAAAAATTGATAGGGGAAAATGTAAACACACAGGTAACTCCACATCCTTTTCTCCAACAGGCTCCCTGGGGTCCCCGAGAACGGATCACTGTAGAGAATATTGTATTTTCATGGCCTGGAGCTTGCAGGGTGTGGGGTTTTGCTGCTGTACTTCCATTAAAACCCCCTTACACTAAAGCCACATAAAAACCCCACCCCAGGACAATCATATACAAAACTGAGTGCAAGTCACACATCTTGTTTCTGCACCTGCTCAGTCCTTTTGGCAATAGTCTGGTTTGATTTGGAGTTCTAAAAGTGGCAGTTGAAAGCAGCTTCATTGCAAGCCCAAAACTGCTCTGAAGACTCAACAATTGCTTGCTTTAAAAGTTTCCTGCTGTGTTTGGAAGCCGAACTGACTGAATACAACCACCAGGTAAACAGCAGAGCTAGCACAGGAGCGAGAGAGACAGAGTGACACTTCCCAACTGCGGTGGCAGAGACTCTGCTGCTTTTGGCACCACGCTGAGAGCACAAAGGGGCTGTAGAGGTATCAGTGACCTGCACTTGAATACAGCAGCACTTTCAGTTGACACCATCATCTTACCTGTGGCAGAAAAGTGCACTCTGACAGATAACATGCATGCATTACAGTGATACAAATGTTAATTATGATGTATCAAACACTTTAATAAAACTTACGACCCTTTGAGGAAACTTTAGATCATTGCAATTAGGACTATGCTGCTGTTCCTGATGGAGCAAGGGGAAAATGACATTGCTAATACTGTACATTTTGTGTGGAGTTGTCTCTGCAGAGAAGAGGCTTCTCATCCTCCTCCCAGAGCACATGTGAGAGCTGTTATAACAAGAAGCAGTTTTCCAGTTACTTTTATTTTGGTAAGAGAAAACGGCTGAAGGCCACAGCTGTTGATTTATTCAGATGCCGAAGGAAACCATTAGCCCACTGGACCCTGAAGATGAGATTTCTTTGTCCTAGATGTTAATATAAGGAAATCCCAAAGTGTGGCTGCCAAAGGGACTTAATACAAATGCAAAATGCAAAATGCACCTGAAAGGGAAAGAGGAAGGTGGTTGCTTATTAGCGAAAAAAATAAATATGCCAGTGGAAAGAACAGTTTGTGCTGTTTTCTGTTGCTTCTTAAGTACAGTGTGATGTACTGCAGCAAAAACTGTGGAGATGAAAACTCTCCTGTCTTTAAATCAAATGAGGTGTCTTTGAACATACACGTCTGGTTACACAGATGGTTACACCGTTAATGACTACACGTCCACATGAAATGGTTTTTATCAGCATGACGCAGGCTGCGCTTCTCCACAAACTCCCTGCTGTTTGCAGCTTTATATTAATTAGGTGTAATAGTCCAGTATAAAGGGATTGAATCCTCAGAAGAGATGTCAAAGAAAAAATTTAATAGCTGTCATCAGGGTAACTACTCTGTCAGATTACTGTTATAATGGCCTGATGATTAATCCAGGGTAACTACTAGCCTGAATTTCACTCTCCCAATTATTTTCTTTCAAGATTCAACACTTACAAGTCCTTTCATACCTGTGCAACAGAAGTGACATTTTTAGTACTTCATTCAGGATTTTAAAAGTATTTAGTACTGGACAAGCTGTTACCTACACGAATGTTTTAATCAACATAGGATCCTATTTGAAGGAAGTAACTTTTATAACACAAGATGAGGCCACAAGACTGAAACTTGTCCTGGCTCCCTGGCTTGTGCTCAGCCCAGCCCAGTGCAGTAAGGCATAGGAATTTTTGCCATGAAGCAAAGGAATGAGAAGAAAAATCAGGCTAGAGCTGAACATGGGGAAGAGAATGGGATTGACTGAAGAAGTTGATAATAACGGTGGAAATAGGTCAAGTGGTTAAATTTGAAACAAAGGACTGAGGAATTTGTTTCCATTGGCTGATGCTCCTTCACCTTTTCAACCGAGAACTCAGCCAATAAGCAACAAGCCACTTTTGTGGTGTTGCCACAACAATTTCCAGCTAAAGAAAAATAAAATTAAGATAAACTTGCAGCATCCATAGTATTTCCCTCATTTTGGTTGCTTGTTTGTTCGATGTGTGAGAATGCAACTGTAGATGGTTTACAAAGCCATTTTCAATTTTATTGCAGAACTGGCTCCTGCGTTCTCATCAGTCATCACTGATCCATGGATCCGAAAAAATGACACTAGGGCATGATTCTCTCGATGTCCTGAAAACTAGCACTCCAAATTCCTCAGTATCACCTTAGTGACACAGCACTTCATCCTTCTTTAGCAATAATTCACAAAACAGACTATGACAAAGTTGCTCTTTACCTGGATGGAGGGAGCCTGTGCTTTAGCTGCAAAAGGTCCAGCCTTTCTAAAAGCCCTGCAAAGCCTGCTAAGATGCTGCATTCTGGAGTATCTGCAGAGGGGGAGGAAGAAAAGAAAGGCAAGGCTGGTTTTGCTTCTTCATATAATGAAGCCCACCACCAGCAGACATAAGAAATAATAGAATTAAATATTAGTGTGCAAGCTTAATTTGCCCCCTCCTTGAAAATCTATATTTTGATACAGATTTTATTTACAAAATTGCTCTCTGATTTTACATTTTCTTTAATTTTCTCCCTCCTTTTTTTTTTTTCTTCTTTTTTTTTTTTTTAAAGAGTCCTGCCTCATTCTGTGGAATAAGCAGATTCACTCTCCACTTCCCTTCCCAGTATGCAGTGAAGGGAAAAATACTGTGTGTGCTGAATGAATATTTTCCCACCGTTTGTATTTTTTTTTTCAAAAATGAAATGTATCTGCTGCTTCCTCAAACCAGCAGAGGGAGTTTTCTCATCTAAATAACTTTTTTCCTTCTGAGTCACAAACCGGTCCTTTTTATTAGTAATGTTATTAGGAACTGCAACTGAAAAAAAAGAAAAAAAAAAAGGTGAAATTTTACAGTCGAGACAGTTTAACTCCTTAGTTCCAGAGGCTGTATGCTTCCAGTCAATTTTTGGGGCTGTTGTTGGGCAAGAAGTTGCTGTCATGAAAAATGCAATAGAGTATTAAAAGCATGAAAAATTGTCTCGGCTGGAATGTTTGGGAGCAAATTATTTGGTTAAAGGGGATTATACAATTATTGCAGTACGTGTGCTACTCAAATGTGCATTAAACTGTAACTTGGGAACCGCTGGCACACCATTTTTGTTTGAAAAAAAAAAAAAAAAAGGCAGTTCCTCTTATTTTTTTTTGCACTCTAGGGAGAAGTTTTGAAAGTTCCGGGTTTAGGTTTCTTTATTTGGAAGGAATGGAGTAATTTTAAGATTACCACAGTGGCAATAAAGTTCAAGTGAAATGTTTACTGTAGCATTGCTATGAGAAGTCTATCATTATTCCTAGGGGGTTTTTTTGCAAAAAAAAACCAGTACTGACAAATCGTATAATTCTTATTTTATGTTATAAAGCTACATACCAGGTTCTATACAACGATCTCTCTTGTAAAATAAAATGTGAGCAGTTACTGATGTCAACAGTCACAACTCTTCCTCTCTCAACAGCCAGCAGTAAATTCAGATATTCCATTAGGTTGAATCACAGAATCACAGAATTGTCGGAGTTGGAAGGGACTTCTAGAGATCATCCAGTCCAACTCTCCTGCTAAAGCACGATTGCCCAGAACACATCCCTCAGGACTGCATCCAGGTGGGGCTTGAAGGGGGTTCTTCCTCCCCAGGTGCAGGACCCCACATTTGCCCTTGTTGAATTTCATTGTGTTCCTCTCTGCCCAACTCTCCAGCCTCTCCAGGTCTTACCAGATGGCGGCACAGCCTTCTGATATGCCAGCCATCCCTTCCAGCTTTGTATCATCAGCAAACTTGCTGAGGGTACATTCCATCCAGGCCATCGATGAAAATATTGAAGAGGACCAGACGTAGTACTGACCCTTGGGGGGAATCCATAGTGTAAGATTTGAGTACTGGCCTTTTGCTCACCAGCATGTTCCAGAATGAAAAGAAGGCCAAAGGTGGCTTTATGTCAGCATGAGTATTCACCCAGCGCTGTTCTGTGGTAGTAACGATGCTTAAATAAACTGGAATGAGCTTGGAAAGGCTACATGGAGCTCCGTCAACTCTCTGAAAAGGAGCACACAATGAATATTTTATTTCTCACCTCTTATTCATGCAGACTTAGCCTTGTGGCAGGGCTTTAAAGGGTAAAAATTGTGGTATTGGATCACATTTATAATTCTTCTCATCCTTTACCCTTTTTATAGTATGTAGCTCCACAGAGGAAGTGGAAAAAAACTACAGAGAAGACAGATGAGGATAATTCATCCTCATGGAAGCTACTTTCTGAGTTTTTGTTGGGAGTGACTTCAAACCCTGAGGATGGGGTTTTCTTTCTGCCCCAAGTCTCCTTGTGCTATTAGCTATTGTAAATCTGGGGTGGGGAGAGGTTGAATTTTTTTTTAAAAAAAAATTCTCCTCTTATGGGGAGTATCATGGAGACCACTCATGAATTAACTGCTATACTTGCTTCAAGGAACTTCTTATATTATCACTTGTACATTTCCAGCTCTGCTGTTGGAAGAAATGGAAGCACAGTCTGCCTTAAAGTACAGTGAAGGAGATGAAATATCATGCTACAATATGGCATATGCTTATTTACAGCCTCAGACTTCACATTTTGCCTTCAGCTTGAGCTTGCTGTTTATATTCCATGAGAAAGATGCTAAGCAAAAGCTGACTCCTGGAAATACTTGACATTCTTTTTAGGCTAATTTTGTCCTGAGCGTGGCTGAAATGGCTCATTTTGAACCACTCATGAAAGGATGTCTGCAGCAGGGAAGACAGAGTATTTTCATTTCAGAGAGCCCTGCTGTGCCATATTCCCTGATTTTCATCCAAACCAGAACATGTTTACTTGCCCCTTTGGCCTCAGGGTCACTGTTTTTTCCTTAAATTGGTTTAGTTCTAAGTAGTCGTTTTCACTCCTTCCTGAGTTTCCCACAAAAACTTAAACAGTGGCAGCCTGATGTAGCTTTGAACACTTTCCTCTATTCTTTAGTACATTTTAAAAAAGAAAGCACCCTGTGAACTCTCCAAAAGCAATGTGCAATCCCATAAACAGGCACAGGAGGTTCGCTGCCTTGAAGGCCATGGGCATGTTTTTGTTGCCCAGGGAAGTTGTTGATGCCCCATCCCTGGAAGTGTTTAAGGCCAGGTTGGATGGGGCTTTGAGCAACCTGCTCTAGGGAGAGGTGTCCCTGCCCATGGCAGGGGGGTTGGAACTTGATGATCTCTAAGGTCCCTTCCAACTCTAACCATTCTATGATTCTATGATTCTATGTCTCTGCTGTCCTCCTCAAGGCACTCCTTGAGCCAGGAGGCCTTGTCCCTGCAGCCATAAAATCCCAAACCTTGTGACTTCTCTTCCCAAAAAGGGCTTCCCCAAACTACCACAGGATGGGTGGTTTTGGGTAAGGGCTGGAGGCTGGAGGCTGCTGGGGGAGGAGGTGGGGAAGCACCTGGATGCATAGGACAGCCTGAAGGGGTTGAGATTTTGTTGATAGGTGTGGGCAGGGGCCCCATCCTGGTGGGAACGGGACATTGTCCCACTGAGGTGTTTCTGGGGGTGTTGGTCAACAGGTGGCTGAACATGAGCCAGTAATGTGCCTAGGTAGCCAAGAAGGCCAACAGCATCCTGGCCTGTATCAGAAATAGCGTGGCCAGCAGGACTAGGGCAATGATGGTCCCCCGTATTGGCCACTGGTGAGGGTCCCCCTCGAGCGCTATGTCCAGTTTTGGGCCCGTCACAAGAAGAAAGACATTGAAGCGCTGGAGTGGGTTCAGAGGAGGGCAATGAAGCTGGTGA
>VXBW01001636.1:177157-444637 GCA_013400375.1 Thinocorus orbignyianus | reverse complement strand
AAGGTCCCTTCCAACTCTAACCATTCTATGATTCTATGATTCTATGTCTCTGCTGTCCTCCTCAAGGCACTCCTTGAGCCAGGAGGCCTTGTCCCTGCAGCCATAAAATCCCAAACCTTGTGACTTCTCTTCCCAAAAAGGGCTTCCCCAAACTACCACAGGATGGGTGGTTTTGGGTAAGGGCTGGAGGCTGCTGGGGGAGGAGGTGGGGAAGCACCTGGATGCATAGGGCAGCCTGAAGGGGTTGAGATTTTGTTGATAGGTGTGGGCAGGGGCCCCATCCTGGTGGGAACGGGACATTGTCCCACTGAGATGTTTCTGGGGGTGTTGGTCAACAGGTGGCTGAACATGAGCCAGTAATGTGCCTAGGTAGCCAAGAAGGCCAACAGCATCCTGGCCTTTATCAGAAATAGCGTGGCCAGCAGGACTAGGGCAATGATGGTCCCCTGTATTGGCCACTGGTGAGGGTCCACCTCGAGCGCTATGTCCAGTTTTGGGCCCGTCACAAGAAGAAAGACATTGAAGCGCTGGAGTGGGTTCAGAGGAGGGCAATGAAGCTGGTGAGGGGTCTGGAGAATGTGTCTTGTGAGGAGTGGTTGAGGGTCTGCAGACAAGTCTTGTGAGGAGCAGCTGAGATTCAGCCTGGAGACAAAAGGAGGCTGAGGGGGGACATTATTGCTCTCTACAACCACCTGAAAGTGGGTGTAGTGAGGCTGTGGTGGGTCTCTTCTCCCAAGTCACAGGTGACAGGACAAGAAGAAGCAACCTCAAGTTGCACCTGGGATGGTTTAGGCTGGGTATGAGGAAACGTTTCCTCACTGAAAAGGTTATCAAGCCTTGGAACCGGCTGCCCAGGGAAGTGGTAGAGTTACTATCCCTGGAGGCACTGAGTCCCCACCTCTGGAGGTATTTAGTCCCCATCCCTGGAGGTATTTAGGCGGCTTGTAGAGGTGGGCACACAGTTTAGTGGTGGACCTGGTGGGGTTGGGTTGGTGGTTGGATTCTGTGATCTGAAAGCTCAGACGCTTTTATGACTCCTCAGGAGGGCCTGGGGGGAAAACGCCAGCGAGAAACGGGCCAGAATAGAAGCGGGGCAGAATAGGATAGACCACTCCTCCCTCCAGCAGGAGAAAGAGGAGGAAGGCTGGCGGTGACGTCACCCCGCCTGGCAACGGCGTTGGCGTGGGGGCGGTGGCGCGGGGCTCTCGCGGGATTTGGCGGCGCGGGGCGGGGCGGGCGCTGCCGGAGCTGCCTGAGGCGCGGCGGCGGCTGAGGGGACGGAGCGCCACGGGTTCGGGTCTGGCTTCGGATCCGCGACGACCGCCTTCGCCCCGGGCCGCCGGCGGCTCGGAGTAACCCCCCTTCATCGACGGATGGAGCCGCCGTGCCCGGTTTGAGCGCGTCGGCGGGACCGGGGAGCCGCTCCGTCGAGCGGGCGGGCTGGCGCAGCATGGGTGANGGTGAGTGCGGCGGGGACGAGTGAGTGTGGGGAGACCGGCCCTTCGGGGCCACCCCCGCCAGCTTTTGTCTGAGGGGGAGGCCGCGGTGCCCGGTGAGCGCTGAGGTAACCCCCCGGGGGAAGGAGCAGGTGCCCGGAGGTGCCGCCCCCTCGGCGGGGCCCGGGGCTGCCGGGGCCGGTCCCTCCCGCCCGAGCTGTCCCCGGGGGTTGTTGGTTTTCGGTGGGGAGAAGCGAGGAGGAACAGCCCGACGGCGACCCCTGGTCCGGAGCTGGTTGGTGTTGAAGTTGTCCTGAGTAAATCTGGACCTTTCGGCTTTTTTTTCCACCCCCCCTTCTTTAGGTTGAGCTGCCGACTTCATTTCTCCACGAAAGTGTTGGCTTAAATAAAGCAAGTGTGCAGCAGCTCAGAGTATTCCTGTTTTCCTAATGTGGCAGTTCGGGTTTATACTTGAAACCCAAACCAATTGTGCTGGGTCTGGTTTTGGTTTTTTTTCATATAATAGTGTCTGTGTAGGGGAGCGTGAATGTGTTTCTTAAACTCCGCTCTAAAGAGCCCTTTTTCCGTGTTAAGGGGTTTCCCCACTGGTGTCCACAGTGGTCTGTTGACTGTTTTGTCCATCTGCTGTTTCCACTCTTGTTGCATCCTTTGCTTTGCATCCCAGTATACACCGTATAACCTCAAGTGCTCATCGGTGTATGTATGGAAGGGCTTAGTATGCACTGTCTGACCTCAAGTGTTGGGGTTGTTCAGCCTGGAGAAGAGAAAGCTCCAGGGAGACCTTAGAGCAGCCTTCCAGTATCTGAAGGGAGCTACAGGAGAGCTGGAGAGGGACTCTTCGTCAGGAAGCGTAGTGACAGGACAGGGGGTAATGGTTTTAAATTGAAAGAGATCTAGATTGGATATTAGGAAGAAAGTCTTTCCTGTGAGTGTGGTCAGGCACTGGAACAGGTTGTCCAGAGAAGTTGTGGTCCCTGGAAGCGTTCAAGGCCAGGCTGGATGGGGCTTGGAGCAACCTGGTCTGGTGGGAGGTGTCCCTGCCCATGGCAGGGGGGTTGGAACTCCATGATCTTTAAGGTCCCTTCCAATTCTAACCATTCTATGATTCTATTAAGTGCTCGTTGGTGTATGTATGGAGGGGTGTGTGTGTGTGCATGCAAACCTGCACGTGAGCATGATTTAAACTTTTTCTGAAGTGGAAACATACCTGGTGTTGGGATAGCTTTGCTTCCCTCTGCCTTTGTCTGTAAAAAGATGGGAAGAAGCACATGGTGCGTGGATCAAATGTGCTGTTAGTGAGGTGGTATGAGCTTCTCCTGACTTGTCTTCCTCTTGGGTATAAAGACATGCTTTCAGTGTTTTTATCCCAGGGAAAGTTGTCTTGCGTATTCAAAGTAGACTTCAATTAGAGTCTGAAAATATAAAGTGAATTTGGTGTTGTAGGTTCTGATACAAACCAGACTCTAAAGAACTCACTTTTTGATACTACTTGGAATTATTCAGAATAGATATGGATTGCTGTTTCATTTTGGGCTGCATTGCCTTATTTGTAAGTGTCTACCCAGGCTATTGTGGTAGTCTGTGATGCTAGTCCCCTAAGTATAAAAGTTTAGTGTGCTAATTAAGCATTTTGAACTCAGACTGTGTAATGCTGAAAGGTGAAATACCTAAGGATTTACATACGGTAGACCTGGTTTATTAGAGTCATTAGTATATACTTAGGAGTACTGTGTAAGACTAATTAAAGGACTGAGTCCAGTTTATGACTAATAATTACTATATTCATTAGTTTATATTTTTTTTTCTTTACCCTTCATTTCCTTAAGTGTAGGTTCTTTCTCTGCCTCTTCTGATTACAGTAGTGAGCATGTTACTGCTATTCCAGAGGCGACTGAATTGAGTGGGTGCATATACTCTGTGTCAAGTATTGTTATTGCATGGATTGTTATAACCATAACAATTTGTGTGCGTGGGCAATTATAGAACTCTTTCTGCCAGAACGCTGGCAAACCTCCGTAAGTGATTGCAGAATCATCCCAGAGCCTTTTAAATAGACTTTCTGTGAAGGTGTCATCCTTTATTCAGATTTTCACAAGTGTTGCTTTCCTGTGACTGTAAGTGGGGAGGAACATAACAGTAAAACATCTCTAAAAATGAGTGGAGGAACATACTGTAGTTTGCACTGCGCTCGCTGTATTTGGTGATGGCCTTGTGTTTACCTTGAAAAGTCATTAATTTATTAGTGACATCACGATAGAACTGCCTCTTGATAAGAGATTCTTTTGCATCAGCTTATAGTAGAGATTTGTACGTGTAAGAGGGGGCAGCTGAGGTACCTGTTTGACCAACTCAAGGGTTTCTGAGACTTATGGAGAAGTAAGAATGGGGCAATATGATGCTGGAGGAACTAGAAGGAGAAGGGCAAAAATACAAAATGCCTTGAAATGGGTTGTGTTCTTGTAGTAGCCGGAAATTTAATGTTGCAAGAGCATGTGTTGTTCTGGTGCTTGAAAGGTTGGGAGGAGGATGTTATCAGAGGTGACAAACACTAGAGCATGTAATGTTACTAGTAATGCCCAGTTACATGCTTGAAAGCTGTCTTTATAATTCTTTGCCTTCTGCACCAGATTAATAATTTGTGTTCAATATATTGCTGTACAAATAGAGAAATAGATTAATTAAGAGAAAAAATGTATTCAGATATTCTGGGGAAAATAACTTTGAATTACTTTTTTGCTGTCTTGGGTTGATAACCATTTAGAGGGAGGTTCAGCTCCATGTGTTGATTCGTTGTAACATCTGTCTAGTTTAATTCCATGGTTTAATAACTGATGATTTTCCTAATTATAGTTGAAAAGTGGTTTGAGTTTTCAACTTGCACGTTAACAGGAAGGCTGAGCTAAATTTGCAGTCTCCAGCCAGTTTTTATATGGGTTTCAGTAACAGTTGATCAATTTCCACAGTGGTACACTGAAATCTACCGTATTTCTGTCAGTATCTTCTTAGGTGTGTGAATTTCCCTCCTAATCCTGTTTTTTTTTTTTCTGTTTTATTTTCAAACATTTGTGCAAGCTTTGATTTGTGGTTCCAATGAGTTAGTATACTTAAATTTGCTGCATTTCATCTTTAGAAAATTTTCTAACTTTGAAATACTGTAAGAAGCCAGACATACTTCTTGATTGCCAACAGAATGGTATAAATAGATGTAAACATGTTTGGTCTATGGAAGTTATTTAGTAAGTTCATCAAACATTAAAATTGCGTGAAGCTTTGTGCTTTCTTCACCTTTGTGTTGGCAACAAAAAAAAATCCAGAAGATTTTTGTAAACAGACTGAATGCTTTTAAAATAGTGTCACAGGACAGTGAGAGATTGTTTCAGTATTCACTAGTAGTATTACATGAACTAGTTAAAGCATTACTTCAAGGTTTGTTCTCCATTTTTAAACAAACCCAAGCAACCCAACAGAATGTCTGTAAAAATCCACTCCAAAACCCCCCACATGAATTATTAGGACAGATGAAGAGCCCTTCTGCTAGTATTTTTACCAGGACAGATACAGTTTGAACTTTATTCATGCTAAGTTATGAAGAATAAAATGACTTAATCTGAAGTACGATCTTTTACAATCCTTCTGTACCAGGGTGCTTGATGAGCCTGATGTTAACAGACCAACTGTATTGGTACTGACAATGTTGAGCATAGTGCTTTATTATAATTTTCTAGACAAAAATGGAAGGGAAGATGATGAAAAGTTGACTTCTGGGTGAAAGACGCCTAAGCTACTGATAAACCAGATTACAGTAACTGGGAAGAGTTGATGGTTTGGGTCAAGGTAGAGGAGAACTCCCATCAAAAGGTGCTAGAGTTTCTGTCAACTTGGCTCTTACCCTTTTGTTTCACCAAGAATGTAAGAGCTTCTGCGTGGAGAGCCCTGTCTGTGGGATAAGGATGAGAAAAGGATATGGAAAGCAGATCCATCATGGAATTTTTTTTATTTTTTTATAAAAACCCAGGGTCTGGTAATAGTAATTTATAGACTTACTCACCAGACTTTTTTATAGTTATGGACAATCAGGGACTTGTACAAAGGAGGTCAGAGGAGGAATGTTTTTGCCCTCCACGATTACCTGTGGCAGTGAGAATCCCTGTTTAGCACAAATGAGGGTATATGGGGAAAATATATCCTTTCAGTGTGAGGGTTTTTTCCCCCTAAAGTTACTGCTTGCTCCACCTGACTCCTTTGTATTTTTGATGAATGGTGGACAAATTGCTTGGTGGCCTCAGCCTGAGATGTCTCCAAACATCTGTTTTCTTTGTGTGATGCCCATTCTAGACACTTGGCATCTTTACAGGCTGGTTATTTTAATTTTGATACCAATTTCATTTTGTTGTGGGGAGTTTTTCAGTACTGTGTATATGTTATTCAAGTCCTAACTCCACAGAGGTGGTTTCTTTAGTTTTCATAACAACTCTTAGAGCCTTTTTTCCAGCAAGGTAGGATCTTCCCTTTGAAGTCTTGTCACCTTCACTAACTGCCTTCATTCTCTTCTGCCTGTGTTAGGGCGTTTTGTGGCCCTTTAGTGGGATTTTGTTGCGTAAACACAGGAAGTGTGTGGTTGGGCACATTGTAGTGTCTGGGGCTAAGGGAGGTGGCTGCTAGATCTGTCCCGCTGACTGTCATCGCTCTGTTCTTCCCATCCGTTTTCCTTCCTTGGAGATGCTGTCATGTGTGACTGCTGGCCTGGTATTTCCTTAACCTGCTTTCATAAAACTGATTTGTTAGGAAAAAGCAGCAATGAGTGTGCTTGAAGTGGCTTAGGTCACCTTGACAGAAGTGGGTAAGTCGATCAGGTGAAATTTGTTGCTGGGGGATCTGGAGGGTAGCAATTTCTAGCAGCTAATCCAATCTGTCATTACAACCTGGGCACTTGAAATATGTCTCTTGTTCACTACTGGGGCTTAGCTCTTTTCTTCTGTCCCTTTTAAAGTTTGCTTGTTTTTAAACTGGCTTGCTATATTTGGTAACGTAGTTAAATTATGTTTGACTTTTTCTTCCCTGATACTCTTCCTTTCCATGAACATAGCTCATCTTCCTTCTACTCTGAATTGTGAATGTGCTAACTATCTCAAACACTTCCCTCTGCCTATGGAGGTGACAGTGGTGACTGCTGTCCCTTATCTTGATCGTGCAGTGATGAGAAATAGTTTTATGTAACTTTGTCTTTGTGATGGTGTGAGTGTCACCCTGCCTAAGCTGCTCTGTTGCACTAGATGGCCTCTGTAGGTTCCTCTTACCCTAAATTGTTTTGCATTTCATAGTGTAAACTTAATTTATTTGAATAATCTTGCGACGCCAGCACAGGTATTTACTTTCTCTGACTAATGCCAACAAATATTTTGGGGTGGGATTATGTTTCATAGCTCTAGCCAGATGGAAAATTGACTTTCTTTATATAATATATAAAATCAATATGAAATGTTGCTTTTTCAGAAATCTTGAATGAAGAAAATGAAGCATTGCAGATATTTTTTTAATAGTATATCTTCATTTCCTCAAAGATTTAAGACCTGCCACTATTAGAGCCCTAAATCAAACTGAGGGAGAAGTCACAGTATATGTCTCTGCCAAAAGAGTTAAATCTTTCCACTTTTGGGGTAGTGTTCACTTGAGTCAATATAATATGAGCTAATTTTGAATATTGAATCAACTTTTCATAAGGGAATATTATTGCCTGTAACGTGCTCAAGGTATTAGGCAAAATTGCTTTCAGTGCAATAAATTAGGATCTAGTATTTTGAATTATTATAAAAAAGGAAACATTTTCCTTCAATTTCAGCATTTTTGAGAGTGCTGGCTTGTGATACTACGGGAGAGGGTTGTAGTTTGAGCTTTCTGTGGAACTCTGGAGAAGGAAGTGGGGATCTGTCTGCTTGTGCCAAAGAGCTCTATGATTGTAAACTTTGAGTTTAAATTTGACATTATTGGTTAAGAAACTCAAAATGAATTTTACTACCTTTGTGACTTCAACCAGATGAAGTATTATTTTAAGCTATTTAAATGGCTTAAGATCATGCTGTTTTCTTAACTATCTAAATAATCACAAACATAATACTTTTTGACTGGTGGAAGAATATGTAAATGGTTTTGGAATTAGGCAGTACTAGGTAATCTCATTTTACTTTTCTCACTTCTGCAGCAGTTGAATCTGAGCTATTGTGAATAGACTTTTGTGGATTGGAATTATTAATGACTTTTATTTTAGTTTTAAATTAAGAAGACTGTTTTGCTCAGGTTCCTGGAAATTTGCCTGACTTACCATTTGAAGAAGACTCTTAAGTCATCGGTTTCTACCTCTTGGATAAAATTACCAAGTGGTCAGTCTTAGTCAAATGTTTCTGACTGTCTGTGCAGTTTGATCTTTTTAAGCTGGCACTGGAATAAAGTCTCTGCCTTTGCTTACTTCTGGCTAGTGAGTGTTGTCCTTTTCCCCTGCTTGTCTAAGCTGAATCTTTGCAACTTCTCTGTTTTCCTAGATTATCTTCAATTTTAGGCTGCTGCCAAAAAGTGCCAGAGCTTTGCGATGCCTCTTCCTGGTGTGCCGTAGCTCTGGTGGTTGAGAGTCTTTGGTGTGGGCTGATAAACTGGCTGGTGTGAAAGAAACTTTGGTGCCAGGCTTGCCATTGTGTCAGCAAGCTGCAGAGTGGACAGGAATGTATTTTAGGAGCCAGGAAAGGAAGAGTGTTGCTTCTTTTCCATTTTAGCGTGCAGTTACTTTGCACTAAATCCAAGCTGAAATTTCCTAGGTTTCTTCTGACTATACTAATGGCTCTCCCCAAGTGTTTGTGATTCAGCAAAAACTGATTATTCCACAGCTTTCTTGTTCCTGATCTTTAAAATGCTTTTTCAAACCCCTTGGCATAGAATCATGGAATGGTTAGAGTTGGAAGGGACCTTAAAGATCATTAATTTCTAGGCCCCCTGCCATGGGCAGGGACACCTCACACCAGAGCAGGTTGCTCCAAGCCCCATCCAGCCTGGCCATGGACACTCCCAGAGATGGGGCATCCACAGCTTCTGTGGGCAACCACAGTGCCTCACCACCCTCAGAGTAAATACTTTCTTCGTGATATCTAATCTAAATTTCCCCTTTTCCAATTTAAAACCATTACCCTTCATCCTATCACTACACTTCCTGATAAAGAGTGCCTCCCCATCTCTCGTCCTCCTCTACTCGTTTTAAGCCAACAAAGTGTTCTTTTAATACTGTGCCTCTAACTTGCATTCTTTTCTTTTAATTTGTTTAAAAATACCTTTAAAGAGAAAACATTTCCTAAATAGCTAGAACTTGTTCTTGATGTATTTCTTGTATTTCTGTGGATTGTGGTTTTTGTTGCCCTCAGTAATGGGTATGTTTTTGAGAAGCAGCCTGAGCACAGTATGTAAAATTATGTCTCTGTCCTTCTGTGCTCTGATTTCCTACAGATGGGGTGGATTTTATTTTTCCCTTAAATGCTTTTATGGTGTTTGGCTTATTTAGTACTGTCATAAATCATTAAATGCAAGATGAACTAGAATAAGTCTGCCTAAAGCTTAAGGTAAATTATATTGCTGTTTGCACTTATTTTAACATCTGAATGTTGCTATCAGGGAAGCCATTCACTACTAGAGCAAATTGCCAAGGGAAGTGCTAGATCCATCATTCCTTGATACAGTCAATCCCCTGGATGATGCCCATAGCAGTGCGTTCTTTAATCTTCCCTTTTGGCAGGTTTAGTGCTCATGTGTCCACAGGATGATCTAGTTGAAGACACTGGCCGGAGCTGAATCCAACTGGAAGAGAACCAGCTGGCTGATTTGGCAGCAAACAAAACCGGCACACCCTGGAGCAGCACAAGAGAAGAGGCAGCGGTGTGGGAATGTGTAGGGAGAGGGCATGCAGGGTCACTCCTTCAGCCTCAGGTTGTTGGATTAGGTCTAAGAAACTCTATTCTATATAAGTGACTAACGCAACTATTCCTGGAAAGCAGAACCCATCTGTTCCATTTCCTAAGCAGTTAAGTGAAAAAATATTCTTTTTTTCAGACTTTTTAGTACAAAACTACACATATTTATCTAGATTTGCAAACTGCCTAGGAGTGTCAGCAGTTTCAGATGATTATCTGAAGAGCTGGCCATAGGCTGCTTGTTTGAAACCTCAATGTCTGAAACAACACATGTTTTTCTGTTCATCTGGGTTAGTGCCGTTCTGAAGCCAGGTAAAACGAGATGCTGTTCTGAAATTGGGGCAGTGGAAATGCTGAGGGCAGTAACTCTTTTGTAGACATACAGATGAAAGCAAAAATCCCATTTTACCATAGGTATGGTAGATGAGGAGACAGCAGGTCTTTCAGAAAAGGACAAGCAGCAGAGTATAGTCTTTTTATTAAGCATGGACTATTACAAACTGTGCTGGTTTGCTCTTGAAAATGGAATACAGTACTTTGACTTAGTGCGTGGTACTGAAATACGCCTTGTCCTTCAGCACAGGGAACAAGAGTTTGTCTCTAAAGTGGAAGACTATAGTTAAAAACATTACATTTAACGTTTTCATAATATGAGAAGCCTAAGTATAACAGGATCTGCTCTTACTGCATAGCAGTGTCTGTAAGGCTGTGGTGCTGGGAAATTGGAAGCTCTTTCAGATTAAACCAGCTTGAGGAAAGCTTGAAGACAGTTTTTTTGTGTAGCTGCATGTTCTGTAAGGCTATGTGTGAATTAACAGTGTGGCTTTTCTCAAGTAAAAGCACAATTCAGAATGGATAAAATTGTTTCCTCTAATTTTCATGTGTTCATCACCTTACTAGATGCTTATTTTATGTAAGAGGGTTTCTTCTTTCAAGCTTAATGCTGCATCCTTACTGGGAGAGAATCATGAGAGAGATATATATGAATTGCAATGTAAATGGCTTCTAATGTGGAGATTGTACAAGAAAACCTGTGCTGGTAGATAACTACTATCGGGAAGCCTCTGGCTTGATGAATAGCAGAAGAATTAAAGCCATGGAGGAAACTAGTTGTGCTGTCACCAGGATAAGACACAGCCTGCCATCTCCATGAAGCAAGAAGACCACACTGATTTTCTATCAAGACATAGTTACTGGATCTTGCTGTATGCTGCTGTATCATGCTTTGCAGTTCTGAGCGGTAACTGAAGTGGTAAATCCTGACCTGTGTTTTTAAAAAGCTGTGATTACACTGCTGATTTTTTTCCTTCTCCTGATTTTTCTTTGTCCTGTGTAGTTGGGTCACCAGGGTTGTGCCTGGTGGTTCTGAAATATGTGGGGACAGTCAAAAGGATTTCCTTTGTGTTTCTGAAATCCAAACTATTAGTTGAAGAGAGCATGTTGAGAATGGTGGAGGTGAAGGTGAGCTTTCTATGAACTTGCATCCAGGTGCACTGTCTCTTGACTGCAGCAACTGGTATCCCTTGCCCCAGACAGCTTTTCATAACCTCCCATAATGCCTCTGCTCCCTCCCCAAATTCTTCAAATACCGATCGTTCTGCGTTACTATCAATTAGCAGTGCAAGACACAGCACATGCTGTAGCTGCTTCCAAGCTGCATATTTGGTGATTAGCCAACCATCAGGTTAAAAGAGGAGTGTTGGGGCAGTCCTTTAGGCTTTTTCTCAGAGAGGAGTGTGGTTTGGTGCTCTGGTGCTGACTCTGCCAAAAAAAAAAAAGTGTAGATCTTGTTTTTGAGAGCTACTCCGCTGGCATGTTTCAACCAGATGGGTGTACGAGGAAGAATTAATGAGCGTAAAGCAGGAGGATAACGCTGATAGGGATGCTCATGCAAGCCTGGCTTCTTCATGTGCTCAAGATTATGTTCAGGTACCTAAAAAATCCATACACTCATAGAATGATTAGAATTGGAAGGGATCTTAAAGATCATCTGATTCCAACACCCCTTTGTTGGAACCCACAGCAAATGAGGGGGTGGTGGTTGATGTGCTGCAGTACTGGTGATGGTCCAGCTGGAGCCTTCTGTGGTTCCTAAAAGACAAATGGATAAACCAGTATCTAGGAGGGAACAAACCTGATGTCTACTGAGATAGTAGCTGCCAGATCACGGGGGGTGGTAGTTCACTACTACCTGGCACTCATGAGCATGTTTCTAAAATACCATGTCTTGTTTTTCTTCTCTTTCCCCTCAAATGCAAAGGGGATGCCAACAAACCAGTTAGGAGGCTACTGTGTATTGTGTGTAAGAAGTTAGTCTAGCCTGGAGAAGAGACAGTGATACTCTTCTCGGAGACACAGTGATAAAATGGAAATCAATGGCTGCAAGTTACGACAGTGATAATTCTTATTGAATATAGTGGGGAAAAGTTACTATTAGAATTGAGCGCCTGAAGAGGTACCCAGGGTGGCTGTTTTTTCTCCATCCTTTGAAGATTTTCAAAACTTAGCTGGACAAAGCATTGAGTGACCTCATTTGACTTTGAGGTTGACCTTGCTCGGACCAGTTTGGAGTAACCCACCTCCAGAGGTACTTTAAAGTCTTGTTTTTTTTTCCTGTGATTGCATGGCTTCCAGTACTTCCAGGTTTGAAGCAAGGTCTTAGTAAGATATGCTTAAATCCTCCTAAATTCAAGGTACAAATAAATGCTTAAAGGACTGTATCTCCTAACGTCTAGAACAGTATTGAGCTAGTGAAGCAATTTTGTCTCCTTCAAAACCATCTGGGATTGAAGGGTGTCCTTGAGCATTTGCAGTTTTTGACCAGCTTTTGTACAAATCCGTTGCATAAGGATTTCTCTCTGTGGGTTGCAATCAACAGTTCAGTTTTTGTATGGACTAAAATGTCTATGCTAAAAAAGTGAATTAACTTTATAGATGCCTTAATTAGTATGGACTGTCCTGACAGCATGAAGTCTGATAGGAACACTTGTCCCCGTTTTAATGCTAAGCATATTTTGTGGTTTTTACAGATCCCAATCTGGGACCATTCAGACTGTTGCATCATGCCTGTTTTTAAAGATGAAGGGAACACTTTGTGCGCGCTCCGAATGATGCTTTTAAGTTTCCATAAATTTATTTCAAAGCCAGATTCTTGCCATGCTTGCAGAAATACTAATTGTCATTCTGAATTAGATATGTGCCAAGTTGTAGGCCATCTATCAAAGCATTTTTCTTTTTTCTTTTTTTTTTGAGTTTGAAGGGAGTTCTCTTTTGTTTTAAACCCAAAAGGCTTTCAGAGACTTTCTTGTTTTTGTAACTCATGAATTCATAACCTGGAGTTATGATCATGCTGTCTGTTTTGGCTAGAAGATCCCTGAAAAAAAGCTGCAGTAGGAGCTGAAGCTTTTGTAATAACATGGGGTTGTAGAATGGTTAGAGTTGGAAGGGACTTTAAAGATCATTTTGTTCCAACCCCTCTGCCATGGGCAGGGACACTTCCCACTAGAGCAGGTTGCTCAAAGCCCCATCCAGCCTGGCCTTGAACATCTCCAGGGATGGGGCAGCCACAATTCTTCCTGAAGGAAGGAAACTTGTAAAATTCAAATACATTTAGTTTTGTGTGTGTGCATATGGGGGTGACTTTATAAAAACAATTAAGCTAAGGTAAGCAACAGAATCTTCATCTTCAAATGTATTTCTTTGAGGTAGTTAGCTAGTGGAAGTCTTACAGGAAAAACCTGTAAATATGGTGTTGACCCCTGTGGTACTTCTGCTGTTATTTGGTGCTTTGGTTTGAACTAAATCTAAATGAGATATGATCCTTCCGTTCTTCAGAGCTTTTTGGCATGGCTTTATTACAGCAGCTTTTGTAATTTGGTGTTTTGCAACTCACCTTGAATGTTTTGCCAGACAGATGTTATAAAATTAACTAAGGGAAGGAACAGAGGAAGAGGCGTAAATCTATATGTGGAGCAGTGTCTGAGTCATGACTTAAGAAAATGTAGTATACGCTTTTTTTTTTAAAGTACATTCCCCTGTGCCCTCTAAGATCCCCGGTTTTCTCTGCATATTAACTTAATAACAGTTTTCCACCTTTGCTTCTGAAAACATTTGCTACCGTTCCTGCAAGTGTCACCTCTCATTTCCAGGTGGGTTTCTTGCAGTGAGTTCTACCGAGGCTGAAGGAAATAGCGAGTAATACAAAACATCACTTTCTGCTTAATGTAACTTCCCAGGTGAAACATTTTGACCTCTTCTGTCCTTACAAGGTAGTATCAAAGACCTGTAGGTAGTAGAGATTTTGTCTCTAATACCTTGTTTCATATCTTCTCTTGCTATGAAGGGAAGAGTCTGGCAATTCCTGCTCTTAAAAGTGAGGTGGTAAAAGGCAAAACCACAATTTTTAGTGTTTATTAAGTTGTGGCTGAGTTTAAGGAAAGTATTTCTAATAATATTGGGGAAGAAGTTATTGGATGCTTCTTCTAGAGTTGATTCAACAGAGCTGTGGTGAGGAGTGTATCGCTAAACCACCTTTCTCACGGCTGTCTGATAACGATGGTCCATCTACAGAATACAGTTGTAGAATTATGGGGTATATATGAAAATTATTTGCTTTAGGGAAGTGAAAATTGACAACCTTAATTTTTCCAGTGTGTTCTGTCATACATAGTGGTGAGCACTAGAATACACCCTAGAAAATTACAGGAGTAAAAGTAGGAAAATGAGGCATGCACGGTTTGCATCTTCAGTGCTTCAGGACAGGCTGCTGGGCAGGATTTCTGCTGTATACTGTTTAATTTCATTCACAAAGTATCTTGCTAATTGCATGGGAGCCAACTTAAGAAGCTGGTGTTTGAGATGATGGCTGTGAGAACACAATGAGTTTCTCATTACTTGAAATAGTTTGGGAGGAAAAGCGTGTGTTTCTTACAATTGCTCATTTTTTGTAATTATTTCAGCTGTTCTTGCTGGGCTGTAAAATTAGACATAATTTTTTATTAAAAACATGTGGTGACTCATTTCTTGGAGAGTACACCGTTGACTTGCCCAATCTAAAAATGCCAGGAGGATCCAGGGCGGCTTCCAGATGGACCATTTCTGTGCTGACAGAATCAAGGCTCCTGACTTTCAGCTGACTGATGAACAGACTGCTATTTTTGTTTTTATTTGCCTTTTTTATGCATGTTGTTGATGTAGAGGGATTGTTGCTCTAAGCAGAAGATATTTTGTGCTGGAATGGGGTGATGCAGCGTAGGGCAAGTTACAAAAGGAGGATGGGAAGAAAAAAAGAAAAAGAAAGTGAAATGTCCTCAAATTGCCTTATCATTGATTCCAACAGTGACTGGAGCTGGCTGGGGACTGTGCTGTCTGAGAGTTCAACATTGGCCAACTTAAGAAGAGCAGCCAGAAGGTACTTTTTGGAGAGGTGCTCAGTGGCTGAAATCAGTTTCAGTTTGGACAACTTCTGCAGAGTTGCCTGTTAGCTGTAGATGTAAAATGAAAAGTGTGAAAAACTTTTTAATGAGGGATCTGACAGATCTTGTGTATCACAAGAAGTCTGTGAAAGTGTGTTTCTGAAAGAGAATGTCCTAAAGGCTAAAATCAGTTACTGATATTTCTTTTATTTGTATGGTATATAACTAACACCTAGGTAAAAATCTCATTAAAAGATTTTTGTGTCTAAATCACACAATGGTGTGGGCTGGAAGATTATCAAGTTCCAACCCCCCTGCCATGGGCAGGGACACCTCCCACCAGACCAGGTTGCTCCAAGCCCCATCCAGCCTGGCCTTGAACCCCTCCAGGGATGGGGCATCCACAGCTTCTCTGGGCAACCTGTTCCAGTGCCTCACCACCCTCACAGCAAAGAATTTCTTCCTTATGTCCAATCTAAATCTATCCTCTTTCAGTTTAAAACCATTGCTGCTTGTCCTGACACTACAGATTGCGGTAAAAAGTGTCTCTCCATCTTTCTTAAAATACCCTTTTCTAAACTGAAAGTATGCAGTAAGGTCATTAGAAAGTATAAATGTGGTACGACCCTATTCTTCAGGAAAATAACAGAACCACCTTTTATTCCAGCTCCTTCCTTCCCCTCTTCCAATGGTTATTTTTTTATAGATTCTTTTGTTTTCTCTGGGAGCTCATAGTATTTAACCGAAACAGTAAGCTCGCAGTAGCTGGGCTGCTGATGCTGAAGTTTGGGCAAGCAGAGGCCTAAATGAGGTATTGGATGTTGTGAGACTTTATGCTTGAAAGTTGTTTTGTTACTGTTTTTTGGAGTGTGTGTGTTTCGGTTTTCTTTCCCTGGAGTGTGTTTATCCTGACCTTTTTTTTTTTCCCCCCAAAGGTATACTGTTTAAAATACTCTTAGTATAAGCACTGGAGAGCACTCATTAAGTTTCTAACTTATCTTGTACATCATGACACATACCTAGTGCATTTTGGGTGGCAACCTGTGATTGAATAAATAAATGCTGTATTCCAGAAGAATGATGTATTTTCTTGATAACCAGTGCTGTAGTCTTTGATTGGAAAGACTTGGATTTCTAAATTCCCTTCGAAAAATATTTCTTTTTTTAAAATCTGGTAGAGGAAGGATGTCTGTGGCTGGAAGACAGAGCTGCCCTGGCGCAGCACTGTGAGAATGCGAGCTCAGGCAAGGATCGTGCTCTGTCTGATTAGCTCTTATGCCGAAGACATGGAAATAGGGCTTCTTGGGGAATTTGGCCTGACTCTGCAGCTTGGCTGCTTGCCACGGCTCATCTAATGGTGCATCAAACCTAATGAGCCTTCTCAGTTGTGGGGTGTGTTGGAGCGAGAGAGAACTGTTGCTTCAGATGAAATGAGTCCTATTGGGTTCCGAGCTGAGTTTGTGCTGGGTGGCAGCAGGGTGTCCATGATGCTCCCAGGGTCTGGATGGACACAGCTGGGCTGGCTTTATGTAGAATCAGCTTGGGGCCAACACTGTGTATTTGTGTGCATGGAAGGTGTCTTCAGTGCTTGACAGTAAGGTTTGCCAAGTTAATCAATTCTACAGATTTAGGTCCTTTGTCTTTGAAATAATCCACTACTAGAATAATTGCCTTACAGAAAATTGTGAGTTAATTGTATGTGCTTAAGAGAAAATGTACATAAAATGACACAAATCTTTTAATTCCATTGGCATTATGTTATTTTATTATAAACTACTGAAAGAATCGTGATGGCTCAGGGGCACTTTGCTTAAAACAAATACTCAAGTCAATACTTGAGTATATGAGGTTGACATTATCTGAAACTGCAGAGTACCTCCTCTGCCCCATCCCTTCCTTGTGGCAGCAGAAGTTTGCTTGGCTGGGAGAGAGGGGTCAAAGCTTTGGGAGCAGGGAGCAACGTCACTACTTTGGTACAGAGCTGTTTATCAGAAGTGGAGCTGGCACCACTGGTATGGCTCACGTAGGAGTAGGCACAGGTAGAAATGGCTCTGCTATGTGTCACTGCTATTTCCAAGGCCACGCAGGAGGTGCCCAACCTTCTTTTGAACTACTGTGAAGATGGAACATCTTATTTTTGATTCTTAACACTTCTTCAGTAGTCCTTGTGATGCAACTGCTTTGCAAGTCCTCCACGTAGAGTGTAAACATGATGGTTCTGTGTAGTGCAGCTCAGTTAAGTGTCTGCTGTTCTCTGTAGCGGGACTTAAAGATTATTGAAAGCTGTCTTGAATTGTACTGTAAAATGTGTTTAGACTGCATTGTACTGTAAAATGTGTTTAACTGTCTCAGTTAAATATACTCTTTCCTTGTTCTTTGTCTTGATAGCTTGGGACTGCATCCCTGCCATCAGAGTTGACAGGAATCCAGTGGCTTTGCACCATTAATGCATGATGTTGGGATGTGGTTTTGTGGCTATGTTGCAAAGCAGCAAGTGGTGAGGGGCAAGATGTGTGTATCCGTAGAGGGAAACTGCTGGTGTTTGGGACCTGACATTCATATTACACATTTGGGACGTTTTTATGTCATCGTAGTTCTAGTCTCATGGACTTAATGCCTGCTAAAGATTAGGATGTAAGTGAGTGCTTTCAAGCTGCATATCTTTGATTTAGTTTCAGTGAAAAGAAATCCAGATTACTTGAGGCTATGAGACTGCCCCAGGCTGTGAACTGGAGCACTCTGAATAAGGGTGGTTTGCAGCTCCTGATCTGGACTGTAACAATGATGTAGATGTTGATCTAAGTTGGCTTTGAAGCAGTCCTGTGTCTCTGACCCTGCAGTGGGATGTTTTAGGGAGATAAACTTGCAAAAAGTTGGCACTAAATAGTTTTCTCTGGAGCTGTTTTCTTTATCTGATCCACCAGTAGTATAAATAAATAGTAACTGAAGCACAGAGCAGGGGGAAGGGAGCGTGTGAATGCACACAGAAGAGAGGATGGAATCACAACACCCTTGGGTTAAGATGTCTTGAAGTAGAATTTCCCACTTTCCATCGGTGATACAGTTGTTCTGGGCACCACGAGAAGGAAATGCCGTGTGTTTCCATCAGTTCAAGGCTCGATCCCTTGTTTTTTTCTGATCCTGATGACTATTGAGGCCTAAAAGGAAGGGAAGCGTCTTTTTGCACAAGACCAGTGGTCAGAATGATTTTCCCAATAGTGGGAAATGTGAGGTGCTTCCTTACTCAGTGTGAGGAAGACCAAACCCACATCCATACCTGCAAAAGAATACTTTGATCTTTGGGGAACTGGTTATTATGGCCATCGTGGGTCATCATTGTGTAAACAGGAGAGTGAATCAGGGGTGTGAGATCCAGAGTGTAGGAGGAGGCTCTTGACCAGGGGGGATTTGTCTTTGGTTGCTGAACCCTGGTGCTCGCCTTATGCATGTGCCTTACCAGGAGAGCTTTGTAGGATGAAACTCGTGCTGTTTTGGAAGCAGGGACCAGAATTTCAAGAACATTGGTGAGTCTACCAGGTCTCTTTATTTGACCAAATGAGTTGTCATTGGTGACTCAGGGTAACAGGGAATTACGTGGTGTTGGAAATGGAAGAAAAAACATTCTTATAACCACTACTATGTTTAAAACTTATGGGTGTGTTTTCATATTTCAGTATTTAAACACCTGAACTACTTTTTCAGCGTTAAGATCCATCTTCAGTAGCCAAATGTGTACTATAGTATTATTATTAAAACAGCTAGAACTACTATATCTCACAAAATGTAGGCGTGATTTCTGTGGAATGTAGTTGGAAGGTGCTTTCTCCTTCAGTCCAGAACCTGATTTTGAGATAGTTGTGAAGACAAGTGTGATAGCTAAAAGGGATAAGATTGTGTCTTCTGTTATCTTTTGTCTCTAGTGTAAGCTTGCTGTCTGCTTTGAAACTAAATACCTCTGCAATTTTATGTATTTACACGTAATGACAAAAATGTTAGCTTGGTTTTCAGGGAAACTAAACTTTTTTTGCTTTTTGTGACAGATGTATAGGTGGAAATAAACTAATCAAGTTTGTTTGAGGCATCTAGCAACTGTCTGTTATGATATAATTGGAAAAACAAAATCTCAGTTTCTACATTACTGCAGTTCTACTGGCAAAATGTTTCTGGAGGCCACACAACTTTCCAGAGTTCATGTTCCAATAAATGACTTTTAATCTGAACTGACCTAAAACCTACCTGAAGAAACCTTTATGGAGCATGGCATGCAACTCAAGCTCCTCTTGCTGCTTGTTGTTGGACTGTGTCCCTCTTTGTCTTCTGCAAATTTCAACAAGGCTTCCTGAATACCTTGGGAGTTAATTCAAGGATTTCAGTTATCCTGTGAATGATTTATTTTTTTTTTCTACCCCCTACAATTTGTAAACTATTAAATGTGTTTTTCATGGGGTTTATTTTGTGTCTGGTTTGTGTCTTTATTTCTTGGGCAACTACAGAAAGTTCACCAACATCTGATGTTATTGTAATATCCTAAACAAAGTACCAAGAATGTGAAATTGGGCTCTTTGCTGGATAAGTGCCTGACACTTGGTTATTTCTATTGAAGGCACAGGAATGCTTGAATTTCAGCACATTTTCCACTCTTTTCCTCGACTTACGGTGTTTGTTTGTGGGGAGGGGTTGGTTGTTTTGTTTGTTGCTGTGTTGTGGTTCTTTTTGTAGGGCTTCCAGGGGGCCTTAGCTACCTGTAGCAGCTGACTTCAGAAAGAATCTATGTAGCTGGAGACTTCCTTTGTTTAAAATCAGGGAAGATGGGTGTTATGCAGCCATGCTTATCGGGAGGCTCGCCTTTTGCTTTGGCACAGGGATGTGGTTGGCAGAAGAGCCGGTTGTGTAAGTTTTGGAGGAGAGTTCACCCATGCCAGCAGTGACTAAATGCCTCGTGCCAGCAGCCTTGCTATGTTGGCAAAAGCGTGAGCTGTTTTGTCAAAGAGGCAGTGTTGTTAGACAGGACACTTTCCTCCTTTGCCATGGGGAACAGTGTAGTCTGTTGTGGTTGAGGGGTCTGACTGGCTTTGACACGTTTGTTTTGTTTCATTAGGCAAGTTGTGGTCTTACTCAAAACCAAGAGCTGAAGAGACCACTCCCACAAAACCTCCTATAACCACTTCTTCTCCAGAGATGTCCAGTCAATGTGTTTTTACTTAGCATTGTTGATTTAATCAATCCTGTGCCCCTGAAAAGAGGTCAAAACCTTCAAAAAGCACCATCTAGGAAGTTAACTAATTATGTTGGAAAGCTGTCACGGCTGGATGACAGGAAGCTTTGGTATGAGGATGTTGTGGGAGACAATGTCCAAAGCCTAGATGAAGTTGAGATAAACAATGTCCACGGCTTTCCCATTATCCCCTAAACTCATCATGTCATCGTAGCAGGCTGTCAGATTGGTCAGGCGTGATTTTTGTCTTCATATGTCTTTGCTAATTCCCGCTGTCTCCACCCTGGTGCTTTTGAGTGTCACAGGCTCAGCTGCCTCTGATGCTTCATTGAACAGAGCTTCCAGCCTCTTGACTGCTTCCAGGAAACTAAACCTAGTCCCATGTTTCTAACCTTGTTCTGTTGGTACTTACCATCTGTTATAACTTTTTCTGTAGCACCTTAATCAACCTGACTGTCATGTTTTTCCTTTACCCTTTCCTGGGTTGGAAGGATGTGCCAGGTGATATCCTGTGTTTAAATTCTTGCCAAAACAAGGTTGCCAGTTATTTGTTAGTGGTCTAGGATAAAGATACCATCTTTGCATGCTGTACAGGAGGTGGTTTGTGATGGCCCGTAGTGCTCCTGAAAACTAGGAGAATGTTGTCTCCCTCAGGTGAGCTTTAGTCCTGCTGGATGCGCAAGAAAACCAATTAACCTCATGGCATTCATGCTCAAGCTTGAGATGACTATTTGTCATCCAGCTGGTCATTATGGACTTTGAAGCTACAGCTAATTGACTTGAATTGGGTTTGAAATTGAGAAAGCTGTGTAAAAAGCAGAGGGGAGTTAAGATAGGTATTTTTGGTAGTTTTTGTTGCTGAGGATTTCTGCTGCACCTTTCACTAGTTGAGACTTTCTGGTTTTTGAAAGTTTTGACCGGTTTATATTACTGAAGTCCAACTTATTTCTGACTGATTTTAGTATCACATCTATTCTTGAGTAAAGCTTTCAAGTGAGAACTTGAAACATTCAGAAGTGTAATTCAGAAGCATTCAGTACTACTTGAAGATTCAGAAGTATGGGCTGATGTGACTCTTAATTATTGTTATTATAAGTTGTGATTCCTTAAAAACATCTTCTGTCATCACTGAACGCCAGTTTTGCTTGGATAAATATTGTACTTGAAGACCTTTCAGAGGCTTAATTATTTTCTGGACTGCTTTGGAGTAGGATGGCTTCTTGCCCATCACACTGCAGTTCTAATTGCCTGGATGGTTTAATCTGCTGTTGCTTGCTAATATTGAAAAGCAATTCCTCTTGAGGTCCAAGTAGTAGAGAGGTGTGTAGCTGCTTCATATTTGTGTATCACATGAAAAAACGTACAGGATGAAACTATATTGACATTCTCCCATGACCTCTCACTTTTCAGGTGAGAGAACAGAGCTAAGATCTGTTTTGTATATATATCCATGGAAAGGAGGGTGGTATTTAGCATTACAAATATGAGAGGATATTTAGCACCTAAATCTCAAAAATGAAATGGTGATAATCATTTGCTGCTATTTATCTTTGGAACACTGACTCATGGATGATGACTGGGAAGTTTTTGAGGTCTTTCTTCAGTTGCTGGCATGAGTGAATCTGTGCTTTACTGTCTGGAAAGGTGACCAACGTGAATGTGATGTGCATTTCAAGCACAAATACAGAAATGTTGCCCCAAGAAAATACAGAGGCTTTCAGAATAATTAGTTCATGTTGACATAGAGTGACTGTGATTACCTAGTAGTTCTGTGGAAAATGGACCAGGTGTTTGGCAGTTGGAGTCATACTCTGCAATGCTATAAGCATTTACCATGACTGGCCCTGTGCTCCAATCCATTTTTTGTGTTTAGTTTCTTAAAACTGACCTGTAGTGTGGATATTGAAATATAATACCTGCTAATGTGATTCAAAACAGTTTATTATGAGATATAAATATGTAACCTGAATATTTCATAATGCTTTTATGCATTTGCAGGTTCCCAAAATCATTAGGTTGAGTTGGTTGGAAGATGACATTTTTATTTCCAGGCTGTAGGTGATGAATGGCAGTTGTCTTCATGATCTGTGGCTGCCAGAATTTCCTATCTGTTGGGCAATATTTCACGTCAACCACTCAAAAAACAATTCCGTGCAGAAGCAAGACAAAACTACTGTGCTAGCTGCAGGCAGTAATGGGGAAATACAGTGCTTTGAAGCAAGCTTTGGAGAACATGTTTGGCAAAACTAAATGTGTATAGTACAAAAAGTGTGTGGAGTTCCAGGGTGTGTTTGATGTACAGGTAACTCTGGTGATGGATTCTGTGTTCATAATGAAAAAAAAAATAGATTTTTTTTAAAGGAAAAAGGCAAAACTGTAAGTCTTCGTGATTGTATTCGACTGGGCCTTTTGTTAATGCATTTACTTGGAAAACAGTTTGCCAGAGAGATCATTCTAGCTTTTCTTGTGTTCATGGCACCATCATGTAGTTCTGTTTTTTGCCAAGGGCTGCCTGACTCCCTCTATAAGCAGCAGAGGGACAAAGGCTGTGTTCCAACATAAGTGCAGCAGCACTTCTAATCACAGACTGTCCATGGATCAGAATTATACATTGATTTAATGGAGCTGTAAGTTTGATATCAGGAAAAAACACTTTCTCCCATTTGATTCCTTAAATTGTGAATTAATTGCTGTGCTGGATATTATCATGGGCTGATGGAATTAGTAGTAACCTGGGAAGAAACTTCTACAGCCATTTAGGATTGTCCTCTTGTCTTTGTGCTTGCTTGTTGTGGTCTGTGGAAGAGAGGGAGGTTTTGGTGAGAGCGGTGCCTGGGTGTCCTGACTGGATTTGAGTGAGGGGGGGAAGATTATTTGCTTGCTTCAGGCTTGTGGAATTTTCTGGCATAAACAGGATTTCTTGATGAACAAATTAGTTTTGGTTACCAAACAAGCCTTAAGCTGTCAGTAAGCAGCTCTCACTGCTCTTGTGCAATGTATGGACAACTGTGTAAATATACAGCTATGCACCTCTGAGTAAACTTAATTATATCAGAGTTAGTGCTCACTTGCTTGTTCTTCTTCATACAAAACCAGATGAATCTGAAGGAGGATGTCTTTTTATATCTGTGCAGATTAAGTATGATATTGTCAATTATGCACCTTCTGGCTGGATTTCATTTCTTGGATCAAGCCTGCAAAAATGCTGCGTGTGCAGCGCTCAGGTTATTTTGCAGATATAGTAGCAGATGCAAGTATAAGAACTAACAAAGCATTGCATGAACATACCATAAATGCAGAGTTTCAACCTTTTTCCTTCCTTGGCCCCAAATATACATTGAGTAACAAACGCTTCCCTTGTGGGCAGTGGTTCATAATTGGTAAATCTTGAGCTGGGACTTGGCAAGGTGGGAGAGGGGAAAAAAAAAATCACTGCCAGCAATTTCTTCTACCACATGCACAAAAACCACCAACAGAATATAACCCAGTGTCGTATTCTGAAATTTACTTCAAGAGGAGACTGCCAAGTTTTTTTTCCCTCTTTATAAAATGACTGGGAATGCTACAATTAACAAGTGAGTGTTGTTGTAAGGGAAAGACTTGTTAGCACTTGTTATGTCTGCCTTTTTATATGTACATGGCTTTCAAGTTGGATTTTCATGCCTAAGTTGCATTCATTGTGGTATTTCTATGTTTTGGTTTTGTTTTTTTAGTGGACTATATCGTGGAATATGACTACAATGCAGTGCACGATGATGAGTTAACCATCAGAGTTGGGGAAATCATCAGGAATGTGAAAAAACTGGAAGAAGAAGGATGGTTAGAAGGGGAGCTAAATGGCAAAAGGGGCATGTTCCCTGACAATTTTGTGAAGGTGAGTTTTCTGCATTGACTTGGTTTCACTGATTGTATGGTAGGCTAGTTGTTATTGAAATGGCTAGAATTACACAACTTGTATTTGTAACAAGGAGACTTTTTTTTGGAACTGGAAGACCTTTTAGCTGTTTTTTTTTTTTAAGTATGCTTTTGAATACACTTTTTTCAGTAAGTTCTACTACCTGTTCTTATTCACCTTAGCATTTCTCTTGGTCTGTACCCTTGCACTGTATATTCTGTCTCCTTCCTGCTGCAGTGCACTGAACAGTTGTCTGCAGTCATGGTAACATGCTTTATTAAGATGAACTGATCAAAAAAACCAAAACTCCCCAAAACCCCAAAGCTACCGCTGCAGAAGACACTGAGTAATGAGAAAATTGGGATCACAGCAAGCTTAGCTTGGCTATAATGGAAAACTACATCCTCAGGATGTGGTTTTGTGGATGGTTCAACCTGGATTAAGGTGCTTTGTTTGAAGGAGCAAATTCTGTCCTATGCTGGACTTCCTGCTGCTGGTACAACCTCTTTTGTGACCCTGCAAGGAGATAGGGCAGGGAATGTGCCTGGCTAAAAGGTAACTATGAAATCAGGTTGGATTTCAGCTGATTCACTTTCCTGACTGGGCTCCCCATTTGTCCACAGCAAATAACTAACATGGGAAGGGTGTGCAGCACTTTCCTGTCTTTGGATCAGTCATCATCTCTTTCTAAACAGGATCCTCTTCTTTGGGACCTCTGCCCTGCTCGGTACTGTGTGACTGACTTGTGGTAGCTGTCTTCTGCTGAGAGATACTGCTTCTCAAACCTTTTATTTAACCCTTTATATTTATTCTGATTTTGTGTCCTAATTTTAATAGAAGTTCTTGTTTGCACCTTCCATGTTTTTCCTATTTTCTCTGCAAAATGTCTAAATGTAATATTTAGTGCCTACCTATGTATTTGTTGCTTACAGTTAAGAAGTCTGCCAAGCAGCTAGGTGTCCTGTTCTGTGTGTAAGTTCTGAAGTTCAGAGTCTGAGCTGCAGGTATTTTTTCATCTAAACCAAGCAAATGTTATGGAGATGTTATGCTTTACTTCTTTATGCTTTCTGACTTTGTTAGAAAACATAACTTTCTTCTGAGGATTCCTTAGTGTAACTACAGTAAAGTATTATCAAAGAGTATGTAGATATTCCTGCCTCTTTTGAAGTGAAATTAATTCTTTGCCAAACAGAGTTATCTAACTAAAGAAAGCATCTATCACTCGTTTGGTGGCTGACCCAGCCCAAACCAATTTTTCTGTTCAATTTACTGGAAAAGCAAAATTACTAATTTTTTTTTGTCTACTGGACAACAATTTAAGTATCTACCTTTTCAGACTGATGGGAATAATCCAGTTGCTCTTAGAGTCCTTCCCCAAGGAGAAGTTAGACAAGTGAAAGGCATTCTTTCAAATATTTTTAAATTGTTTGTAGTCTAGTTCAAAGTCCATTTTGAGTCCTGTGTAAATCGTAACAATTTTTTCATAAATCATGTTTTGATGATAACTGTGTTGATGATATACTTGATAAGCATGCAAGTGCCATATAGGAAGAAAGCATCGGATGTGACTCTTCAGTGGTTCTTGGGTGATCAAGACTGCCTTTCTACTGAACAGCAGGGATGGGTCAGATGTGGTTTATTTCTGTATTAAAAGCTAAGCTTGTTAGGTGTTTTCTTGGCCATCAGCAGCTTTGGCTTTTATAAACTTCATTTTAAGTTCTTTCTGTCCTGAAAATTCTTTATGCATCTCAGCTCCATGTGTTTTTAGCTATACAGTGGTTCAGTACGTGCGTGGCACGGTTGGATGTTCTGAATTACAGGGGACAGTCAGTTTTCTAGAATGTGTAAGGATTTGGAGAAGTGGGAAGGGAGCTGTTGGAAGGAAATTGTCTGGTTTCATGACAACGGGATAATTTGCTGCCTTGGTGTCAGTTGAATGCTGTTATGAGGCTGATCTTGGGAACTTTTAAGATGGTACATGTAGGCTGGAAGACTGTTATACAGTGAGATTATGAGAAAGCATTAATTGCTAGAGAAGTGAAAGTCGTGGTTTTCTTCATGGCCAATTGAGTTATAGTTTCTTTTTAAAAGTAAATTTACAGGTAGTGGTAGTCTGTTTCTGGGAAAGCTGTTGCAGGAAAGTGGCTTGTTTTTTCTGCTGCCTCTGTCGTCAACTGTTTTCAGGTGCTACTGCAGTAAGGTTGTTGTGAAACGCTACTGTGACAGGACCTCTGCAAATACCAACTCTCAAGAGCTAAACTCAAATGCTTCAGCTTGGCTTGGTGCAGTGTTAACACCTGCAAGGTGTGGGTGAACTGCTGGAGGGAGGTGGAAACAAGTAGGGTTGTACTTTGGCCTTGTGAACAAGGAAGGTCCCTTGAGAAATAGATTTATTCATTACTGCTTTGCCCAGTAGCTTACCACCACCAGGTGGTGGTGGCCTCTGTGTCCTCTGAGCTTTTGGTGGAAAGGGGTGTCTTTCTGCTCTAAGCAGAAGCCTCCCTGCAGCTTCTGTAAAGGGGATGTGGGTTGAGAGGAGAGAAAGAGTTGATCGGGAGGGGTAATGACAAGAAGGATGCTGAAAAGCGACGAATATTGCCAAATTCTCACGACCCACACCAAAGGGAAAGAAGGTTGAAGGTCTGAACAATGCAGTGAGGAGGAAACAGCTGGAAGGGGAGGGCTGGGGGGATGTCAGGGGATGTTGGGTGCATCTTCCTGGTCAAGTCAGTAGAAGTGTGACCCCAGAGAACAAATTGGTGTGGACAGGACCAAGGGACACACCATGTTTTATGCATTGGGATGCAAAATTCTGGGACTGTACTTAAATATTTATTCCTCCCTAAAAAGACCTTCCTGTCCTCCTATTGTGAATGTAATCTCGTGCATTAGTTGGGGATCTGGCCCAAATTCATTAATTATATGGATAAATCTGGGGGTTTTGATGATGTATATGCTGGTTTGTTAAGAATTGAACTGAGGCCACACTATAATCTCTCAATGCGGTATTTGGATGGTAAATTATAATCTATTCTGAAAAAAATTAGCATTTGGAGTTGAATATGCATATGTTATCCACTAGATCTGCCTAGATCCTTAATGTATAAAATATTTACAATCATAATATTTGACAGATCAAGCTGGGTGAAGATGGACATATTTTTTTTCAAAATTATAACTGTTTCTACAGAAGATAAATGATTTCTTTAAAAGACATTTTTGATTTTTTCATCAGATAAATGTGAGAGCTGGGGGAGGACATACTAATTTCAACTACTTTGATTTTTGCTCATTTTTATTAATTTGTCTCTTCTTGATCTTGTCTGAGAGCAGGAAAAGAGCTTGTTGCTGGTAACTGCAAATTGTCCTTGGCTGCTGGGCAGCGTGCGGTTGCTTCTTGCCTGTTTGAAGGGCAACCAAAATGTTGACAGGAGGATTATGGCTGCCTGGATATGCTGGATGCCCCAGATTGGGACTGCATCCTCACTGCCAGAGCAGATCAGTCCCCTTCTGCTCCCTCCTTCTGTGCTCTGCTAATACATAGGATTTACTGACATTTTACACAACTCCTCATGCTTTGACTTTTGCATGCTTTGACAAATGCATCTTTTCTATTTGAAGTATGACCAAGTGCTGTCAACTTCATTTTGAGTTGCTGAAGTCATGCAGGAAATAGCTTTTTGATTATTATTCCTTCCTTTTTTTTTTGTTAATGTATTGGTAGCAGGTTTATGCTTTGTGTGGTAGTAGTGGTTGAGTCTCTGCTGTCAGAAGCTGACATGTTTTCAAATGAGTTCATTTGTTGTGCAGACAAAAAGGTGAGCTAAGCACTGTCTGACTTTGGGATACTCGTATGCAGAAAGGAATGTTTGGAAGCTTTCTCTAGATCCTAATGGAATGCTCTTGCAGGGTACCTTATAACATCTGCTGGTGACTTTGGTTAGGGCTTTTTTTTTTCTTTCTTTTTGTTTGGTTGGGGCTCTTTTTTTTCCTTTTTGGTATTCTATCCACAATTTTTGCATTGACAGCGAGATTCTGAAGAAAGATCAGAGTTTGGTGGTGCCTGGTTATAAGACCTGAGAATCTTCTGAGAGCTCATCACCATCTGTCTGAGATGGTCTGTCCTAAAAGGAGCATTCTTGGTGCTGACTTCTACCTGCACTCTTTTGCATTAAAAAAATGTAGAGTCAGTTAAGGGGAACCCAATAACGCTTCAGAACATCCTCAGACACTAGTGTGATAGTGTCACTGTGTTGGATGAAGAATGGGAGGTATTGTAAAGGTTGGGAGGGAAGTCAGAAGGTGGGATGTCCAAAACAGTCCTGAAACCAAACCTCAGGGGTTGTGGAGAAGCTTGTGGTGACTTTATAGTTGAGAACAAGTAGGTAAAAACCCCCTACAATTACAATGCTCACTTGTAAAGCTAATTTCCATGAATTCACTTATCAGTAAAGGCTTTCTTAAATATTTTTCTCCCTGAAATTGTGGTGTTGGATTTTGAAGTGCATGGACTTTGAATTTTATTAACAAAACCTGAATTGAAATTCCTGTTTGAGCTGTGTGCATACACGCTCTTAGTGGGCTTGAAATATTTGAATTAAGAGTTCTTGTTCCTGGCATTGTTATTGCCATTTTTCTCCCTCTTCCTCTGTGGGCAATTTAAAATAAACAACTTCATAAATTCCTGAAAGGAATTAGCAGTGGAAGCCCGGCAGACTTTTATTGTTTTCTTTGAGAGTGGCTTTTCCTTTCTAAAACTCATCAGTGTGAAACGTGCACACAGACATTCATCTGCAGCACGGGCTAGAGCAGAAACACCGTTATAGTGGATGTGTGAGGGCTTTGGAGCTGATAAAAGTGGGGGGTGTGGAAAGCTTTTTGATGTGGTTTTTGGATTGTTTTCTTTATTTATCTATTTTTCTTGTGGCTTTGCTTATTTAGAGTACCTCTATTTGTTCTTCAGCTGACTGTTGTATTGATAAGCTGGAAATGATTATTTGGTGTTCGTTCTTCTGCTCATTTCTGAGGGTTTTGGTCTGTAGGTAGCCAAGAAGGTGTTTAAGAACTTAAGTTCCTCGTTTGATTTCATTTATTGCTATCTTAGTTTTGTAACTAGCTGTATTGTGACTAAGGAGCCTTTACACAGTAGTAAAACCAGTTTGATTGTAAGCTAGAGGCAGTAACCTGACTGAGGGAGGAGCAGCGGGTAGATTAATTAGTAGCTTTCATCAGTTAAGGTAGAAGAGTGTGCGGGTAGGCTTCAGAAGCGTTGTGGGGAGCAAGCTGGACACTTCCCCAGGCGTGTTGGGGACATGCTCTTCTTCAACCGCCTGCCCAGCAGAGGACACATCTGCCATCAGGCTGCTCCGGGGGAAACTTTTTGCTGGCATAGGTGTGTGCCGAGCTCAGAGCCCAACCTGCAGCCTGTTCCAGGTTAACACCTGAACTTTGCTCGCTCTGACTTTTTTTTTTCTTTCCTTCCTTCCTTCTTCCCCCTAAATTAAAAANNNAAAAAAAAAAAACAAAAAAACACGAAAACCCAAAACCTGCAACGCTGGGTGTGTTCGAGCAAATATGTCCTTGGAGGAGGTAAGCCGGCTTTATTTTTCATATGTTCTTAATGTCAGATATTGTAAACAGATGTTATGTTTCGGAGTAATGAGGATGAACAGCAGCACAAATTTAGAAGTTACGGTTGCAATATCTAGTTTTTAGATTTTTATTTAATATATAGTGTAAATTTATGACCTGAGAGTTGTTTGTGTAATAAAAGTACTTGGGTTTGATTCAACTAATCTGCCTTTCTGTAGTGTATAGAGACGCTTAGGAGCTGCAGACAGCTACGGTGCTTGCATGAAGAATTTCTTTTAAAAAAGATGACTTGGTTTTTTAGAGTTTACTTTCTTGTTCTGCTTCCTGGTCTGTGTGTTTGTGCATGTAAACGAAAACCAAGCCCCTTTCCTTCCCTGAAAAGCACCGCTAGACAAAACTTCACAGTATTAGCAGAGCTGACTGATCTTCTTAAGGCTATGTCTTTGCTGCCTCCTTCCTGGGTCCTTGCTGGTGGGATGGTGTTACGTAGCGAGTGTGCTGTGAACTGGTGAGGGAAGTTTTGGCTGAAAACTCCTTCAATCATAGTGTCTCTGTAATTCCTTTTCAAAAGTAGAAAGTTGAAGCTCGCCCAGAACTTTAAAGAGGAATTGTGGAGTCAAGGGGGATTGTAGGCAAAAAAGTGCCACTATTCTGTGTCACTTATAATTCTAATATGGGCACAATTAAATAGTATAATATTATTTTTAAAAAAAACCAAAACAAAACCAGATTAATAACTGTAAGCTTTTAAATAGTGTATATAGGGTAAGCCATATTCAGCTACTCTGAAGTAATTGAGATGTCATTATAGAATGGAATATCATATGTACTTGGGAACTACTGGAGAGAGTCCAGCATAGGGCAACAAAGATTAAAGGATTAGAGCACCTCCCTGTTGAGGAAAGGCTGAGAGAGCTGGGACTCTTTAGCCTGGAGAAAAGAAGGCTGAGGGAAGGCCTTATTAAGGGTGGGTTGAAGGAGGATGGAGCCAGACTCCTTTCAATGGTTCCCAGTGACAGAATGAGGGGCAATGGGCACAAGCTGGAACACAGAAACTTCCATTCAAATATGAGGAAAAACTTCTTTCTGGTTTGGTTGCCAGAGCTCTGGCAGAGTCTGCCCAGGGAGGGTGTGGAGTCTTCTCTGGAGACCTTCAAGCCCCGCCTGGATGCCATCCTGAGTGATGTGGACAATCCTGCTTTGGCAGGGGTGTTGGGCTGGATGATCTAGAGAACCCTTCCAATCTTGACAATTCCGTGATTCATGTATCAATTTCCAGAATTTTGGGTTTGCTCCTCTGCTGTGTATTCTGTCCAAATTCTTTCCATCCAAGTAAGCCTTGATGAAAATTAAATACGCAGTAAAATTTATCAATCAAGTGATATTTCAGTTTATACAACCTGTTTCTTTGCCTTTTTTGCTGTATTTTTTTTTTTATTTTGAGGAAAGAGTTGTGGCAGTGGGTTGTGAGAGCAGGTGACACTGCCTTTCGAAGGTGTTGTTAGTGTCCCAGGGAGAGGCAGGGAGCCCTGCTCGTAAGGAGGCGATGCTTGCTTTGAAGCTGGCAGTTCTTGTTTTTCAGAAACAAAGATAACATGCGAGAGTGAAAGCCATATTAAGTAATTTTGGTTTCAGTGCTGAGTACGAGAGAAACGATGGGTGTAAACTGGCTCTTTGTCTCCTGGCAAGGAACGGAGTTGAGTTCAGGCTGGTGCTTTAAGATCTGATGCTGATGTGATGGTGCTATCTATTATTCCTGCTGATTTTTTTTATCTTCTTTTTTCTTCTAACTGTTGGAGAAAGTAGTGCCGCTGGAGGGTGGATCATCAGGGGGTGGTATGAGGTCTTGCCTGAGCTGTTCCTGCTAATCCTATCCATTGGCATGTGTCTGGGACTTGGGAGAATGGTGATAATGATTCCTGGGGTGATGGGCTGAGAGACGGGTCTCTACTAGCCAGCTATTTTGGCCTGAATAAACAAGGAAATAAGTTTCTTCCAACCAGAACAGAAGTGAGCCTTGCTTGTGGTGGGGGAACTGTTGCTCCTAAAGATAAGATTTAAAAAAAAAAAACACAAAACCCACAGCTGAAAACATCAGCAGATACAGGCAGTGACACTGATATATTCATATATAAGAGTTCTTGCTGGGATTCAGAGCTCATCATGGATTACTGTTATTGTTGTGATTTTTGCAGTCAAATCACTGGATTGATGGCTTGAGCCAGGCCCCATCCCTGTGAGTTCCCTCTGAAAACTGACTGTATCTGGCACGAAGAGGTGGGGAAAGCAAAGCCTTGAGTCTGGTTTGAGTTCGCACATGGTCTGAGACTTTGCACCGTGGAGCTGCTGTTGCTGACACAGCAGGGCCACCACAACGGCTTGTAGGCACCTGCACGCCAGGTTGTCTTCTCATGCCATCACTGGGATTTTATTGCCATGTTGGTGTTTGTTGGGGATGTGTGAATTATTTCATCTTCCAAGGCAGTACAGGTATGTTGGTAGTAAGGATATGCCATGGGGAAGCTGTGTGCCTATATGAATTATTTATCTTGATGGACTGTTAGATCTGAAACCTCACACTTACTTTCCTCAAAAGTTAAGTAGTTAAGCACGCAAAATTTGGTAAAATGATGTGGTCTTTTCTCTGTTCTAGATGAGCATCTGTGCTTTAAAAGGTTTAAAAACATATGTCAAGAAGTTTGCAATTTGCATTTGGAAATTGTTGTTTCACTGTAAAACCCTGTAGCATCACGAAGTCTTCTGTGGCTAAATGTGAACAGAGAAGGAAGAAAACACCTGTGATTTTTTAAGAATGTTAAAATAAATGTTAAAAATACTGTGGTGCCAAAAGCATGGGAGAAATGGAAAGAGCTCCTAAATTTTGCCTTAGTGGCAGTACTAGTATAGAAGGGAAGTTGAGGTAGGTACTCTTCCAAAGGACAGCAGGATAAAATGTGATTAATGACTTGTGAATCCTGCTTAATATATTAATTATACTCTTCGACTTGAGATATCCAAGGTTCTTGATTGTGCATATGCCTTCTGCTTTTCTAAATGGTGTATCAGGTTGTGGTGTTACCTCTGCTGTAACTTTGCACTCCTGGATGCTCTCAGTACTTCTCAGTTTGGGTGTTGATGGTTTGCTGCACCAGCTGGTCTGGAAGGGGCAGCAGGTATATCCAAGTAGCTCCTCCTTTAACCACATGAAGCAGTCTGCTCTTTTGCCCTTCCGTATTTAGTTTTTATGCTTGATTTGGGCGTAATCTTATAACTTCCTCCCTGAGCACGGGAGAAAGGTAACCCTTCTCTGGCTGGAGCCTTGCGAACATGGTGTCTTCTAGCAGAGACATTTGCAACCCTTCTTGAGGCAACTCCCCAGAGTATCACCAGCATTTTGCTCAGCAATAAGTGACTGGACATGTGGAGAAAACTCACTTTTAGGTTTAGACTTTTACTGTATACAGAAGTATAAAATACAACCATAAATGTGTACTCTGGAATTAATATATGTAATAACACTAAAAAAGTCAGTTATCCAGGTAATGAAGCATGTCCTGTTTATTATATCCTGGGAGCTTTCCAGAGCTGTATTTTTAGTCCTGTACCATATGTCTGATCAATGCATGTGTACACCCAACACACTTAATAATATAACTATTCTTTGGCTTTTTTAAATGAGGTTGGATGATGTAATCTGCTTGTGAACTTAGACCTGTGTGAGGCCAGCTCATCTGGGCTGTCATCTCATAACGTTTGCACCATTTGTGAACGTTTTTTGGAGGGTTCATCATTGTGGAAGGGGGGACATTAGCTCTGATCATAAGTTTTCAGTATTGAATTTATTTTTTAATTTGTTTTCCTTCCTTGAACACTGAGTTCTATCTATTACAATGAACTGATCTCCAAGTTGGATGTGGTAAATCTTTGCTAGGCTTTATAAGCTTTTTCTGTACTTTTTATGTCCTAAAAATATTGTTTCAGGGTATGTGTGTGAGTTCATTAGCTTTAGACTTGGTGTAATAAGCTTTCAAACTCTTAGAAGTCGATGATGATGGGCAGGTGCCATTACCTCTCTGTTCTTGCAAAACAGCAGTAGAAAGCAAGATGTGGTTTTAGTTAAAATTGTTAGTTAATATGGGAATCTTAAATAAAAGAGGTTTGAAGATTACATTTTAATCTTCAGTGAGATTTTGAGGTTTATATTTTTAGCCCTGATTTAGCAAATCTCATGAGCGTTTAATTTTGTGCCTTAGGCAAGAGTGGTGATGGGACATAGATGTGGCAATGTTTTAATGTGATTTAATCTTTGCACTGAGGTGGCCGTGAGTGAAGGGCTGGAGATTTGACAGGGAATAGGGAGAGGTGGGTGCTCCAGGAAAGGATGCAGGGAAGAAGGAAGCAGAGTACGACAGCGGATGCAGGAAGCCAGGGTTGATGGCAAGAAGGAACAAGGGATGTTCCAAGTTAAACATCAAAGTGGACTGTAGTAGTTAATGGATTGCATATTTCTCTGTACCAGCAACAGAGGGACTTAATTGGGGGAAGGGGAAGAATTGTGTCTTCCTGCCTTTCCTTGTGCGGGAAGCTTGATAAAACACCACGTGCTGCAGGAGCTGGATCTTCGTCTTGCCCTCTGCCACGTGTGGTATGTGGTTTCATTCATCTAAAGTGCTATTTTGTGGCTGATAGTTGACAGGACATTAACTGTTAGTCTATAAAACAATTACAAGAAATAGAATTAAATTTCCTTATGTATAAGCAAGTAGAATAGAAAACAAATGCAGTTAATGTTTTCAGTTGTCTTCATCTGGCTGGGAATGTTGCAGCACTATAAAATATTATTTAGAAGTTCCTTTTAGAAATGTTTTGAGGCTAAGTTTTTTTTTTTTAATTAAGTGGTTGGGAAACATTGATGTACGTGTCTCTGCTTCCTTCAGTTACTCCTGTTAATTTAAGGTTCTGTGTCGTCTACCCCCACCCCACGTTGGTAGGTCTGGTGATCTGAACGGTTTGCTTTCCTGCAGCTGGGCTTTGGTCCTTGTTGGAAACAGATGGAATGTCTTTTTAATATTGCAAAAACTTCTTAGACATCATGCGTGCTTTAGGTCTCTTGTATTTTGCAAATGTTAACAAGACCTCAGATCAGAATCTGTTTTGATGCTTGTTTGGCACGAGTCTTACAAGTACGTAGTTGTACACAGTAAAATACTTATATTAACAAATATATGTATATATAATTTTCTATAATCTGTATCAAGATCGGAAATTCCAAGCCTGCTTCTGCTTTCCCTCTTGTAGAAATGAGTTTTCCTTATTGAAGACAGTCCAGTTGTCTTGCCTGCTCATCACCTTCAAATATGACATTCTCATGTTTCCATCTGTAAGTCTGAAGTGACTCTTTTTTCACACTTCCCAGAGATCCTGCTTATTCCACATGTTATGTGTTGTGAGAAAGAAGTGATACCTTGCCTGACTGATGATGCCTTCCTTCCTAACGGGGAGGCACTATGATTATATGATCTATATTTAGTCTAGTTTATAACAGCTGTAAAAAAGATTGGTAACTTGTTAAACTTCATGCTGAGTGACGTGATGCGGGTGTGATTTAATAGAAGGAAATATTGGGGTTCTGTCTGAAACTGGAGAAGTGTGAGTCTGGCTTGAGTCACTTCTTCTGTAGGTAATTATTATTTTCTTAGGAGAAAAAGTTAGAAATTGTGATTTGAATCTGCGGAAGGCACAAATATCAATAATTCCAATTTCTGAAAATATTTTTCCAACCATTTGTGAAACTGCTCTGCACAGAGAGCCCACAGGTGTCTTCAAGCATTGCTTGACGGTGGGTAAGTTTATCTACCAGGAGGTTGCATCCTTGTTTTCTGTACTCTCATGTATTAAACATGTGAAGACTTTAGATGCAAATGCGTAAAATTAATGTAAGAAATGTAGAGGGGGATTCCCAAAGCCCTGCTTGGCCCATACTGGCCTTTGAGTGAGGATGTGCTGTGTTGAGGAGCAATAGCAACAGTTGCTCCCGTAGCAGTAGGTGTCTATAGCTCCTGTGGAAACTGCTGGGGATTCAGCTGGAAACTTTTATCCAACCTTAGTCTTGAACAGAAATCCCTTTATTTGAGGTGTATAAGAGTCGGAATATGAAGCAATTTCAATTTTGGAAGAGGCAAAGATGAGGAATGATGTTGCCTTATTGTTGACTCAGCCTAATCTTGGCTCGGCACTTAAAAATAAACCCAGTGGTTTACTGTTGGACAGTCCCTATTTCGGCCATAAATTAGGCCAAAAAAAAAAATCAACCCATGACACATGTTAAATTGCCCAGGAGGTAATTTGTCTTGCAAAACAAAGCTTCCCAAGCTTGCCCGTTTTTCAGATGGCAACTACTTTTATGTTTAAAGTGATTTGTTTCTACTTTCGATAATAACTTCTAATCCTCTGGGGACTTATAGACCTCTCCCAGCCAGGCACTTGTCTCAGGAGGTGGAACCTGCTCTGACCTCCGAATGCTCCAGGGAAAGAGTTCAGGAGCCTCTCAGCTATTTTGGTTCTTAAGTTGTCTTGATCCTTCCCTTTAGTTCATGGCAAGTGTGACAAAGGAACGGGGCAGACAGGAATAGCTGCAAATTATTCACCTTTCTTTCTCTGTCTTTATTAAATGCTTCACCTCTGTCGACATCTGCATTGAGGATGAGAAAACATGTTTTCTGTTCAAGGAGAAGACAGTGGCAAAATGCAAGGATGTGGGATATCTTGGATTTATGAGGCTGGAGCTGTTAAAGCTACCCTGTGCCTGCCTGTCTGTTCCTGTAACTAAGACTAAATGCGAGAGGTGATGGTTGCTTCCATAATTAGTTATGTAAAGACTTTTTTATGTTCTAAGAACCACGGTGTTTCATTACACTTGAACAGATTATGGCTGTCTCTCACCTGCATACAGATTTTTACATGTATTTATATACAGTCACAGACATACATGTGTGTTATTTTTCAGTGATGGTGTTCTGCAGGCTGTGAGGGGAAGAGATAAACTTGTATTAACAAAGCTATTGCCTCTAGACTTACCACTAGATTTGATTCCTCCCTCCCTCCTAAAATAACTAACAGGTTCAATTCTGACTTCTTTATTTTCTGCCCAAGTAAGACAGGCATCATAAACTTGATTTGCCTGTCTGAAGGCTCTTTACTGTTATTCTGATGGGGAAGAAGAGGTAAGAAAAGAGGAAGAGAAGAGATAAGAAAAGGTGGGGGGGGAAGAGATGAGAAAATCGTATGTGGAGGCTCAGACACTTATTTATGTGAATTCTTTAGAGATGGAGACTGTTTTCTGTTCCTTGAGATCATGCTTTGAAGATGTACTTGGCCAATAACAAAAATGCACATTGTTTTTGTAGAAGCTGATGTTTCAGTTTACAGTGAAAATGTAAAAAATCTAAAGATGATTGGTTTTGGTATAATGACATCTGTAGAAGGAAGTGGGCAGCGAAAGCCTTAATTTTTATGCTTGAAAAATCTAGCTAAGGAATTAGGTTTCCTAGATAATGAACTTCTCTGTGCCCTGTAATTCAGGAACGGGCTTAGTATCTATAACTATCCATTCCTCGTGTCCTTCCAGACGATCTGACCTGGTTTCTCTGTCTCTGGTGCCCTGTGGATTGTCCTGCTCTTTGCTTCTGGCGAGGGAAGCGGGGAGGATCCCGCTGTCCCTGCTGGAGCGATGCTGGAGCTGGCAGCGGATAGGGAAGGCTGGGTGCTTGCTGTCTTAAGTAGGTCAGGACCGCCTGCTTATTTGTTTATTTTAATGGGCATCATGAGGCTATAGGTGGATTTAGGATGTTAGATTTTTGTTTGTGTATAAAGAATAATAATTCTTGTTTCACCTGTTGCTGTACCTACATGATTTTGGGATTTCTCTGTATAAATATATACATTTCCCAGAGGAATTAACTATTGAACTGTGGCAGGGGCAAAACCAAAACCCCTCATAATCTCCCCAATTTTTTTTCACTATTGTGTTAGATCTGTATGCATGCTGGAAAATCAGCCTGTAGTGATTTTTGGCAATTTTTGGAAGTGTTGTGAAATCTGTTTAGTGGAGATTATGAAAACTTCAACCCTTTCTGACTAGTGCTGTCATTTGCAGCAGAAAGAGTGGGTGGTTACTTCTCAGTTGAGTGTGTTTTATGCCAAGAGACTGTCTGTATTGACCTTCTACTGCCAAGTCATAAATGCATAAAAGCTGTGTTGCTAATGGAAACACTGACAAGCCCTGAATTGCAGCGGACTGGCAAAATAAAAATATTAAAATTTCCAGCTGCAGCTAATGTCAGACTTTTATTTGTTTTTTGCTGGCTGGCAGCTGGTGGTGAATGTCAGAGGATCCTGATGTGAGCTTTTGAATAGGAATTGTAAAGCAGTTTCCTACTGTTGGGACTGATGAGAAATACAGGTTTGTGATGTAGTGGACCACATGCAGGTGTGGAGGCCAGGGATTCCTGAATTAGCTTTAACTTGATTTGGTTTTATTGTAGTTTTTAATGTCGAGGAAGGATAATTAATGCTGCTGGTTTTTAACAAGAGCATCCCAATTCCGGCATAGCTGGTATTAGTACCTACACACGTCTGTTCATGGAGAATATTTTCTGTTTCAAAGTCATCTTGATCTTTTCCTTGCATCCCCTTTTCTTTTATATGTCTTAGATTAGGTAGGTTTCTTTTACCTGTCTATCAGAGTATTCAACTTTCACACCTTAGCTGTATTGGGAAGGTCTGGTGGTACCAGTCTCTCCCAATGTCCAATTGTTCTTTCTGGTTTCTGCTAATGAAAATCTTAATAAATCTTCAGCAAGGTGTTCTTCGTGTAACTGATGCTCATAGAATTATTTTAGATCTCTTATTTTTTACTCTAATTCCACTGTTTTTCTGTTATATTTGCCATTGCTAGTCTTGTGTTAAAGTATTTCCTACCTGTCACCATTACTGGCTCGAGCCAGGCAAGAAGGTTGCTCAAGCAGTCCTCCTTTTGTTTTCAGGTCTGTGGTCTTTTGTTGTAGTCTTAAAATCATTTCCTGTTGTTTGTAAACTATCAATTACTCCCCTGCCTTTGATAATACTACTGGACTTAAAAATATATTGTTTGTTTACTACAAATGTACTACTGATAAAGGTGATGCTTCCCGTGTAGCCTGTTCTAGCAATTGGAAGTGGTTTGTGGGGTTTTCTTGGTGTGTTTTTTTTTTTAATTTATTAGAAGTAGATCATGTTTTTGACCAGTCTGCCTGTGTATGTCTTCCTCATTTCTCTGCTTTTTACAAAATTATTGTAGCAGCCACATCTGAAGTCTTGTGTTGAAGTATAAACCTGGGAAAAGAACCTGGAGGTGATTCCTCACTGGAAACAGTTTCATTTGGGGAAGCTGGTTAACTGGGGAGACTTTAGTTTTTGGAGCAGATGGAAGCTTTGGGAGCCTGGATAAATCACATCACAAAGGATTATAATTTTAAAAATCCACTCTAGGCAGGTTTTCATATGCCAATATGTTTTTCACCTGAGCAGAATGGCCTTGTCAGTAGGGCAGCTAGAAAAGGTGTTTTACACATGGTAAACTTCTCAGCTGTAGCCAAATTCAGTTCCTTCTGGTTTATCAGACTTGCAAATAACTGGTTTAAACAACTGTAAGACCAAGATTGACAAAGTCTTTGAAATGGAAAATTTCTTCTCAAATGGGAGGTAGACAAAATGCTATGCTATTCTGGAGCTTTTCTTTTTTTCTTGGGAGATGGGATCTCAGCGGAGCTATGATTTCCAGGGTGAACTCCCTGTGGATTAAGGAGAGCAACAGGAGGAACTACTCTCCTGTTTTCTGAAAAGGCTCTTTTATATAATGTGGGTGAGTGGGAGGAAAAATTGTGCTGCCCGTAGTTTTGCTTATTCAGCTTGCTCTACTTGTCTGGGAAATCAGAAGGTGCTTTGGACTGTTTGACTTGAGGTTTGTAGTTTGTTTGGAAGCATCAGTAGCTTTCCAGTTTTCCAGCTGGAAAGCCACAGCAAGTAGCCTGGGGTTTAATCTTGTAGAAAGCACCACATGGGTACCTTTGAATACATTTCTCTATTTTTGGCATTTAATTCAATGCATGGGTTCTGTTGTATTAAAGCTCATGTTTAGGAGTTCATATGACATTTTGCTTAAGTCCAGGTAGATGTCTGTTGCCCTGACCTTGTCTGCCAAAGCTGTGGCATATCAAATGTGTCAGGCATGATTTGCCCCTGGTGAAGCCATGTTGGCTGTCACCAATCACCTGCTTATTTTCCATGTGCCTTAGCAGAGATTCCAGGAGGATCTGTGCCATGATCTTGCCAGGCATGGAAATGAGACTGACTGGCCTGTAGTTCCCTGGGTTGTCTTTTTTCTCTTTGTGAACATTGGGGTTGTTTCCCCATTTCCAGTCAGCGGGAACTTCACCAGATTGTCACGACTTCTTAAATATGATGGAAGGCAGCCTAGCAACTTTGTCTGCTAGCTTCCTCAGGACTCATGGATGGATTTCATCAGGTCCCATGGACTTTTCCTTAGATGATCTTGAAGCTGATCCTCTTCTACAGCGGGCAGTCAATGATATGATTCCCCAAGGGCAGGTTGTGGTACCAGCTTTGTGCAGCGTTTCTGATCACCTGGAGAAGAGATTTAGCAGTGAAGACTCCCACTTTGTGAGTGCTGTTAAACTCTTATGCAGTTCACTGCCATCCTGTTGGCAAGAAGCTGGGCAGGCAAAAAAGGTGGCAGTAAATGCCAAGTAATGTGTATGAGAATGGGTAATCCAAACCTTGACTACATGGAACTTCCAGTTGAGAGTTGAGCATCAGTTCATGAATATCTGGCTTTCAGCTGCCCAAAATGATCAGCTCCAGGTGCAGTGAGAGCCCAAAACGCTGGTAGGATGCCAAATGTCATCAGATCTACTGAGACCAGAGTGGAGACAGGCAGTGAGATGGTTAAGGGCAATGAGCATCTTGAAATGGTGGCTGACAAGGCTGGGACTCTTCAGCTGAGAGGATGAAGATGAAGGGGGGATATGGTGAAGGTTTACACAGCCGTGGAGATAGTGATAAACTAAATGCAGTAGTGTGGAGCGTGCCCTGGGACAAGTAAGATGTGAGTTTAAAGCAGAAGAGAGAGAGGAGCTTCTTTATGTAGCAAAGAGCAAATACCTGGTGTCTGTCCCCAGGGTAGCTGTGGAGGTGGGCAGGACCATGGATGCAGAAAGGGATTAGGCAGATTCATCTGCAGACATGAAAGGGAGAGTAATGTGTCTCCATAATGAAACCCTTATGAGTGGTCTGGGAATGGGGGAGGATCTGGGTTGCAGGCTGGGGCTCTAAAGAGCATCTGGGATTGCAGAAGGCAGCTCCCAGCAGTAGCACTAGATGGGCCATTGATCTGACTTAATGGGTTTCTTCTTGTGCAAAGTGATGATTTCCTTCTTTCAGAGTACTTGTTCTCTAGGGGAATCTCTTCTAATGAGCTGATGCTTGTAGAGTAACTGCTGAGTACATGGCCTTTTCTGTGAAGAACTGATGCTTTCTTGTTTGTAGGCTTCTTACTCTTGACTGGCTGTTCAATTCCAGTGCTAGCACCTTAATTTAGAAAGAGGAAGGTGGGAGACAATTATCAGGAAAATTATGTCTGTCACTTCTCTCCTACTCTCTTTCTCTCACTTTCCTCTACTTTATTTCTTGTATCTCACTTTCTTTTCCACTTGTTTCTTTCGGCAGTATGATTGCATCTTATCTGTAAACAACCTTTGAGCTTTCTGAGGCAGAGACCATGACCTAATACAGTTCTATATACTAAAATATTTTATATGTTTTACCCTTTGGGTCTGTCATTGAAGTAATATTTGTATTTTTTTAAAATGTTTTCAAATATGAGCTGTGACTTAAGAATTGTCATATGGGACTTCTGGGCTAAAAGCTACCTTTCTAAAGGTTGGAGTAGATAAATAAAGCACTACCTGTTTCTGAATTCTCAGTCTATCAGCATACCTATTTACTAATGTGATTGTGTGGAAGTTTATTAGGCCTTTAGTATGTTTAGGTGCAGGATGCCATGATTTTTGAGTATAATACATTGTTACACACGAAATGGTAAGTACCTGAAATGTGTTAGTCTGTGGAGTGTTTGTCTGAAAACACTGACCACTTGGGTAATTTAAATGGCCTCTCAGTCTTTTAAATCTCTTGTTTCAGGAAGTTAAGAAGGATGTAGAGCTCAAAGATGATGCTGTGCCACTCAGGAGGGAGAAATCTGGCAACGTAGCCAACCTTGTGCAGCGTATGAGCAGCTATGGGCTTCCAGCAGGAGGATTTCAGCCTCATCCGCCACCCAAAACCTTCAAGAAGAGTATGTAGCCTTTCCCTTTCCTTCAATTACGTAAGCTGCTGATGTGCATTTTTTAAATAAACATGAATTATTTAATGGCTGACTTAGTTTTAAGGTTGTACAGAAAACAAGAGACAGAGAGATAGGAGGAAAATCTTTGATTCTAAGCCAGATTCTGCTCCTGGTTGTACGGGCATAAAGCTTACGTGTAGTTCTTAGCAGCAGTAGGGATGATTTTTCCTGGGAACAGGGTTTAGACCCATTCCAGGCTCTAGAGAGTTGCTCTGTAACTTCATGTGAGCTCTGTTTGTACTGTCAGGTACCTGAATGAGAACTGCAGACTTGTTCATAATAACTAAAAAAAAAAAAATCTTCTTGTGGTCGTTTTTTCTAAATGTAAAAGTTTTACTACAAATTCAGGTCCTTGTGACAAGGAAATACTCTCTCATTCAGGTTCCCCTCGTATGGTAGACTTGTTTCTAGTGTGAAAGAAGATAGAGTTGGTTGTGCCTAAGAAAAGGCAGTGGTCTTCCTTTGATTTGGATGGTCAGGAACACAGACCTGGTACCTCCATACCTCTGGTTTCTATGTTTTAATGCCAGTATTTAATTCAAGGTAACTAAGACCTAGAGCAGAAAACTTAGTGTTCCCTGCATCCAGAAAAGGGAGTTGTGATTTGTATTTGGACACCTCAGTCTTAGAAGAGACATTGCTCTGAATTACTTTGGCTTCCTCTGTTTTATAAGGGATTAGAGCCATTTATGATTTAATCTTGCTTTTTTTTAAAAAGAAAGAATTCAGAACTTACTGATTCTGCTGTGTTTATGTTTAGATTTTTTGCCCATAAAAGGAGAAGAGCTACTAGTTGTATTTTAAAGCCTTGAAATGGGACCACCAGACTTGGGAAATCTGTTGAAATCTTCTTCTAGGCAACAAAGGATGTTACCTTCAGAATTACTTCTTATTGCATCTGATCTGTGTATGTGTATTGGCAACAGCACGTATGTGCCTGTTAGATGTTTGCATCAGCAGGCTTTTGAAAATCTAGCCAGGAAATGCCTAGATTAATGCAGCCAGGCTCTGAAAGGGAATCAACACGACCCTTATGGGTCCTTCCAACTCAATATAGTCTAGGAACATGATCTGATACCTTTTCAGATGTTGTCTACTCATCCTGGTCTCCTTAACCCTGGAATGATCCCATATTCACCATGTCTTCTCCTTGTGCTGGTGTCTGCAGCCAGATAGTAGGTACTGCTGGGTCTCAAACCCTGCAGCGCCCGGGCTAGTCGCATTCTCCTGGAGGAAAGTGGTGTTAAAGCACCTTCCTTCAAGCGCACAACTGTTTACTTGGCACAAAGACAATCTGTGCATTTCCATTTTACTTGCTGTTCCCTCTTTCCTGGAAGACTGTTCAAACAGCTCCTGCAGATCCTGTTTGCTGTGAGCCCAGGCGATTGCTCACTCGTTTCAAAATGTTTCCAGTGCTCAGCTGTCTTTTCATTTCTCTTTCCCAATCTGGTAAAAAGAGGTTTGTGATGTTAAAAACAAAGTTAAGGCTCCTTTATTAGCACATTTCCAACGTGTGGTGAGGTAGGTTGTGTTTGCCTGGGAAGTTCCTGGTGTGATTCTCCAGTTCAGCTCTTGCTGCATTCAGGTATTTCTATATCAGGAGGGTAGCAAGCTGCAGGCAGCATTCCTGTCAGATAGATGGCTGCCTTTATTCAGGGAAAGGAAAATACAGGAGGTGTGCTAAATTATGGCAACAAAGGGCTAAATTTGGTTTACACTGTACAAAACAAATAAAACCTGAAGCTAGACATAGTTGTTTTGGAAACAAAATTGCCTGGGGGCTGCAGGGCTGCTGCACCAGGTGAAGCTGGAGTGGTGTTCTAACTTCATAGGTTAATCCAGGGATTTTCACAACTGGAAGGCAGAGTTTCCTAAACTGGATATTGCTGAAAACAGTCTGCAGGTGAGAGAGTTCTGGATGTAAAATGCATCTGTGGGATTGTTTCCCCTCCCTCCATTTAGACAGAAGTACAGTATGAAAAGGAATGCTGAAATTGGTTTTATATTAAATGGCTGTGACTTTTTAATTTGCCTTTTTTTTTTTTTTTGGTATCAGTTAATCTCATACAAAGCAAGCCCTGAAAGCGCTGTAGGAGGCAGTAAAGGCCACTGAACCGTTTCTTGCAATTACTGTTAACCCCACAATCCCTCTTGGCTGATGTAGGAGTTTCAGTGGAGTTAAAAGAAGGCTGCATTATGTGGGTAATTACTTGGTATTAGAAATAACCCATAGAGCTTCATACTTCTGGATCATTTCTTTCCTGCCCCTTTTAAGCTCTTCAGAGCACAGACCAGGTACCAGCATGTAGAAAATTCTTGATTTGGTGAGCCCTCTCTCAGAAATTTGTAATTGCTGGATATGACTGAGCTGCCTGGCTTGTTTTGTACTGGGGACGTTGGGTGTGTCGGTCTTCTGAGTGTCTGACTTTGGACTTTCAACGTTGCTATAATAAGACAAGGATCAATCTTGGAGGCAGTTATCTCAGTTTTGAACTCTTTTTATCCAGCTAATCTTAACTGCTGAAGCTTGAGAGTCAGAGTGAGTGCAAAGTATAAGAGTATGGAAAATTATACAGCTGCTACAGGCTTAAGCTTCGCCACTTCAAGCTTTTGATTGATATTTTCACTTAAACTGTGGCAGATTGGTGTTTTGGTTTCTTTTGAGGAGGATAGGGAGCACGTGTGTGGGTCATAGCTCAGGGTGAAGGTTGCCTTCAAAAGCGTACTGGCTGCTATGTTGTGGAAAAGGTCTGAAGGAATGGGCTCCTGTTTGAAGGAGAAATACCTAAACTCTCCAGGTTCATCAGCAGCATCACTCCAGGATATGTGCAGGGTAATTGGGCAATTGGAGCTTCACACCATTCTGTCTGGAAGGGTTGTTGGAAGCCACTTCAATGCTTTCCCCTCATGGGAGGGTCATTTTGTCTTTTTAATGCTCACAAAGCTTTAATGATATGTGGCAAACATCTAAAAACTGTACTTTATTTTAATTTTGCTGTGGTCAAACGCTGCTAATTGAAGCATAGGTTGTATTTCTCTGTGCTGGCCCTGAGAAAAGGGAGGTTTTTTTACTTTCACAGATAAAGATGAGTTTGGATTTTGAAATATGAGCCAAGCAAATGTTAGCACTACCTCAGCCCTGTATTTGTTAGAGGGCAGAAAAGCTGTTTGCACTTCAGTGTTGTGCAGAACAAGACAGTTGTTATTTCTTTCAGGATTGCTTAAAAGCTGGAGGCTCAAACTTGCACATTTTCTTCCAAGCAAGTGCTAACACCACAACTGGCAGCTCTTGTCGTTTTTGCAGATTTTTGGTCAGGAAATGGTTTGAAAAATCGTTATAGTGGGGATTTAGCTGGCTTGCTTGTGTCAACATGTTGGTAATTGGCAGTGCAGCGTTTATTTGTTTGCAATTGACAGTCTGTGAAGCTCAGTGGTTTTCAAGCTCTTTAGGTGCCAGCCTGAAGTGACACAAGCGAACTGGAAAACCAGCAGCAAAAGCTGTAAAGCTTTTGGGGGTGGTATATGGTTGTTCTGGTCAGATTTGATCCTCAGGAGCTGAGTGCAGGGAAAAACTAGTTTTTCTTTGTAAGCGTTCTTACTTTTGCCATTTCCCTTGACTCAGAGTCCAAGAAGCGGCAGTGCAAAGTGCTCTTTGAGTACATCCCACAGAATGAGGATGAGCTGGAACTCAAACTGGGGGATGTGATCGACATCACTGAGGAGGTAAGCTGTTTTACAGAGCTAATTCTGTCTTTCTGTGGCCAAAAGTCAAATTGGGTTGGTTGGTTTTGGCCGATTATCTGAATTACAAGGATGTTCGGAAAAATAGCATGGGAAGAAGAGTTTCTGAAGCTAAAGCTCATAGTTTAAGAGTTCTTTCAGGTTCTAATCCTAAATCAGTCCATACTGGATTTTTAAGTGAAGTATTTGATCATGGCAGCAATTGTGGTCTGTTACAAAAGTTCCTTTCTCCTAAAGACTTTCACAGTTCTTTTGCCCTGTCTGTCATCCTTATTTTTAGGATGCTTATACTAAAACTGTTTTGACCAGTCACCTTTAAGCTGATATACTCTTATCTTGGTTTAGCTGAGTAATGTTATTTGACCTGATTTTCCAGTTTCATGCTTTCTTGCAAACTCGTTGTAGCTTTGAATTCAGTATTCAGCATAGAAACCTGTACCTGTAGTACAATCTATTCAAGCTATTTTCACAAAAATATGGTACATACAAAGGTACTCAGCAACATATTATTTCTCTTGCCTTCCTTTTCCCAGATGTGTCTTGATGTTCAGACTTTGATTGCAGTGGCCCTATGTATTTGAGTGGAGGTTTGGGGGTTGGGGTGTTTTAATCTTTTCCTGCCTATGTGCTTCCTTGGTGTCTGTTCTGTTCAATAGCAGCTTGTGAGGCTTGAATATGTTGGAAGAGTGTCTCTTACAAGAGTGAAATCTGTCAGGAGCCTGTGGAAAGAACCTTTTCAGAACTAGGCAAACTCTCCTTCCTGCCTCCCTAAGGGTCTGAGGAAGAAGACCAAATGTCTCTGGTGGTGCTTTCTAGTAGCTTTACGAGATTGTTTTTATCATAGAATCATAGAATGGTTAGAGTTGGAAGGGNACACAGTACTCCAGGTGGGGTCTCACAAGCGCAGAGTAGAGGGGTAGAATCACCTCCCGTGACCTGCTGCTCACATATATGATCTCTTTCAAAGAGAGTGCTAACTCTCCAGGATTCCGACAGTTGCCAGGAAGGACTTTTCCATTCTCCTAGAAAGGAAAAAGTTATCCTTTTGGATGCATTGGCACTCATGACTTCTAGAATTTGTTCTCTTTGGATAAACAAAGCGAGTGCCTTGTGAAACCTGCTCACTAAAATCCTACTTTCATAAATACCATCGTGTATGGGTGTTTCGTGAAGGAGTGCTCCTGGATAACCTCACCAGTTTAGTCTGTGGATGGTGCCTGTACACAGCAACCATGACCTCGCATGGTCCAGTGTAAGAGTTTACAAGAGAGACCATGTGCAGTGAAACTGTTGTGGAAGGTACAGTTTGAGGCCATGTGTCAGCACCTGGAATTCTTTTGGGAGGGGTATGTGGAGTGATGCATCAGAGGTGACCAAGTAGCCAAACAGAATGAAAGAATCAAGGCATTTCCTCATCTGATTTCTTAAGAAAACAGATTTTTATTATACTAATTTTTTTGTCAGTCCCTGTGTTTCTTCCTTTCCCAATGATTTTAAAAATACACATTTGTGGTAGTCAATCTTTGCTGCTTCTGAGAAAAACTGTGTAATCAAATTTTTAGGCAAATGCTAGCAGGTAGAAAAATATTGTGTCTAACTACTAGCACAGAGATGTTTGCACGCTGTTTTTATGATGGCCTAGAATAGACTTGACAGGTGTAGGGTAGGTCTGCTTCACAAAATTCTACTGATGGACCAGAAATGTGAAGAATGGTACAGAATGCCAGCCACTGGCTGTGCAATTTACTGGGATAACTTCTTTTAGGTAACTTGTCTTCACTACTGTGAGATAAACTTCACTTCTGTTTATATATAAAGTGCTATTTATATATGTGGAGGTAACTCATAACTGTTGCTTCAATGGAAGAACATTTGGTCCCTTTCTGTAAAGGGAAAATAAGGTAAAATCAGTTCCAACAGGAGATCAGGTCTACCAGTTACCTGAGAATAATAACATTTACCCCCTGTAGTTCTTCTCATAAATTGAGTAGTTAGACCTGATGCTACTGATGGTGAAATCAAAGCTGGAGGCTGATGGATTCAGAACTGAAATGGCTCATTGAAGAGAACAGACTACAGGGATCAGAAATACCTTGTAGGGAGGAAGGCCCTTGTGCTGGATGCTGGCTGAATCCGCAGGGAGTTTTCTTTACTGAAAGTGTGGGTTTTGCATGCAGAATAAATGCACAAAGTACCTGTTATAGCTGTATCATAAAAGTTGTAAAACTTTTATTTCTTCATATCTTCCCCCAGCTTCTGCCAGATGTGGCACTAAATAGCAGATTCTTTTTGTAGTTTTATATTTGTAACATTTGCATGTTGTATTATCAAGCATAATCAAAATTCATATGACTCTTTGTGGGCTTATTCCTGTTGGAAAAAAAAAAAACAGGCAAAACAGCTAGTTTCAGCCTTCCCCTCCCCTTTGTTTAGAAGAATTTGAGTTTTCATCATCTTACAGAAATAAGTTGATGGAATTCACACTCAAAAGTATTGATGTGTGTACTGGAGCTGTAACTCCCTCTTGTGGAAATGTATCATGTGGTAAGATTTTGAAATGGAGAATAAGAGTTGTGAAACTGTCATTTGGGTTGCTGGTGCTCAGAGGTGCATCACCAAGGCATGTAGAACTTCTGTCTCTTTAAATGTCAATTTAAGTTACCTTTTCTGGTAGCACAGCTTGTATATAGTCGGATATTTTTACCGAATCACTGAATTGGTAGAGTTGGAAGGGACCTCTAAAGATCATCTAGATCATCAACTCCCCTGCTAAAGCAGGATTGCCCAGAGCACATCTCTCAGGGTTGCATCCAGGTGGGGCTTGAAGGTCTCCAGAGAAGGGGACCTCACACCCTCCCTGGGCAGCCTGTTCTGGGGCTCTTGACACCATTACCAGAAAGAAAGGTTTTTTTCATATTTGAATGGAACTTTCTATGTTCTGGCTTGTGCTCATTTCTCCTTGTCCTGTCACTGGGAGCCACTTAAGAGTCTGTCTCCATCCTCCTTCAACCCACCCTTTAGATACTTGTCAGCATTCATAAGGACTCCCCTCAGACTTCTCCAGGCTAGAGTCTCGGCTCTCAGCCTTTGCTTATCCAATCCCTCCATCATCATTATTGCCTTATGCTGGACTCTTTCCAGTAGTTCCTCGTCTCTTGAACTGGGGAGCCCAAAACTGGATTCAGTATTCCAGAGGGGAGAATGGCCTCCCTCAACCTACTGGCCACACTCTTCCCTATGCAACCCAGGATTCCATTGGCCCTCTTGGCCACATTGCTGGCTCATGGATAATTTATTATCTACAAGGACCCTCAAATCCTTTTCCTTAGAGGTGCTTTCCATCAGGTTTACCCCTAACCTATAGTGGTGCGTGGCATTCTTCCTCCCAAGGTATGGGATCCCTCACTTGCCCTTGTTGAACCCCTTTTTAAAGACATGGTGAGGAGGCTGGAGCAAGCACACTCAAGGAACTTTTGTTTTATAAAACCTGCCTGTCTCTGAACTGGCGTAGTTTTGTCTTCCACACCTGTTAAGTGCTTTGCTGACCTTATTTCTTGGCAGGAGAATAAATGGATGCTCGAGTCATTTCTGTACCGTAAGCATTAAAAGTTGCTTTCTCATGTCTCTTGGGTGTAGTTTGGATTAGCCAAGGCATTTGAATTTTAGTTTTCTGTAATGTATTACAGAAATCATGAGGTGCTGGAGCCTGCTCAGCACTTGTCAGTAATCCATGCTTAAAATTTCTTTCAGAGGATCAAACTGTGAGTTTGAACCATTCACAGCAAAGCTATATTTGGGCATCAGGATATCTTTAAAAATAACAAAGCTCTTTTCGTTGCCTGTTTGTCTCCGTAGCAGCCGGCTTTTGCATGTGTTCTGCTTGCCTGGAGGTAGGCTACTGTTTAAAAACTATGCCTGTGTGTCAGAGGGTGACCTACAAAACAAGGCTAAAAAAAGACAGTGTAAACAACTGCCTTTTTTTTTTTCCCCTTGTTGCTTTTCTTTCTTATCTTAAAACAGCTTTCCAGTCCCAAAACAGAGCAGCTGAAATGAGATATTTTGAAAATGTATCTTAATTATAATTTTAAATGATGTTCATTGTCCAAACACGTTCAATTTATTTAAGACATTTTGAAAGCTCTTCATAAATTTGAAAAGCACAATTCTTACTCAGTCTTTTGATGCTGTTCTCCACCATCACCTATGTACACCCCGCTTTTGTTTGTTCTGATCTGGGTTGTGGGGTATCCCTGATAAATAAGCCATTAAATTTTGGAGTGTTGCAGTGTAAAGAACACATCAGGAATCCAAAGACATAACTGAGCTTTGGAGTCATTATCCAGTGCAAAAATGAGTTATTTTATGAATAGCAAAGCCAACAAAATTTGGCACCTGACAAACTTCTATTCTTAGTGCTGCTGTGCCACCACAAAATCGTCGTGTGTCTTGACTCCCTTCGCTGACTGGCCAACTCAGATGGGGAAAGTATCTGTACCATCTTGCATATCTAGAGGCAGGTGTGTGCTCTTCAGCCAGTCACCTCCTCTGAGAAGGAAGGGATAACCTAGTTTTCCATTACTCTGGGATGTCCTTAAAAACTCTACTCTGTTCTACCCACCATCATCTCTGAAACTTGTGTCTTTTGACCGAAGTTGTTTGAAGCTGCTCAATGATACGATGCCAGTGGGAATAGGACTGGTGAAAACTGGACAAGACAGATAGAAGGATGGATGGATGGCAAGATTACATAGAAGTTTCCTTAGAAAGTCAGGCTAAAAGTTGCATTTTTATTTCATAAGCAGTTTAATATGTTCTTCTTCTGTTAAATGTGTAATGGTTGTTAGTCTGTTTTACCATGAGAAAGTTGATGAACGTTTTGCTGCTCTTCTGGAGTAATTGGCATAGGGCTAGTTTCATGTTTCAGGATTATTGCTCTAGTGATAGAAGGGACAGTAAAGTACTTGATTGCTCTTCTTTTTGCCTGCTGTTTCCACAGCCTTAGTGGGTTTCTTTTAAAGAGAAATCATTTGAAGCTGTCCCAGGTTGTAGAGCTTTATAAGTGAAGTATGGATGGAATTGAGAGGTATTTCCTTTTGCCTTCTTGGTAATGTGCAAAATATTCCTGTACAGGTAGAAGACGGCTGGTGGAGTGGAACACTAAATGGCAAGGCAGGGTTGTTTCCTTCAAACTTTGTGAAAGAATTGGAATTGACGGATGATGGAGAAACACAGGACACTCTGGATGATACAGGTGACATTTTGTTTGTTGTAAACCTTTAACAAACTAATTTTAGATCTCAGGTGTACTTTAGAGTATTATGGGTATAGTGCAACAAAAGCTGTAAAGTCAATCTTCCTAAGAAAGGTATTTCCTTTAATTCTGTTGATGCTCAGTATGAAGATGATGTCTTGTATGAAGAGAATGCCTTGCTCCTAGTACAGTTCCAGTAAAATTGCAGCCAGAGTCTTGATCTTGCAAATGTATATTCTGCATTTTATCACTAGAAATTTTATCATTCTCAGAGTTGAGGTTTTTTTAGTGTTGGATATAAAATTGTTCTTCCATTTAGTAGCGTTTTTCAGTCTTATTCTTACAGACATGAGTTCTCTAACATGAAAAATTAATGAAAAATCTAATTTTCTAATAAGGGTTTCCTCAGAGATAGGGAAGAAAAGTCTGGCTCGGGGTTTTTTTGTAAATTATGGAAATAATTGCAGTAGCATAGAGCAAGAGTTGTCTGACTTGGTCAGTCCCAAAGAGCTCAGAGGCTGTTTCCTTGGAGGTCAAGTTCCCTGAGTTTAGTGGGGTCTGGTGAAATAAATTTACAAATGGGTATGTGTTGGTCTTAATTCCTGAATACTGAGATCAGTGGGACTGAGCAGTAATTTGAAGTAATTGTATTTTCTATCAGGAACTAACAAGTCAGGATATTAAGCCTCTTATACCCTCAGGGGTTATATTTAATTCTTGGTACTTTCACAGTCAGGATCTTGACTGTCTGCTTGTTCTTTCCTTGCTTCTGGGAAACAGTAAATGCCACATTTGCTGAAAGCCATGGGCTTTCAAATGCACAGCCTGGGCTTTTCTCATGAATGAAATTTCTAGCTATCCTTTTACATATCTGAGAGGAATATAACTAAGCAAAGAGTAACTCAGTTGAGGAAAGCTGAGAAACTGAAGTAAAAAAATTATACAACTTCCTGGTATTACCAAAACCCCTTAAATTTATGGTTGAGGGAAGAGGCTTTAATCTTTATTGCAATTCTCAGGCATTCATACGCTGGGAAGAGCTTAACTGAAAGGCTAAAAGACGTGGAGGCTTTTTTGAATCTGGTTTATAAAGGTGTCTATTTTCACATGACTGTCTTTTGGAATTCTACACATGAAAATAGCTTGCCCATGAATACTAGTTTGTAGATTTTAACAGATAACACCTAAATTCCATTATACTGTACTACATTTATTAGGGGTGGATAAATGTTGTCCCTTAAAACTGAAAGATGAAAAGAATCAGCGATTTATTCTCAAAAAGCCACATATGACTTGAATGTTTAACTCCCTTAAAATAGGTTTTCAGTGTTATCAGGTTAAGAAGCTGTTTAAGTTTGGAAAACCTCTTCTTAGATATTTTTGATACTGCATGTTGAGCATTAGGAAAACTTCACTTTGTTTTGAGAGGCCTCACTCCACTACTGAAGCACACTTACCCCCCGTGGTAATGGTAGGACTCATTATGGACCTTTATCGATTATTGCTTTCAGCAGTGATGGCTGTGCAAATGATGAGCTTTTAAATGTTGGACTAAAAACATGTTTTCAGAGCATGCATAAGCAATGCTTCATAAAATTAATGAAGAACGTAACATTGACGTTAACAAACTGCAGAGCCTGCGTGAGAACTGAAATGGCAAGAAATACTAGTGATCTAATGACTTATTTACCAGCATATTCAATGCAGTACTGGTGTCATTTCAAATACTCTTATGTTAAATGCAGAGCTAGAACAGATGTGAAGTACTACAGCTACAATAATGTCCCTAGAAAAGCTGTTTAGTACAAGCAGTGCACACAACTGTGTTACTTCCATTTTTTTCTTTTATTAAAACAACTTTTTCTTTATTTGTTTTCTTTTTTTACCTTTCAGAGTCTGTTTTCAGTGGTCCTACCTCACCTGTGGTCTCTCCAGGAAATGGGGGTGAACCTGGATCTGGACCAGCACAGCCAAAGAAAATCCGAGGTATCGGGTTTGGAGATATCTTTAAGGAAGGCTCAGTGAAACTTAAGACAAGATTATCCAGTAATGATTCAGAAGATAAAAAGCAAGATAAGGTTTGTAGCAGTTCATATGTTTTTTTGGGAGTTCCTGTGGAATGTGGATGTGGAACCTGAAGACAATAGTACCTTACAGATGTTGAATACACTGGCTGTTTTAAAATTTATCAGTATTGTTCAATAATCGAACCATAATAATCTGAGGGGTCTTGTCTAGAAAACATAACAAGCCCCCTCAAACTTCTTTCATATTGAGTTCTCTTTAACATTGATTCCAAAAGGTCTATTCAAATATCTTGGTATTTAAAATACTGGAGAGGGAAAACCAAGCTGATGTAAAAATTGTCGTTTCAAAGCCGAGTAGCCTAAGACATAAAAACTTCTCAAACACGTCTATGGTACAAGGTCTCTCCTAGTTCTCTTTGTCACAGTCTTTGTATACAATCAGGGACAAGACTGTGAAGTCTTCCTATGTAAGTTTAACTTGGCTTTTAAAACAAGGAATGATTTGAATGAGCCTATCCAAAGTCTGTTCAATTAATAGGAAGTCTGTTCAGACACTTTGAATTGTTTTAGATTGTGTATAAACACTAAAATATGTTGGTGCTCTGGTTTGTTAGTTGGCTTCACTGGAAGGTTGTTGTAGGCTGTTTCTCAGCAAGAGGGGGAAATGAAGTGAGAAAACCGTTTTGCATGACTTAAAGACAATGAAATAAACAGTTGAGTTTAGCACTTGAATATTCCACTTAGGCTTGTTGCTGAAGTCATCCCAAAGGCAGGCAGACTTACAGAACAACTTGGAGAGGCCTGAGGAGATAATTCTCATGAAGGTCTTGTGAAAATGGATGGCTTCTGTGGATTTGTGCTCAACTCGCTTCGGGGTTAGATGGAGGGATGCTAAAAGGGTGTTCTCAGTCTTTCAGCCACTAAAGAAAAAAAGCTGTTGTCAGGAAACTCTAAAGAGGTGGGGTTTTTCTGTTGGGGAATTTGGAGACTGTTCAGCAGAGGAAGGCTGAGCACTGATGAGTCTGAAGTTCTCAAGAGTATGTATGCCCCAGTAATAGATGGTGAGAGAGGTCTGAACTGCTCCCAGCATCCTGCCTGGGCTCAAGCTATATTTATACCTTGCCTGCCTAAACTTCCTCTCGTTTTTCTAATTGCATCCCCTTTTGGAAGGGGAAGATGTAGAGAACTATTTCCATGGTGGAATTGTTTAATGTGATAGGTTATTTTAGTGCTTCCTGCATATAGCATTCTGGAGAGAGTTAAATTGCATATGCACTCTGAGGATGTCCCCAAATGACCGTGGCTTCCTCTACGGTATGTCAGAGGTACCAAACACCAGCCCACAGGCATCATCTGGTTTTAAGGAGAGTAGATGCAGTTTCTTTCGCAGTAGAAACTCTGTGAAGTTTAACTAAGCATGAAAATGAACAGAGGAACTAAAGGCAATGGGATTTTTAACACCAGTAGCACTATTAGAGCTGCTCAGGTAAGCACTGGCAGTGAGATTGTATTCTGTCTTGGTAGCTCACAGAGCTGTGAAGCAATGGATGCAGCTGAAGCTGTCTGAATATTCCTGGCAGCTTCCTGGGGAGGGGAGAAGTTAAATATTGGGACAGTTATTTTTAGTTAGATGTTAACTCTGAAACTAGTTACTGATTGCAATGCCTCTGTGGTTTGGGAGAAATCTCTAGTGACATTTATCTGTTGTGGTTCTGTTCTGTACAAATCATTCAGGATGAAGGGAGGCTGGGATGGACTTTCATGTGCTCTTACATTTGTCTGAGTAGTTAAAAAATTGTCTCTTGAGCTGAGGTGGTGTGTGGCTGCTGAATATTCCTGCTTTATTCTGGTGCAAAGTAGAGGTGGTCAGTGTGTTACTTAAAGCAGAGCTGGTAAATAACTGCTTCTGTTCTGTGCTGGAGGAGGCGATTTTCAGGGTAGTGGGGCTGCTGAAGTGCCATTGCAGAAGTGTATCTGGCAACATCCTGTGCTGTGTTGTTAATTGGTAGACAAAATTCTTACTGCTCTGGCTGTAAAGTAACTGCAGTAGGTTAAGTACTTAATGGGAAACCTCATTGGATCTCTTGGAGGTGGTCGTTCACATCTCAGCTACTGAAAACCTGACTACATCCTGTAGCCTAATAAAAAATAAAACTTGTAATGCATTTTTGTTAACAAACTTCTTTTGTTCATATAGCCATCACCTAACCATCCCTCTGGAGCAAAGCTAATTCATTTTCCTAGCATGACAAAACTGGAAAACTCATCAGAAGGAGCAAAATCAGAAGCTGAAAGTAAACCAAAAGGTAAAGCTGGTGGAAATTTACTTCTGTTGCTTGGTACATCTATTACTCCTCTCTAGAGAAGTATTTGGTTGTCAACTTTTTTTGTGTGTGTTACAATCTTAAAATTGTGTACACTGTGTTTTTGTGTAATGTTCTGTACCTTTGGGGAGTTACACAAATGCAAACGAGTCTGAAGGGGCCTTTACTTGTATTTCTGTGGAAAAAGAATACGAACCATTGGTAGGGTTGTCTCCTAGACCAAAATAAGACTAGATTGTGAAGTTTTATTGCAGCAGCCCCTTTGCATTAATTTGCTACTTTGACATGTTCAAACGGATGGACTTTCTGCCTGTCTTTTAGTGTTCAGCTGGGATGTTGAATGTCTGTTGCTATGGAGCAGTCCCTTAACTCGGTTCCTGTCCCTAGATGGTAGAAGTTACTTTCTAGGCTCGGGGTTTACTGTGGAGTTCCTGGTGTGCTCTCATAACCGTAGGCTGTTTTTTGCATCAGAAAATCGGTGCTTATGTTTGGTTGAAGTTTCTTCCCTAGATAATCCAGTTCCGTTCTGGTTCTGTTTATAATAACTTCTTTTTTATTTTTCTTGTCTCTAAGAATTTATGACTTCATTTAACTACCAAATTGCTTAGTTTTATCTAAAGATGTGTTTTTAAGCCAACCCAAAACACCTTGTGGGAGTGCCAAACCCATTTGAAAAATTGTGATGTGTAGACAGCTCATTTCACCTGGTTCCAGAGCGGATGTTTTTTTTTTTCTATTTCTGTACTGTAATTTCAAGTGTATTTTTGTTTTATGTGGAAATACCTCATTTTGGTGCAAGTGGGCTGTTTTACGTGGAGCACGTAATTTGCAGAAATAGGAAAACTGCAAGAAACAATTGACTTTTTCCTGTATTCAGGAGTCTGGCACGACAGGGTGGTAGAAATGGCAGGTTTGTTAGTCAGAGCCCCAGTTTACCTGTGTTTATAGAATGATATAGGGTGTCCTTGCCAGTTTAGGCATATCTTTGCTTTAGTGCATTGGATAGCTATAAATAGCATTTCCATGTTTACAAACAGCTGTACTGTCAAGAAATGTTTGATTTAATGGCTTGATAGCAGTTAACACTTAAGTTTTCACATTGCAAAGCATGTGTGTACAATGCACTTGGTGGAAGCTGATGCTTAGTTATGCCTTTGAAATCTTCATTAAACTTCAAAGTTGGGGTATTTTCGGGATCATGCTTTTAAACCATTTCACAGCTATTGCTGTAAGAGCCAGCAACAGTGCACAGCCTTGAGCATTGGGAAATTTGGTTTGTTCTAAAACATTGCATGAAAATTAACCCATGTCTGTCTAAAAAAAATCTGAAAGTTTGGTGCTGAGCAGTCAGAACATTCAGTATTTAGCTTTTTTCATTTCAGGTGCATCTCTTGCTAAAGTCATAGAAATGGGACTAGTCCAGTAGCCACACTGAGTCTCTGCTCCCCAGGGAAACAAACACATCAGAGGGGAACTTAAGTATGATGGTAGTAGATGCTGTAGGAGAACATCAGTAGGTCATACCTATAAACACCATTTAAGAATTTATGATCTTTGGAAGAAAGCTTGGTTTTCTTTTTTGGCGTTTTTATTTTAATACAGACCATATTAGAATTTATCATCCTCAGTTTTAAGAGAGCAAGTCTAAAATAAACTGTGTTCAATATGTTAGCAAATAAACAGAGATCTCCAAAATGTTTAGACTAGTGTGGCTTATTTTGGTGTGGCTCTTCTATTTCTGGGAAGCTTGTTTTGGCCTCTGGTGCGAGTATGTCAAAATATTTTGTTTAAAAAATAAAATCATCACAATTTCATCCCTCTTTCCCCCCATTATTTTGGAATACAACATCTGTGATTCCTGCTACTGCATTGTTAGTCCCAAGTCTCTGGAAAAGCTTCAGTTTTAAAATACATTTTATTAAAAGTATTTACTGAAGTTCAGATTTACTATTTTGTAAGTTTTCTATCTTAGATGGAAAGTTAAACTGGACTCTTTCTTCATCTTAGCTGCTGGCAGAGTATCAGGCTCACAGAAGATGCTGAAGTGGGAAATTGTTCGTATTCAGAATGTGCCAGGCTGGATTTTGTGGGCAGTGCTGACTGTCACATGTGGGCATGGTGGCAGCCTGCAGGGTGCAATGCTCCCTGTCCCCAGCCTTCCTTGCAGCTGGAGCAGAGTGAAAGCTTCCCTTTCTCGCACTGTTTTCCATCTGTTGTGGGACTTGGTGTATGTGAGGAGGGGAGATGTGCTTGGAGAAGGAGGAAAGAAAAGAAGGACTGAGTAGCTCAGCTGTACTGGCCAAATCCCCAGGCAGTAAAGAATGCATGTATTTTTTACAGATTCAGGATGTGTAGAAATGTGTTACGCTAATTCATTTTTCATTTAATGAATAAAAGCCCCGAATTTGATAGATATTTGTAATATACCTGTTGAATAATTTTATATATTTTTTTTAGAGTCAATGTGCTTTTTTTTTTTCTTTGACTTGAACATTAATCTCTGACATGATTCTGTTTGTATTTGTGTAATTCTTCACAAGCCACAATATCAATCTATAGTTGAGCATTTCTGATTAAGGTAATAAAATAATGCAAACTCTTGAACCTGGGATTACTCACGTGGTTACAAATCGGTGGATATCTACATAGATACCTAAATAGATCTATCTCTTAAGCGTGGCATACTTTTGCATTTTAACTTAGTGCCTGGCACTCACCAAGGTAGAGTTTTATTTAAGAATACAGTTTGTAGGTTTTCTAACTACAGATTTATATCTGGATTAAACAAAAGCCAACAACAACAAGAAGATTCAGCTGCAGCAAACTCATTTATTTACTTAGCATCCTGCCAAAGGTGGTCATTAAGACTTGCAGAGGATGCTGCTGACAATGTTGTGCTGCTGCTCTTGGGCTGGGGGTTGATGCAGCTGCTCATCTGTGTGTGTTGTCAGAGCCAAATACCTGATGGGTCATGGCAGCACGTTAGAGTAATTTGTTTGCTTCCTCTTCCTTAATCTGCCTGTTACCAAAACCCAGACTCTGCTAAATTATTTTAAGTGTGCTGGGTAAAAAAAAAATAATTACTTTGTGATCAAGGCTTCTATATGAATGTATTTTGGTCTTTCTCATGTTGCTTTTGTTCTAGCATGGAAAGGGAAAATAAACCCTCCTGCTTTTTCACCTGAAATTGTTATCATGCTTTTAAATGGATTAGTTATTGAACTGTACCAAATGGAAAGAAAGGAATTATTCTTTCTGCTTTTGCAGAAGAGGCTGTGGCTGTCTGAGCTGATCACTCGGATGAGCTCTGGTTTCAGGTGTTTAGCCAAGGAATTCCTTTGCTTCAGTCACTTGATTTCACTGCAGAGTTTCAGCAAAAGGGCTGCTAGAGTATTTGAAGTTTCTGTAATTGTACAGAAGTGTTAATAAAGGATCCTTGAAACAGTGGCTTGTATTTAATTAGGATTGCAAATTTTAACTCAGTTTTGAGAAAAGGTAGTACAAACTCTCAATAAAAAGCTTTGAAACCATTTTTGTCTAAAGTAGCTCAAGATGGAATATGTAATGCTACAGGGAGGGCTCAGTAGGCTCCTACAAGTTTAACTGAGTAGGCTCCTCTCCCTTGGAAGTCAGAGTATTTAAATTAAGTTGCTGTTGTGGAAAAATGTTTTAGAGTTTAAACTACTGACTTCAGAAAGATTTACCACCATTTTTCTGTACATCCATAGTATTTTTCTTGTGATATGAATTACAGAGTGAACCTTTAAACTCTCAGATGGGTGATCTAGAATGGAAGTATGATTATAATGTTAGTTTCTGAGCTCTCCTTTCAGACAGCATAAGTGAGCTGGTATCATGTACATTCCTACTCATGTAGTTAATTGTGCTGCTTTTTGTTTCAGCCAAGGAATATTGCAGGACGATATTTTCCTACGAAGGCTCAAATGATGAACTCAGCTTTAAAGAAGGCGAAATCATTCAAATAATCAGTAAGGTGAGATGTTTGGTCTACTTCGTGTATTTATATTGCTTTTGTGGATTTTGTATGGGTAGGTAACATGTAAAATGAGAAAGCAGGAAAGTCTCTTGGGTTAGATACTCCTGGAGATGGATTTGTCTCATGAGATTCAACTCTTCACTCCTGCACTCGAGATTCAGATGTCCTTAAAGATCATTACAGAGTGGGAAGTTGCCTTTGATTCCAGTCACATCAGTGCACATTCAGTACCAAATGCCTTTGCAGTGAGGAAATTGAAAGAGTTTTGCAAATAGTCTTTTTGTCTTCAGAACTTCTACTTTTTCTCTGGTGGTATTTCAGGCTAATCTAGACATGGTGATTGAAAAGTCATAAGGTGTCAAAAGATGAGGAATTAAGATCTGTACTTAGGGATTCTGATCTAGATATTATGAAGAAAATTGAACAAATGTTTTAAGTAGGAAAATGAAGTCCAGGTGTTATTAGAGGTACTTGCTATTTCAGAATAACTATACAGAAGCTAATGAGATTGGACTCTGCAGTACTTAGTTGAAAGGGTTATGGAGGGAGAAATTAATGAAAACTTTAGCAAACTTTTATTTTCAGCACTAATCACCTCTTTAGGTCTTTTTCCTGTCAGTTGCTCCTTTAGGTTAATGTGGGGTGGGATCTTTTACTTGAATTATTTTATATCTTAATGTTTTCCTCTCTGCTTTATCTGTTCTGCATCTCAGCTGAACTGAGTGCCGAACTGTCCTTGTTTACTGAACTTTAGGGTGAACTACTTGGTGCTGCTGACAGTGGCACATGTAATTCATGTGGACTTGTGAGCAGAGGTGTCACCTGCAGCATTTTTTGATCTGAAACAGAGGAAAGATGTTATTTATACTGCTAAAATATTGAAATAACATACTTTTTGTTACAGATGGACGGAGAAGGGCCTCAGTAAGATCATGTAGTGGATTTCTGTGCCACTGAATTAATTCTCCATATTTTTCTTTTATTCCCTTACGTCCTAGTATGGCTATTTTTCCCCTCAGTAGGGTATATTTCTTGCTTCTTTACCTATTTCAATCACATCAGAATCACTTACTTAGTTGAATTCTGTGTTACTCCAATTGCACTTCAAATATATACTGAATAAACTGCCGGTCAAGGAACTTGAGAATATTGAATGTTGTGCAACTGGGTCATAACTGCGTTTATGTACTTTCTTTCCCTTTGAGGATCTTATCCTCATGCCCTTATCTTAGGATGAAATTATATTACATCATACATGTTTTTTAGAAAACAAACAAAAAGTGACCAAACCTGATCTTATCTGCAGCTGTTTCACCTTGCTAAGGTGGCCAAAGTATTCCTCCTATATATGCAGTATTTCAGACCAGCAATTATTTTTATATTGTGGGTAAAAGCAAAAATGTTGCTCTTGTAACCATATCTCTTCTGGGGAAGAAGTAAATATTGATTGAAATGCTTTTTGTTTATTTTAGGACACTGGGGAGCCAGGCTGGTGGAAAGGAGAACTCAATGGTAAAGAAGGAGTCTTCCCAGATAATTTTGCAGTTCAAATACAAGAGTCTGATAAAGACTTCCCTGTAAGTTCTTACATATACCATTTAGTATCACAAAGAGGTCTTGATGGAAGTGCAAGGAATAAGAGAGTTTCCAGTTCATTGTACTGCTTAAAATATTATTACAATTGTGGTAGGCTTTAGATCTGTCTTGAATTAGCTCTATCAAAGAAGGAAGATTTAGAGGTTAGACTAATTACTGAATTAAAACAAGTGTTTTGAAAGGGGATAAAGCAGTTGATCTCTTCTATCTGTAGTCCTGTAACTAACTATATTTGCAAAATGCTGAAGGAACTCTGTGGGACCAGGTGGGAATTTTTCTATATTAAGACTTACCAGTAGGTTGCAGTGCTTGAAGGATAACCTTTGGGTGGAATCTAGAAATATTTTTTTTCACCATCTTAGATGCAACTTGTAGAAACTTGTGTTTTCGTGTGGTACTCCTTTGTCTGGTCTGGGGGTTTGCTGTTTGGGTTTTTGTGTGTGTGTGTGTTTCCTTATTTTCCTTATTTTTCTGTTTGTTGATATTTATGTGATGTTTTTGGTTCTGGACCAGGTTATGTAACAAAGATGGTTGTGTCAATTCACAAATGTCACAAGATGACACATCCTCAATGGGATGGATTCGGCTCCATGACATCTAAACATTGAAACCTGTATTTCAGCAGAACAGTTTCATAATAGTTTTAGTGCTGTTTGGTCTGAAATTGGAGACATTCACAAAGGATTGGTAGATACAACCTGACAGTTATTAATTTAGCATTCAACCTCAGTTACTTATTATACACAGAAAGTCTAATATTTGAGTCAGTGTTTTCTCTTCAGATTTATTCTGAGCTTAGCAAGGATGGAATAAATGCTGTACCGTACAGCTGACTTGATTTGAGGGGTGGGTGGGTAGTATCACTGTTCCACAAAACAGAATTGCTTCTGTCAAAGAAGGGGGAAAAAAGGTTCATCTATCATATAGAGTATTTTGTATAGACAGACCTTGCTTTGATCCTTTATTCTGCCTTATGTAGTGTGTCTGAGTACAGGGATTCACCTTGCACTGAGCAGCTTTGAAGTTCCAGGAGCTGAATGGCTGATTATTGTAGTCAGCTACTTGATATCAACTTAATAAAAACACAGATCAGAATCACAGAGTGGCAAGTGGATGCTGAACTCTCAGTGTAATTGCTTTTGATAGAGGCAGCAGTGCTGCACAGCTGGATAATGTGTTTGCTTTTTTGGTAAAGGAAGAAAATACTGTTTCTTAAGTTCACCAGCTTTTGTGTTCTTTGAAACTAGAGAAGGAAACTTAGTATGGGTTTTGTGCTTAATTACATTTCAATCGCCAGAATAAAATCTTTCTCCATTAAGAGCTTCTTCAGTAGCAGTGGGGGCACAGAAGTGAAATTTGTCTGTAGCAACTGTTTCAAAAATACCCACTACAAGGCACTTTTGGAGGGGCTGTCTTAGACTCAGCCTCTATGATTTCAGCAGCGTTTGTATAAAGAACAAGTGAGTTTTGTAGGCTTTTGTGATTGTTTTATCAGTGAGTCTTGTCCTTCCTACAACCACAAAGAGGCTTCTTTTTGAGCATTTTCATGAATCAGTTTCTGAGGGTGAGACAACGTCTGTCCTGAGAGGTGCCAGTGCTCCTTCAGCAGGAAAGAGATTCAAATTCCATTTCACCAGCTTAAGGAAACTATTTTTAAATGTAGTCACTCCTTAGTTTTCAGTGTTCAAACTGTGACACTGTGGTACTTTGTAAACTTTTAATGGCTAATGTGTGCATCTTTCTCCCACTTAAATATACAAGGATAAGGAAGCTCTAAACAATGTTTTTCATGTAACTGCAGTGTTGACATTGCAAATGCTGCAGGTTTTTGTCTTATGTTATTGTAATTTAGAAGTAATTTGATTGAAATAGGTCTTATGATACTTAAGTTAGAATTTTTTTACAGTGAAAGTGACAGATTTTTGTTCAAATATTTACCTGATGACTCCTTTACAGTTGCATTGTATTATCTGAAATTGAGGTTTACGTATCGAGATTAAAATGGGTACAATTAGAGCAATTCTTTGGACTAGAAAAGATGCAATTATCATTTTTTCATTCTTTGTACCTTTGTGGTTTAGTCCTGCTGCTGAAGCAGTGATCTGACGTGTAAGAATCCTGCATTTTGTTCCTGTTTTTGCACTCAATTGTCTAGGAAGTACTAGAGGAATTATTCCAGTTCTGTGTTTTCCATCTGTGAATTGATTGCCTCCTTTGTGGAGTATGTTGAAATCAATTAGTAACAAGCTAGATATTACAGGGTGAATAACAAAACACAAATAAATCTGTCTTTGATAGAGAATATCTGCTTTTTCTTACTTGTTTTTTTAATTGTATTTTACAGAGGCCAAAGAAACCTCCACCTCCAGTTAAAACTCCAGGTATGTAGTGTTTGTATAGTGATATGTGTCTGAGGAAATATTAGAAAATTCAGAAGTAGCCTTGTATTTCATAGTAATGCTGACACCCATAGTCACAGCTTGAGGCTGCTTTCTATGCTTTGTGTTACACTGCTGATATATAAATTTCAAAATTATGATAGAGCCTACTTTGGAAACATTTTAATACAGGTCCACAGTTTGCTGGATTCACATGAGCACTTATAAATTGTGTTACACTCCTTACAAAGGAGAAAGTGTAAACACAAATTGGTGTAGGTCATATTTTTAGTTAGTGACTAAGATAATTAAAGCTTTTTGAGAAATGTCTGTGGTATGTTTCTTGCATTCAGCTCCGAAGCCTGAATTGCCAGCTGGAGAGAAGAAATTCCCTTCTTTGAGGCCTGAAGAAAAAGGTGAGACCGGTTTTCTTCATAGTGAACATCAAACTCTGCTCTTGTAGACAAGCTAATTTTTCAACTTGGCTGCTCTGTGGTAGATCCCTATTCAGAAGATATCATATGGGTTATTTTGATACTGTCTATAAAGTTCTCACGTCTGTGATATTGCAGAAATGTGTTTAGAGATTGGAAGAACTGCTACGCTTCTACGAAATGCTGTGTTTCTTGTTATTGCCTTGCATTCTGAAACATACTTATTACACTGCATAATAATATAGTTAGTGCTTAAGTGTAGTTTTGTGTTAGTATTCTTACTTCTGTCATTAAACGGCTCATTTTTAGCCAACCCTTAGCTTTTTCATGCGTAGCAAAAATCTAACTAAGAGGCTTGCCATTTTGTCCAGTAAAATTGTTGGATTTCTGTGCTCATGGTGAATCTTGACCTTTGGTATTAACTTTCTCCTTCTTTGCTGTGGACGGTTTTTAATATTCAGAATGTGAGTGGGAGTAATTGAAGGGAAAACTGACAGATGGTAATTCAGGAATATGATTTGATGATGGAATTTTTTCTGCCTTGATAATGAACTCACTTATCCTTAAAAAACAAAAGGCATAATTCTCGAATTGTGTTCAGCATAGCTAAAATAAAGGTAACTGATCTTCAATAATACTAACTGCTATCGGGTATTTGAAATTTAAATCTCACATATTGGATCAGTAAGGGGAAAGTGGCTGCCACTGATAACAGACTGTTTTACACAGGACAATCAGCACCACCATGTGGTAAAATCCTTCCACTACTTCAGTAGTTCGGGGCTCTTTTTAACTCGATACTAAGATAGGGAGGAAATGGCAAACAGTTTAGGGGTTTTTATGCAAATCTTCTCATAATATTCAAGTGGCCCAAAGCAGGAAGGTATTTCTACCCTGTGTAGAAAGTATCTCTATGATCTGTTTACTTCCAAGTGTTTCTGTGAAAGAAAATGAGTATTTTTTCATTTTACAGTAGGAGGGCTGACACTCAGTGGCTGCAGGACTTGTCCAGGGGAAGCCAGTCATAGACTTACCAGTTCAGGCACTCAGCTGGGATAGAGCAGAAGCAAATTTCCAACCCTACCCCCAAATCTGTAGCGTATGTAAAAGTTTTACATTAGACCAATACTTGGTTAAAAGCAAAGAAGGGAGGATGGGGAGAATCAGAGCTGAGGATCAGTCTTTCCATCCCAGTTTCCTTATTTGCTGCCCTCTAGGGACAGTATTCGATTAGGTCATACAGTCATTGAACAATAATTTTAACTTTAATAATTTGTATCTTGAATTTGTAGGAAGATAGACTTTATTTAAAATCAGTTATTCAGATAAATATTCTTCCCCCCCCCCCCCCCTTTTTTTTCCATAGATAAATTGTGCTGTTTATGTGTATGGAAGAAGTCTAGTTACAACAAAATAATAGCCCAAACTCTCTATTTTTTTAAGAGGAGATAAGGTAAATCCCTAGAAAAGGGAGAACAGTAGGAGTACAGAGAGATTCTTGCTTTTTAGCTGTCATTTGCAGTGCAGTAATGTGAATCCATAATTTTTCTCTACTGTTTCATGTCAGCAGAAAGACTTTTTGCTTACTTTAACACAATGTTTTTTAATTTCAGGTAAGTAGTTTGTGTTCTGATAAGGTATCACTTAAGACACTTGCATATATTTATTTTTTTTTGCTTTTATCTGATCTTCAAAGAAAGTATTTCTGACAGCAGTTGCTGTCTAATTGATTAGCAGTGTAAGAATTCTAGACAACATGGGGTTTTAAAATGTTCTGGTGACTTATTTTGTCAGATGAAAAAGGAGCTTTGGATCAAAAGCCTTTGAAGCCACAAGCTCCTCAAGTACCACCCAAGAAGCCTATTCCTCCAATCAAGACCAACAGCTTATTGAGAGCGGGGCTTCTGCACCCAAAACGTCCAGATAAACCTGGTTTGCCATCATCTGCATCCAAGTCAGTGTAACTTAAATTGTATACACCAAATATATTGTATTTAATTTGTTACTCTGTCTTTCTTCTTGTGTGAAGCAGGAAGAAACTTGTGTTTTAAGGGTGAAGAGGATTCAGGGATAAGTTCTGCCCTATGCTTACCAGTGTCTTCATTCTCCAAGCTTTTAATCAATGTAAACGTAGAACTTTCTACTTCTTTAAGAGACTGACTCCAACTCAGAATAAATATTACAGCATAACTAACCACGGGACAGATTAAGTTACAAATCTTTGGGCTGTTCTGCTTTAACTTTTGTTTTGGTAGTGGTTTTTGTGGGTTTTTGTCCCTGGATGATGTGACTAGACAACCAAAGAACACGTGGTAGAATAGAAGTCATATAAACAAGGTGCTGTTATTCTGTACCTAGAGAGAAATCGTTTGTTCTTGGCAACTTTTTCTGTTACAGGAAGATTTTGATGTCAAGGAGTCTGAGTATGTTTCTGAATATTTCAAGAGACATTTATGAGGGTGCTTATCAGCTCTTGTCTTCTGTTGCACCGGAGTGTAATACTTTAGATTTAAGTTCCAAAATATACCCTGTAGTAAAAGTTAAGGATTATTTTTATAGGGGAATTGTACATGTCTGACAGCTCTGAGAACTGGAACAGAAGAATTGGCTTTTTAGGAGGAGAATTGTTCTCTGAAATAACTTGACGTTAAGCAGGGCTTAAGAAAGTGATAAAGTCTATTAAAATTTTCTCATTTACTTCTAATTCTTGGCATATTTCAGTGGTAAACTACTTGATCTCATAACGAGGTGTGTCTTGTCGCTTTTCTTACTACAGATCTAATGGAGAAGTTGTTCCTCTTCGACCAAAATCTGAAGTTGAGCCAGTAGCAAAACCAAAGTTAGACTCTGAACCGTTACCACTTAGACCAAAATCAGTAGAGGTAGATTCACTTGTGATAAAGAGCTCTAAAGAATCAGGTAAGAAAAGAATAAAACATTCTTTGGGATCTTACTGTTTGGATTGCAGTATTTCACAAGGTTAGGATAGGCTTTTTAAGGAACTTACTCAAAATGCAACAAAGTGCAGTTACAGAAAGTTCAATAGAAAGTTGTTACTGGTTTTATTAGAAGTCTGTAGGTAGTTGAAGGTGTAGGAGTCAGCAAGCGATAAGCAGATGTCAGTAGGCTCTTTGGAGGTATGTGATGAGCTCAGTGTTGTAACAGATGACAGGAATAAAAGAAACATAGGTAATAGTTTGTTCTTCTGATTTCAAAGCATGTTTTTTTTTTGCTGCCACTTTTATCTTGCGTTTTTATGAAATTGTTTTCCTCACTGACTGGTTCTGTTGATTCCGCTCTTGCGTTTCAGATAACTTTTGCTTTTCTAGCTAACTTGTGTATTTTTAGTAATGCCATTGCCTTCAGCATTCTGTGATTAAGTTCATAAGCTACTTTAGATTATGACTTTATCATACCTTAAATTTGGGCGAGCATGGAACACAGCACATTTCAATTTCGTGCTTCTGGCTTTGCTTAATGCACCTTGAGCCAAACCTCATGGCTCTTTACATCTGAAATTGTCCTTAAAACAATTATGAGTCCACAAGTTTTAAGCACAACAAGTAAAAACCTTGATACTGGTTAAAGCACCCACTTTGATGATCAGGCTCTCTGAGCTGCTGTTATATAGTTAGACTTTTTTTACTTCACTACTTTACTTGACAGAGCAGCTGATTTCAGTCCTCTGTGTGCCTCTTAGATGTCGTCTGTTGTGGGCATATTTTTATTTTTAAAAGCCAACCGCTGCAGAAAAAGCTTTAGTGAATTGTACTTGCAGTGTTTGGCTCGCGTACCTCAAATGCAACATTTCATCTCAGAAAAGGTTTTAGTAGTAATAAATTATTAAATTGTAGTATACCTTGATTTTTTTTATACCAATTATGATATTTGTGTTATAGAGTAATTGGTCCTAAAGTCTAATAAATTCATCCGCAAGATAAAAACAGCACATTAAGAAGCTGAAGTGGTTTGTGAATAGAATGACGTACTCCTGATATTTTTCCATCAAGCATTTTAAAATGTCTAAGTTGAAATGCTTTGTAGGAGGAAGGGCTAGTTCATGTATGTTTTTAATACTGAAGTAATGTATTTCTGAATCACAAAAAGCTGGACTTCAGTAGGTGTTAAAATATCCTGGAAATATTACAAATACTGTCAGTGTTATTTACACCCTAAAGTATTTTTAAGTTTTGGGTTTTTTTTTATTCCCCAACAAAAGCCTGTGCATATACTGTGATATGCCTTAACGATTTTTCAATTGGCAGTTTAATTATTGCCTCCTTTTAAAAATGAAGTTTGAGGGAGGGCACAAAGGAAACACTTCCAGGTCAAAGTGAGCTGAGAGCTGAGTAAGTGATGCAAAATCCAGCCTTAAAAATATAAGCCTTGTCCTCCTACTCAGATATTTATCCCTAAGATTGTGCTGGATGTGTTTCCTGTGTCACTTATCCCCAGGAAACAAGTCCCATTGGAAACAGATGGAACTTTCACTCTAATATGAAAAAATGGCCCACCTCAGATCAAACTTTGATCCACAGCCATCAGATAAGGAAAAGCTTTAAATGTTCTTTCAGATAAGGACAAATCCTCAAAACCATTTCAGAAACGTTGATCATATTGAAATATCTTCTCTCAAAGCTGTATGTGGAAAAATTGCAGAAATGTTTCTCTGGTTAGAATTAAAATACTGTAGAAGACTAAGCTGTGATAGTAGCATGCTGAACATGTAAAGCAATTCCGTTTCTTCTACAAATGTTTCTTTTTCCTGCTTTGTAAAAGAATTTTTTTGTTCAGAATCTTTTTCTAGACATTCCTCTCCTTGACTTTTCTTTCCAGATTTTGTTTCCTATCCTGTTTGCCATGTTTCCCTTCTTACGTGTCAGGAAATTACCCTACCCTTCTCCATTTTGGTAAGATAACAATCTATAAGGCAATCCAAATGCTTTATTCCATACACGTAGCCTCTTAACGTCATAAGCGTAACTTTCAGTTGCAGTTATTGATACTAAAATTTTTGGGTTTCAATTTAAAATGCTTTTTTTTGTTTTGCTTGTTTCTTTGAATGCCTGTTTTTGTTAGCTGTTAAGTGAGAATTTACTTTTAAGTATACTTTTCAATGAGGAGACTGTAGGGATGAAAAAAACCAACAAAATAATTGAAAAACTACAGTCCAGCTATTGATAAGCCAAACATAATCTTTCTAGTGAAATGTGATGAATATCTACAGGACTAGATGAATTTAGGTTAAATGGCTTTATGTTTCTGTAGCACAAATTACCCAAAGACTTCATAGTTACATTATTTAGCACTATGAGTGTTGTAAAATAGTATTTGTGAAAGTCAAGTATTGGGCATATGATTAACTGTAGCAAGTACCTACTACTGCTTAACTGCAAACTTAAATATTCTAAAGCTTCTATGTGTCCCCTAAATTTTTGCAATCTCAGCAAGATGAGTAGTAGGAAAACAGGGCTGCCTGCCATCTTCTCTTATTTGGCAGTCTTGTCTTCTGAAATATTGGATATGTTTCACTCCTACCATGGATTTTTGGACCCAACTGTATGAGATGCTGGAACCATAGTATTTTTTAGACACCCCTTCAGCTTTGCTTCTTTTTGTGAAGGCTTTTTAAGACAAAGTGCTGTGAATACACTTGAAGAATTCACAAATATTAACAAAACCTCTCACCTAATTGCATCTATTAAGGCTCCTAACACTTCTGTTATGGATCCATGTTAAGCTTGCAGAAAAGACATTTCTTATAGTCTGTCCTAAGTAGCTTAGTTTCTAGAAAGAAAGGTGCTCTCACTCAGCCTTAAAATCATTCTTTGAGTTAAGTTATCCCCATGTTTATGGTATTGCTTTTTGGACTCTGTGGTGGGATTTCTTTAGCACTTACTCACAGGCTGTCTGTAAGAAGGTTAATTGATAAATCACTTTATTGATTGAAATGGGTGTAAATCGTGAACTTTCAGTGGATTTCATCAGTAGCTTTGTCTGTTTCAGTGGGGCCAAGCTTTCTCCAAAAATAACCAAGAAAGCTGTTAAAGAAAACCAGACAAGCAAACCTCCTAAGCCCAAAATAAATTAAAACCAAACTAAACTACCACCACCAGACCCAGAAACCTTAATCCCCACCAGCCTGTGTTTGAATTTCTTCGCTATATCCAAGCAAGAAAATGAAAAGGTAAAAAGGAAAATTCAAATACAGTCAGAATACCCTCTGACTGTGGTGTGCTACCATGTTTTAATGCTGAGCAACTGTCTCTAGTGCAGTAATTTCATAGAATGATTTGGGTTGGAAGGGACCTTAAAGATCATCCAGGTCCAACACCCTGCCGTGGGCAGGGACACCTCCCACCAGAGCAGGTTGCTCCAAGCCCCATCCAGTCTGGCCTTGAACGCCTCCAGGGATGGGGCAGCCACAGCTTCTCTGGGCAACCTGTTCCAGTGTCTCACCACCCTCACAGGAAAGACTTTCTTTCTAGTATCTAATCTAAATTGCCTTTAGAAGCTTTAACAAATAGGGGCAAAATAAATTGATCCTGACTTTAGTGTCACCCCAGCATCTATATTTAAATCATATACAATTCAACTGTAGCAGTCTTCATCTTCAAGCCTTTCCAAATACTGTGGGTTTTTTTCAGAGCTACACAGTAAGTACTCTTAATATGTTCTTAATATACTTAATGTCCCTGATGTTTACTTTGTGGAGTATGCCTGGAGACATTACTATTATAATAGCAACTCAATTTAAAATTCTTATTTAAATTTACTGCCAAATGATTTGTTTTGTCTGCTGAATGACACAAGGAACATTTAAAGACAAAAATTACTGAGATGGGAGAAAAGACATATTTATTTTTTCTTGCATTCTTGTTACCTTCTTAATAATACAAACCTGATGTAAATCCTGTTTCACATTTTGGCATGGGTTAGCACTCTGGGCTTCCTAACAGTTGAGTAAAGAACATCAAGATACACCCTTTGGTCACTGTTGCTTGACTTCTAATAAGTTAAATATTTTATTGGCACAAACTACAATAGAAATACCTTCATAGTTACTTATTGTCCCTCATCCTCTTTTCCATCAGCCGCTTGCCATTCATCACTCTTCTGTTTCTTCCTTCTTTGTTTTTCTTCCCTGCTTTTTTAAAATTGTAAATATGATTACATGTTTACAAAAGACTGTCTTTGCATTCTCTTTAATAAAAATTAAAAAGCAGCAAAACTGATTGGTAACAAATAGCGTTATAAATGCTTGCGTTTCAACAAGGCCATAGATGATGAAATAGATACGTTCAGGGATGTCCAAAAGATGGGAATATTTTAAGGATTTCAAGGGGAGTAGCACAGAGTAGAAGGCATTAAAACCAGTTGAAACGTACAGTGGAAAAGTTAATTCCTACAGGTATCAGTTATCTTTGACAACACATGAGTAGAACTTGGATTAATGAGATGATTTTCAAGTCATCCAAACACTGAAGCAGTATGAATACTCTGACTTGGTGTTCCTAGGGGTTTTTTTCTTACCTGACCTCCTGCTGAGAAAATAGGGAAAGAAGTATCCTAGTTTCTGTTTGATAAATCATAATGTCATGTAAGTATCAGCTGTCACAAAAGACCAAAACCTTGAACGTTAGTTTTGGTGTCCGTAGTAAACGCTACGTAGCATTTCAGTTAAACAGAGTCTCCAGACTAAGCTTGATGAATTTGTGTTGTAAAATGATCCATAATGCCCATAATCTTATGTCAATGCTTGTGTAACAAATTAGGGGTTTTTTATTTATTTGTTGGCAGGTAAGTACTATTATTTTTGCGGAGAAATGATTAAGAAAACTACATATGAAAAAAGTACCTTTCACAGAAGTGTTTGCAGTTAATGTCTTGTTAAGGTACTTTCATCAAAGTCTGGACACATACTTCACCATGTTGCTTTTATTTTTGTCTTAGTCACTAAATTTAGGTTTTCATGCTTTTCATTCAGATGTAGCAACAAGAAAATATACTCTCCTAAATAGCTGACTGTGCAGTCCTGAATAGATCTTTCTGTAAATACTTGTTAAGTCTGTTTTACGCTGCCATGTTACTACAGCACTTCTGATGAGAACTTAAATGTAAATGTTAGCTGAATTAACACCTATTTTTTTTCAAGGGGGGAAAATAATGGTTTCCTAGATACATCAGAGTTGTGTAGTTGTTCCATATGTCTCATGTAATGTATGTGCTGAGAATCTTTGAAATAATAAGAATTTGGATTATTTTGAGTTTTTTAAAGGAAAAAAATAATAGAAAAAACTCAGCAAAGCCTTCTGGTTTTGATGGTGGTCTGTTATGATCTGTTTCTAGATCTGTTAAGCTTTGATGATGTAATAGCTACCTCAGATAATCTATCACACCCCACTGCAAGTCGACCCAAGATGACTGGTAGGAGGCTGCCCTCACGCTTCTGTAACAGTGCTGTGAGTATATCAGTCTGTTTTCCTACTAATGAAGTAAGAACTAACTTCCCAGGAAAGAGAGTTGCCCTTGGAAACAGTCTTATGGACTGTTTGGCTGAGAGTGAAATGCAAAATGCCACAGAGGTTTAGTTCCATTTATGAGGGAGGTGATTCTACCTCACTGCTCTGGTGAGACCCCACCTGGTGTACTGTGTCCAGCTTTGGAGCCCTCATCACAGGAAGGACACAGACCTGTTGGAACAGGCCCAGAGGAGGGCACGAAGGTGATCAGAGAACTGGAGCACCTCTGCTGTGAGGACAGACTGAGAGAGTTGGGGCTGTTCAGCCTGGAGAAGAGAAGGCTCTGGGGAAAACTTGTAGCAGCTTTCCAGGATCTGAAGGGAGCTACAGGAGAGGTGGGGAGGGACTCTTTGTCAGGAAGTGGAGTGACAGGACAAGGGGTAATGGTTTTAAATTGGAAGAGGGTTGATTTAGATTAGATATTAGAAAGAAATTCTTTCCTGTGAGGGTTGTGAGGCACTGGAACAGGTTGCCCAGAGAAGCGTGGAAGCTCCATCCCTAGAGGTGTTCAAGGCCAGGCTGTATGGGGCTTTGAGCCACTTGGTGTGGTGGGAGGTGTCCCTGCCTCTGCAGTGGAGCTGGAAATTTGTGATCTTTATGTCCCTTCCAACTCTAACCGTTCTATAATTCTATGTCATCAGGTATTGTATAGTTCAGTCATGTCAGTTACCATCTATAGCTACTGCCTCTTAATGTGTTTTACGGAAGCACCTACAGGCTACCAAAAGCACCAAGGATGTTTTAAGTACTGCTGAGATGCTTGAAAATCTTGCCCGAGATTCCAGTGTTTCACTTAAATTCAGCTGAAGGAGTACTGGGGCCGGGGGTGAGAGTTCTGACTGGCAGGGAAAAAGAACTATGGTTGTCTGGCAGTCTGGGTTTGCATTGGTCTAGTAGTATTTTTATTATTTTTACTATTGCATCCTTAGAAACATATGAGAATTTATTGGGTTTTTTTCCTCCTACTTCAAGTTTTTTTTTTAATTCTGAAAATATTTTCATTTTTTTATGAATGGTTTACCAGGCAAGTCAAAATCCATGTCCAGAAAAAAATCTGAAGGTGCAGAAGGAAGAAGAAAGTGCCAAACCAAAGCCAGTTGAAACAAAAAAGGTAAGGTACGAGGGATCTAGAGAAGTACCAGGCAGATAGCATTTAAACGGTTGCATCAATCTAACATGGGAATGAAGAGCAGAGCACCTATTAAATCTCTTTAAATGCAAATGAACCGTGTCATTTAGTATAGTGTTCGTAGGAGAAATTGTAGTGTAAACTTTTTTTATACTTTAGTATACAGCCCATCAGTTTTGATGATAACAATTGTATTGGGTATCATGAAACCACGGTGATATTTCCCAGCTGAGTTTTGTGACTGCTCAGCCTTTAGTCTCCCGATGGTCAGAACAACTGAGATCAGAAAGGCACGAAAAAATTTGCTTATAACAAACCCATGGGCTGCATTAAATCATGGGGCTTTATTTAAAGTTAGAGAACTGCAGCGTGTAACTTTTTTAGTGACTACAGGAACCTCAGGGAAATCTTTGATAAAGAGGTATACAAAATAATGATCACAGTATCATATAATCTTCATGGTTGGAATACAACTCTGAGATCAAGTCCAACTGTACAGACACCAGAGGGGGTGGGGGGTGGGGGAAACAACAAAAAAACCCCCACCAAACCAAAAACTGAACCCCACAAAACAAATCACTCAACCCAACAATCTCAGACACTAGAGTATTCCCTGATTTGCCACATCTACATGTTTCTTAAATACCTCCAGGGATGGTGACTCCACCTCCCTGGACAGGCAGTTCCAGTGCCTGACCACTCTCTCGGTGAAGTAATTCCTCCTAATTATCTAATCTAAACCTCCCCTGCTGCAATTTCAAACCATTTCCTCTGGTCCTGTCATTATTCCCTTGGGAGAAGAGGCCAACACCTACCTCTCTGCAACCTCCTTTCAGGTAGCTGTAGAGGGCAATGAGGTCTCAGCTTCCTCTTCTCCAAACTAAACCTGCCCAGTTCCCTCAGCCTCTCCTCATATGACTTGTTCTCTAGACCCCTCACCAGTTTGGTGGCTCTCCTGTGGACACACTCCAGCACCTCAGTGTCCTTCTTGGAGTGAGGGGCCCAGAACTGAACACAGCACTCAAGGTGAGGCCTCACCAGTGTCAAGTACAGAGGGACCATCACTTCCCTACTCCTGCTGGCCCCACTATTCCTGTTACAAGCCAGGATGCTGTTGGCCTTCTTGGCCGCCTGGGCACACTGCTGACTCATGTTAAGCTGGCTGTTCACCCCCAGGTCCTTTTTCATATGATACAGGGGTTTAGTTGAACTGGACATTGTATCTTTTACCTTTTGGGCAGAAAACTAAGGAAGCTTGTACAAGTGTACCTTCCATAACAGTACAGCCTGTATGCTGCAAGTGCTCAGTTCATAAAGGCTTCATTTCTTAGCTTTCTACTGGTTGTATAATTTCATTTTTCTATTTTGTTTCTAGCCATCTGCATTCAGTCCTCCAGCTCCATCTTCATCTCAGAGACCAAGTTCTGTTCTACTCAATGTCTTTCCTGGAGACGTCCAGCTTAAAGGAGAAACAGAAGATGAAAAAATTTCTGTGGAAGAGCTCAGGACGCAGATTAATGATTTGATGGGTTTAGTAGATGCACTGAAGAAAGAACATGGGTAAATATTTTCCTTCTCAATATCCAAATAGATATATAGACATCTTCCAAATGTCCTTAATACTAAACTTCTTCAAAATAAAATCTATTCTATAGTAGTTAAGAACTTCATTCTTTAGAATTTGATCCAACTTGATGTCCTGAATGCGTACAATTTTCATCTTGGGAGTATTTTTGGAATTTTTACATATTTTTTCCTTCCTACTTTGCACTCCTTCATTGCAGCTCTTTGAAAATATTTGTTAAAACAGTTAGTACTGTCACAGTAAGGAAAAGTAGATAATTTCTGTGGTATTTAACATAAGTGCATGTCCTGGCCCAATATAACACTGCACACAACTAATTGTGGTGTTGAGGTGACAGGTTATAGGGAAAGATATTAGTGAGTTTTGTCACATTGGTGGTGGTGGTGACCCATCATCTGTGTGCATGTAGAAGAAAAATGTTTCTGGTGTTTGAGTAAACATAGTAAAGACCAATCTGCAGGAACTTTATTTCCATTTTTAAAACTAAAACCAGCGCAGATAGTACCAAAATGAATATTTGAACGATCACTGGTGCTAACTAAACTGGCTTTGAGAGTGATCTCTTGAGAAATTACAAAGCATCAGAACCAGTTGGTTTCCAAAGCAAACTAGGAAATTGTGAGTTCTGGTGATTATTGAAACAGTTCTTCAGCGAGTCGATGATAATTCTTTGCACTTTCTTGCCTGAATGTAGTAAAGTGTGAAATAAAACATGTTCGGGGAACTTTCTTAAGAATTTCTATTCTCTATGTAGAAATTGCCTGGTTATTGTAGCTTAAATTCTACTCCCCAAGTAAAACAATACTACAAGTTTTTCAGTAGCCTGCTTAAAATTGTGATTATTTTAAGTTAGGGATAGGTACGTAGTCATTGGTAAGTGTTGAGAATTGACAAAAGCTTCTGGTCCGACAGATTTGAGTACCAATTTTATTTATAAGATGTAGCATCATACAGTTATGTAAATTCCTCTTGTAAGATTTAAACAAAACCTGTGCTTCCTGTTCTCAGTAATGTGGATTTTTATTTTTCCCTGTTCTGACTGATATTTCCAACATCTTCACTGTTATTAGGAGAGAACTGGAAAAACTAAAGAAGGATTTGGAAGAAGAAAAGTTGTTGCGAAGTAATCTGGAGGTAAAGTTAACAATTTGGGTTTAACAGTTTGTCTTTGTTCACCTTTCTTTATTAAAATTTATTTTTAACAGTATTGTGGGTGTTGGAATGCGAGTTCAGTTTTGGCTTTGCGAAGTTCTGCTCTTTGGTAGAAATATGTCCAACTGGACAGGTTCCAAGAGAGAATATTAATACTTCGGTTTTGTAAAATTGAAGGACTAATTTACTTCAATCAGAGGAAAAAGAGGGAAGAAGTAAACTTCATTGATTTTTTTTTTTTAACTGTTTAAATATTTAGAGGATAATTTGCCAAAAGAACAGAATGTGTTTGAAAAATGTTCTTAGGATTGAAAGATACTTCTCTCGATTGAAGAAGGCAGCTCCCTGCATTACTGTGTAACACCATGAAGTAGTTAACAGGATGAGCTCCTAACAGAAAAATGTTTCAGTCTGGTACAAAGGGGCATTTTATTTGTGAAATACTACATCTTATTGACTATAGAACTACTTTGGAAACTTGAGAAGTACTTCTGGTATGTCCTCACTTCAATGCGTCTCTAAAGCCATCAATGAATCTACCTTAAATGTACACGGGGGATGAAGAGGAGGTAAATTCCATATATCCTCTAAATCCATGTGAAGGAAGACAAATTAATCCGTGGCATGGTATTTTGCATAAAGTCTGCTTTAGGAAGTGGGGATGTGTTGAGTGATTCTCAACACCAGCTTTAGCTGCTTTTTTTTTTCAGTCAGTTTATCCAGTAAGATGTACCAGAAACTATAGGCAAATTTTTAATTATTTTAAATTCTCAGTTTGTTTAGCAATTTAATAATATAAAACCAGCTGTAAATATTGTGTTGTCAAATGCTTCTGTGTTGTGGTTTTATTTATGTGGTTTTGGAATCTAAAGGTTAGTATTTTGGTGAAAGCTCTGAAGACTTTAGATTGCTGTTACTTTAATACTGACTCTTTTTCTTTTCAAAATATCCACTTTTCCAGCTTGAAATAGAAAAACTGAAGAAAGCAGTGATGTCTACATGAGACAGCCATGGACTCGATGTTTTTTAACTCATCAGGAATTCAAAGCTAAACACAAGGAGAACTGACTCTTATGTCATAATAATGGATGCTGGTGTTCTACAGTCTTAAAGGAAAAAAATATAGTAAAAAAAGGAATATAGTCTTTTATTCAGAGAGATAAGAAAACAGAAGAATAACGGTGTAATTTTTTTGCCAATATAAAAGAGGCCTTATTTCTTACTGTGCTGGAATTGCAGACCTTATTTTTTTGGTTTGCTTGAAAATACTACTGAATCTGTATAGAAAGGAGAGGGGAATTCTTAATAGATTTTTATTGAATACCTGTAGCTTAATTTTTAAAGAGATCTATACAATGAAAGGGTGATCTATCTTTACAACTAATCTGTAAAATAGTCTATCGGGAGGGGGTGGAATAACTGTACCCTAATTGTTAGTCACTACTTTTCCCCTACCTGCAAAAGGGAAGATATGATATTTGTATCCTTTGGGCAGTCTTACCCGGCGTTACGCTGTCGTGAGGATATTAATAATATGCTGTTTGTAACTTATGTAATGAGATAGGAATTCGTTCATGCAAGGAAGCAGGTGAAACTCCTCTGCATCGTGGTGGGAACCAATGGTCTGGTCTGGGGAACGGAGCAGAACGCTTTGTCACTTGCACTATTGGATTAAAAAAGGGATTTAGGACTGAATCATGACATTCTGATGAAATCACTTTGAAAACCACAAAAAAAAAGCAAGAAATATGGAAAGAAGACCGGAATCCAGTCTTAACTCAACCTGTTGTGCCTAAAATATTACAGCGTGGAAAAGTAAACCTTAAGGTCACAAGGCCTGTGCTTCTGTGCATCTGAACTGAAGTCATCCGTCTTTCTGGTGGTTCAATATGCATCTTGATCTTTTTTTTTTACAATAGTCAGGTTTTGTTTATAATATGTCTCCAAATAAATCCCTTTGGAACTTTGATACTCTCAAATGGTCTCAATATTTATGTATTTATGCCATAAAATTTTATCAGTATATTGTGTACCTCTAAATTTAATACCATCTTTGTATTTTCATGGGTGATTGGAATGGTTGCTTTGACAGCATTGTGATGGTTTCCAAGACGGGGTCTTTCACATTTTAAGGTAAATGGTTGAAATCTTGTGGCTTGCCATTATCTTTAACCCCTGAGCTCAACACAGTGCACCAAAATAATATACAAATAAGATGTAAAGTCATGGAAGACAATAGTATTTAGTGCTGTGTTCATTTGATTAAGGAATTAAATATCATACAGATTTAGAAAGCCAGTCCAATGCATTACTTTTGTCAGCAATCACCTCATCTCCTTTTGGTTGACCAGAATTTACATGACAAAAGCATGCCACACAGTTTGGAAACTTCACCAATAAGAGAAGTAATTAAGCTTCTGTTAATGGAAATAGTCATAAATATAGTAATTGTGTAGTATGTCACCTGAGCAAGTGACATGGAAGTGTTACTTCTTTTCCACAGTTGATGCATCGTAAAAGACATCCAAAAAGTCAATTGGAGGATGTTTGTCAGTTATTCATAAAATTTGATTAATCTACTATGCAAGTATTAGGGAATATTTGCCAGTCACATTGCTATAAACTGATTCAATATTAATGCTTTGAACTTTTTAATTGCCTTCAATGCATCACAAATAAAGACTTGAGCTAGATCTTTGGGTTGAGGAATAATGAGCAGCAGTAACGCTTCTCATCAGACGCTAAACTCGTACTTAGGGCTCAAAACCTCTAAGTCAGGTGATGAGAAGTAAAAATTGAGCTGAATGGAATCGCCAATTTTGTTACACAAGCCCTTCACTGTGATCAGAGCATGAAACAAATCTCGGAGTGGATTGCTCTGCAGAAATTGTGCCTGACTGTGAGCAGGTGAAGAGAATAAGACAATCAGTTAAGCCCACAAATTAAAAGTCTTCGTTATTTAATGGCCTTTGTTTGCTATAGCAATAAATGACCCAAGTGCAATGACTTGATTTAATAAAGCCCTCCTTTAAAAGCTGCTGCTGTGAGTATTTTTAGCCATAAGGAGGTCACCCTGATACGTGTCTATCCCATCTTCAGTGAGTGTTACGTACTGGAGTGGACGGGGAGATGGTAGTGGGTTTGAAGACATTCCACAGTACGAGTTCCTGAAGCAGTATGATCCACTGACTTGTTTACCGGTGCTGTACAATGATGCATGCTTTCCAAACTTGGCAAATAAAAGAAGTTTAAAAAAACCTGTTGAAATGTCTGTACAGTTCTGTTCAGGAGCATTTCGTATGCCATTAAATTCTTTGCTGGAGGAGTTTGGGGGAGGTGGAAGCTAAGTGTATTATATTATTGATACAGTGCCCCTTTGAGGCTTTCAGATTTTAATTTACTCACTGGAATGCTCTGGTTCCTGTGTGTCAGGATAGTTTAGGATCCAAACAGCTGGAAAACTTACTGGGTTTTGGTTTTATTTTCACAATATTAACTTCTTAATATCTCTATTCCCTCTTTCTTATTTTTTTATTTTTAATTTTCCCTGTTGGTCCATATCAAACTGAAGTTACTGTGCATCATCAGAGCCTTTTTTTAAGGTTGCTTTTGCCACTCGGTAACATGGATAAATGCATGTTTGAGTCACTTCTTAAATATATAGTGAAGAACTAAAGACTGAGGGTATGGCCTTATTTAAAGGGAATATGGATGAGCAAAAAGAACTCAATAGAAGGGCATTTATAAACAGCAAGGCTTTTATTCAATTTTTATAACATTATCTAAAGATTTTATGTTTGCATATGACATGGTTTTAAAAATAAATGACTTGTCTACTTATTTTTTTTAAATTTATTTAAACAGTCACTGCAAAGATAACATTTTTTCATTAATGTTGCTTCAGGGAAATGAATTCTCTGACGAAAAGCTGTAATGCATTGAAAGGTTTTACTTTTGAGTTGTGTGCCAAAAATATCTTGCACTTTTAAATAAGAACCTTGTATTCATTAAGACCATAAATTAGCAGAAGTCTTTCCCAAAGGAAATGGTAAAAACAGGTTTTCACAGCTGCCTCACTTTTTGGCTGCTCTTGAAGCTCTCGGAGATGTTCCCGATTGCTGGCTGTTTGCTTTCTCAGAGCAGTGTCAAAGCAGCTGCTCATTATCTTGGCTAATTGGATTTTTGCAAGAGCAGCAAAGACAAACCACTCCCTCCTGAGTGCCCAGGCATGTACCTCCCAGCTCGAGGAATGTGAAGGGCCTCCACCAGCCAGTAACACCTGAGACCGTTGGTGGGCTCAGGGCTTGGAGCACCCTCCTTGGAATTCATGGAAACCTTATTCATGGTCTGAATATCAGAATTCATGGTTGGTGAATTCATGGAAACCTTATTCGTGGTCTGAATATTGTTCTAAGCCCCCAGCAGCAGAGATTGACCCTTCTTCCTTCTGGGAGGTGCCTATGTCTGAGCACTGAAGACTTTGTGTCCTTCAGAGGGTTATTGCTCAGATCGAGGAGGGCTTTGAGAATCTGAGGGTTGTTCGGTCTTGCTGTTGTAGCACAGGTTCAGGGAGTGCATAGAAGCGCATCTCCGGGTGATGAGGGGAAGAAGGCTTTTAAATGAATCTCCATACCTTGGTGTGATCTGGTCTTTGTCCCTTCTAATTTAAAAGGTCACTAAGGTGTCATTTTAATTTGTCTCTACCCAACACTTTATCAAGAGCGAGTCCTTAAACCTTCCTGGGAAGGTTGTTGGCTGTGTCTAGCAGTGCTTGGCTTAATTCCTCCTTGAAATCCATGTGAGATGCCAGCCTGGCTATATCAAAAACAGAAGAGTAAATAATACCCACCTTTAGGCTAAAACTGGAGACCTGCCTCATGGCTGGGGCTTGCAGAAGTTGCAGTAGTAGACAAAAGCAACATTACTCAGGAAACCCTATAAGCTCATGACCAAACACATTGCAGGACTGGAAAACAAACAAAAAAAAAGTGTAAATTATTGACCCAAGCGGCCCCGTGAGTCGAAAGTGTTAGAAATTGCTCTTCTGTTGCAATAAACTACTTGCAGTAAATTACTGGCAATTGGAAGCCTGGCTGCTGGAGGTGAGCCAGCATGAAGAGCCAACAGTTGGAACATGGCACGGGGTTGGGCAGACAATCCTCACCCCTTGTGATGGGTGCAGATCATAAAGCAGTGACTATTTCTTCCTCATTGAGTTTCTCAGCAGTGTTAGTTGCGTCATCTTTGATTTATGAAATTACCTCGACCAGGTTTTGCTTGTGAATTTTTCAGTCTCTAAAGTCTGGAAGACCTATGAAGTACAGAAGAGCAGAAGATGCCTCCTCCACCAGGAGATGACTCACCTGCGTGGACTCCTGGCAAAGGTGGCAATCCGGCAGTTTTGCTGGGTGTGTTTGTAACTTGTTTTGCCATGCAATACCTCTATTGTCATCGGCAGGTTCCTCGGTGTTGATCCAGTCGAACAAGAAACGAAGGAGGCTGGTGCCAAGGTTATTTCTTCATGGGAACGCTCTGGATGAATCAGAGCAGCCGAGCAAGCACTGGGCGAGACCGTATGAGCGAGGCTGGGGCACGATGGCAGCAGATGAATGGTTGGGTGCTCGCCTGTGATATCTTGAGGATCTCCCCTTGTCTTATTTTGCTGTAATTTCGCCTGTAACTTTGCTCACAGGAGAACCCAGGCTCCTGCCAACAGTAAGTACCATCACAGAACAACTGTTTGCCAGAGCTGCTTGAAAATTACCTGTGGTCTGTGAAATCGGTTCGTTTGTAATCTCAAACGTGCTTAACTGCTTAGACTGTATTTACTTTGCACTTGCTTCCTCGGTTATATATTACCCTAACATTGGTGGAAATAATTCAGGTATCATAATTGTCCTCTGATCTTTTTGGCTCATGGTTTTGTAATTGGTCTCTAATCACCGTGTTGTCACTTTTTAAGAAAATCTGCCGGATTTTTGCACTGTGAAGATCGCTCTCCTCTCAGAATTTACCTCACTCTAATCCATATTTTATAAGGGTGATCCCGTTAAAAACACAGCTGATGCTGTTCTGTATAATTAGGAGCTTTAATTTTTATTCTTGGATGACCACGTTGAAGACTCTAAAGTCTTCCTCTTTCGCTTTCTAGGTGGCAATGGCAAGTGATCACATTATGGTGTTCTATTAATTTTTAAGTTAGCTCTTATAGCCGTTCAGACCCTAAAAATAACAGGTTAGGTTCTGTAACAACGGATTTCACATTTTGGGGGGGAAAAAAAGTAAAATGCATGCAGTGCAAGATTGCAGCGTTTGGGGAAAATATTGCTGTGACAAGGGCTGTGTAAAATTTTATTTTGTATAGTAATTTTATATGTGTACTATTAAAAAATTATATAAACATATATAAATATTGTAATTTCTGCACAGGATACCTTTCTCCCTAGACTTCCCTACTTCATCTTCTGGGCTAGTGGAGAGGGGAAAGCTGTGACCCCAAGTGATGGAGAACCCTTTGGCCAGAGACCTTGGGTCCACCAGCCTGGGGGTTGTGGCTGTAGTTCCCACAGTGGTCGCTGCTTGGGCTGACTCTCTGGAGGCTGTGCCCACGTGGACCCAGGCTGCCTTTTCTGCCAGAAATTAAAAGCATCCTGCTAGAAATTAAAAGGAAGAAAGTGCTTGGGGGAGAGGAAGGGAAGGGTAGTTCTGTAGAGTTTTACAAAACACTTTGATTTTAAACTAACAGAAGTCACGTTGGAATTTAAGGCTATTTACCAACCTGTGGATTACTTCTTAAATACATGATCAGTTTACCTTATTTTACTGTTTCAAGAGGTTCTTTCCTCTCTTCCAACCGCTGTCTAACCACTTACTCCTCACTCTCTTTCACCGTGTTTGAGGGCTTTGCCTCCCTGTGACGCTGTGAGCAAATGATGTGAGCTGGAGGAGGATCAGCAGCTGATGATAATCTTCTGAGTTGGGTGGGAGAGGTGCCTGAGGGTATGGAAACATCTTCTTACTAGAAAATCCCTTCCCTGTGATAGAGTTTTGAGAACTCAGCTGCTCATGTGCCTGTGTCCTGCTGGAGCAGAAACCTCTGGAAGTGAGGAGGAACATTGCTACAACTTTTTGAAAAGGGAAGCAAAGTTAGTATCTTGGTGCTCCTGCCATTGCCCTTCAGATGTGAGTGAATCTCAGCAAGGATGGGTTCATGGAGGGGTGAGATGTTCTTCATCCAGGGGACAATTTTCAAGAAGTGTCAACTTTCTAGTTGTGGTGTCTTGGATTAACAGCTCAGTTGCTCTTTATGGACCTTTCTACAAAAAAAAAAAACCCTAAACAAACAAACCACCCCAAAGTGCATTACCTGAGTTTGGGTAAGGACATCACTATCCGATATCCTGCATTCAAACTCTGTGTTCCTCTTCATGGCAGCAGATAGTTTATTATTAGATATCACAGCATCACAGAATGATACGGGGGCTGGAAGGGACCTCTGGAGATCAGTTAGTCCACCCCCCTGCCAAAGCAGGTCCACCCAGAGCAAGGTTGCACAGGAACTTGTCCAGAGAGGTTTTGAATGTCTCCGGAGATGGAGACTTCACCACCTCTCTGGGCAGTCTGTGCCAGGGCTCTGCCACCCTCAAAAGAGAATAAGTTCCTCCTCATGTTTAGATGGAGCTTCTTATGTTTAACTTTGTGCCCATTAACTCTTGTTCTCTCACTGGGCACCACTGAAAGAAGACTGGCCCCTTCCTCCAGACACCTACCTTTGAAGTATTTGTGAGTGTTGATCAGTTCCCGCCTTAGCCATCTCTTCTCCCGACTGAAAAGGCCCAAGTCCTGCAGCCTTTCTTTGCAAGAGAGGCGCTCCAGGCCCCTCATCATCTTTGTGGTCCTCTGCTGTACCCTCTCCAACATTTCCCTGTCCTTCTTGAACTGGGGAGCCCAGAACTGGACACAGTGCTCTAGATAGAACCTCACCAGGGCAGAGTAGAGAGGGAGGATAACATCCCTCAACATCCTGGTCACACTATTCCTGATGCACCCCAGGATGCCATTGGCCATCTTGGCCACAAGGGCATATTGCTGGCTTATGGTCATCCTGCTGTCTACCAGGACTACCAGGTCTTTTTTCCTCAGAGCTGCTCTCCAACAGGTCAGCCCCCAACCTATACTGGTGCAGGAGGTTCTTCCTCTGCAGGTGCAGGACCCTACACTTGCCCTTGTTGAATTTCCTCAGGTTCCTCTCTGCCCAACTCTCCATATATATATATATCATTCTCTAACAAAATTACCTTAGTTGGATGGTTTTGGGGGAGAAGAATAGCCATATAGGCTTTCACATGGCCTTATGTCAGTATATCATGTTTTCTTCCCTGAAGTGACAGTGACTTGCTGCTCCACTGCTTGTTTAGCTCTAAGTTTCTGTTGCTGCATTGTGGTTACCTTGGTGTGTTCTTGCCAAGATGAGACTGGGTGGTTTCCAAGATGAGTCAAGCAAAGGGACTGAACGAGACCAATGTTCTGCTGGTAACGTGGGCTGGTATCTCAAGTGAGTGTTAGATACATGGAGCTGCCCCAGATTCCTGCCTTGTGTCAAGGTAACAGCCCCAGGTGCTTACCTCAGTGATTAAATACAAACTGAATGTGGATTTATAAGTGATGAGCTCAAAGATTCCCAGCAGTGAAATGGAATTAGGGCTGCAAGCATACAATAAACACTTAATGACTGCAGAAATTGGAAAATTCCAATACAATTCTTTGCCTCAAACCTGTAGGTGTTTCCTAGTCACCTCCTGTTCTTCAGCAATATTGAGTCAAGTGTTTCGATTCACTTCTCTCTTATGATCTCTTCATAATTAAGTAATAAATCTGCAGGTCTAAACATATAATAAGGTGAGTAAAAGTCAGAGATGAAGGGGGCAGCCAGCTATGTGCCTGGCCCTTTGATGCCAGCAGAGGATGAGTTTCTTGGGTAGAAAAAGACACCTGGTGCATCCACAACTTCTCTGGGCAACCTGTTCCAGTGCCTCACCACCCTCACAGCAAAGAATTTATTCCTAATATCTAATCTAAATCTCCCCTCTTTCTAGTTTAAAACTGTTCCCCCCTGTCCTGTCACTACATTCCCTGATGAAGCGTCCCTCTCCAGCTCTCCTGTAGCTCCCTTCAGATACTGGAAGGCCACTATCAGGTCTCCCTGGAGCCTTCTCTTCTCCAGGCTGAACAGCCCCAGCTCTCTCAGCTTGTCCTCATAGGAGAGGCGCTCCATCCCTCTAATCATCTTCATGGTCTTCCACTGGACCCGTTCCAACAGGTCCATGTCCTTTCTATGTTGAGGACTCCAGAGCTGAACACAGGACTCCAGGTGGGGTCTCGCCAGCACAGAGCAGAGGAGGAGAATCACTTCCCCTGACCTGCTGGTCACATTTCTTTTAATGTAGCCCAGGATGGGGTTGGCTTTCTGGGCTGCCAGCGTGCACTGCTGGCTCATGTTGAGCTTCTCATCCACTCTACTTCAGCCTGGTCTCTGTTTCTCAGATTTGGATATTGTAGCCCTAAGGGCCCAAGTTTCCTGCCTCCCGTGGCAGGTCTCATCAGGAACATCAAGGAGAAAAGAGCGCAACAGCACTGAACCCAGCGGAGGTGAGGCTGTCTTAAATCACTTCAAAACAGAGCCAAGAGGCTGAACTACTTTAATAAGCTATCCACCTTGCAGTTCACAGTAAATTATTAATGCAGTAACTTCCAGTCTTGGACAGATTTATTATTTTTTATATTCTTTTTTAAGAAGGGGTTCACAAATCATTCTCAGTAAAAAAGTTAATAAATGATAAAGTCTGAAAATCATCTTGCTGGCATAGTAAGGACAGCCTTTGGGATGGCGTTAGCTGCTCTCTTCCTAGCAACTGGACTGAGTTCAAAAGAGAAAACAGAGGTGTCTAAACTCCTTCAGCATTTCTTTCTTCCAGCAGGAAAGCAGTAAATGCAAGGCGATGGATGTGAGGGTAGCCCACTGCCTGCTCCTTTGGGCTCTGCATGTCTTCCCGGCCATGTCACGCAACCCTCTCAGAGTAAGTTTCACCAGACCAACTTGCTTGAAGCTTCACCCACCTTGCCTTGAACACCTCCAGGGATGTGGCATCCACAGCTTCTCTGAGCAACCTGTTCCAGTGTCTCTCCACTCTTATCGTAAAATATTTCTTTGTTGTGTCCAATCTAAACCCTACCCTCTTTCAGTTTAAAACTGTTGCCCCTCATCCTGTCACTACAGCAGTAAATACCCTGAAGCATTCAATATATTCAGTATGTCGAATAACATCCAGCACAACTCTTGAGGAGTTAGAAATCTGCTGTTCAGCTTGATTTACAGAGCAATAACAGTGCGATTTCTGAGGCAATATGTAGTCAAACATTGCTTCCAAACTGATAGGGTTTGGCTGGTTGTAGATGATAGAGCATTTGACCAGGCATTGATGGAAGCTGTTCTGGATTGCCCCTGTACTGTACAACACACAGTCCCAAAGAGGTGTCTCCCCTGCAAGACCCCAGTGTGTCTGCCTTGGGGTCACTTCCCAGTAAGGAGAGGAGAAAAGGGACTATTGGAATTTGATAAGATTTGTCTTATGGCAAAAGTCATATAGACCACATAATCTCATCAGACTGAGGCTACTGGAGGGCTTAGTTCTAACACAGGCTTTTTGACTGAGTAATCAGTCTGGCAGGCTGAGGAAGGTCATCCTGCTCCTCTACTTTGCCCTGGAGAGGCTCCATCTGGAGTGCTTTGTCCAGTTCTGGGCTCCCCAGTTCAGGAAAGAAACAGAACTGCTGGAGAGGGTACAACAGAGGATCACAAAGGTGATGAGGGACCTGGAGCATTTTTCTTGCAACGAAAGACTGAGAGACTTGGGTCTTTTTAGTCTGGAGAAGAGAAGGCTGAGGAGGGATCTGATAAATGCTTACAGATACTAAAAGAGTGGGAGTCAAGAGGAAGGGGCCAGTCTTTTTCCAGTGGCGCCCAGTGGGAGAACACGAGGAAATGGGCACAAACTTGAACATAAGAAGTTCCATCTAAAAATGAGGAGGAACTTCTCCACTTTGAGGGTGGCAGAGCCCTGGCACAGGCTGCCCAGGGAGATGGTGGAGTCTCTGTCTCTGGAGACATTCAAAACTCACCTGGACATATTCTTGTGCATCCTGTTCTGGGCGGACCTGCTTTGGCAGAGGGGTTAGACTAACTGATCTCCAGAGGTCCCTTCCAACGCCATGCCATTCTGTGATTCTGTAACAACTGCTGGATACCTATGCAGCGCTGTCCCCTAACTCAGTACATCACTTCAGCAGAAGGGTGCAACTGAAAGCTTGATGTACAGAGACAAACTGTTAGTAGAGAGTTCTCAGTCGGTCTGTATGAGCCAGGGGCCATGAGCTCTGCTTTCTGGACCTTGAAAAGACTTCTGGACCTCAAAAGGACTATTTTGCCCTTGAAACCACCTCTCCAATTTGTGCCAATGGGTCACCTTTTATTTATTTTAACATTCACTGTATATTCTGCTTTTCTTTATCTTTCAGGTTCTCAGTAAGGAATCAAAGACCGATAATCAGCAAGGTACAGTGAATAGCTGCGTATCTTTAATTCTTTGTGAGGTGTTATTGTTTATGAATACTTTACCCCTGATACCTCAGGGACCAGGGTATGCTGTCTCACACCTTATAACAATATCTGCTTGACTTACTTTCCAGATGGCTGTGCAAATCTCATTCCATGCAAAGATAACGGGGCTATTTGCACCCAGCCTTGCTCTCCCTCCTTCCATGGGGAGAAGAGCTTTGTCTGTGAAGACAGAAAGTGGCAAATGTTCGTGGATGCCTGTGCAAGCCTGGATGTTCAGTCTCTCTTTCAGGTGAGGCAGCTGTTGTCTATCTACTTTGCTGTATGCCCATAATTTCTTGTGAAGGTACCCCTTCTTCCTCCATTCCCTTGAAACCTTGAGCACAGGAAAGAAAATGTGGTCCTAAAACACAGATAACTTTGGTAACAGGCTTTGACTTCATCTTAAATCAAGGGATGGGAAATGAATTTGGGATATTCCTGTGTGGAAACGTAATTCAGAAATGAAATTGCCTTGTTCACTTGGCCTGTGATCTTCACACGGATCTAAACCAAGACAATGAACCTGAGAAAAGAGAAACAAAATTATATGCAATAAACCAGATGATTCATGGTAAATTCTCTGCAAATACAAAATAAAGAACTTTTTTTTTCAAGTCACTGCAGCACTAAGACACTGCATTTAGTTCTTTCCCCTTCTTTTGTTGGGGCAAGCAAGACACACTTCTCGGGTGAGCTTTGGTCCCTGGTTTCAGGCCATCTGGCACATTCATTGCACACCCCACAGAGCACTGTACCTCCAGCCTGGTTGTAGTTTTATCTTAATTTTCATTCTGTTCATTAATTTTCTCAAATATATTTTCCACCTTTCAGAGGATTTCTGAACATGAGCTCTTTCCAAGCTCTGGGGGACATGTTAGTGTTCCTGGAGAACACCTTCCTTTTGTAGGAGAAGGAAAGCCGGCACATGGGAAGCCTGAACATGGAGGGAAATATTTTGGTGCTGATGACCATGGAAATAGTAACTGCCGAGCAGATTTTTCATGCATCATTCCAGAAATCCTGTCTTCACCAGCCATTCCAGGAAACATTGCTGATATAGTGGAATTGCTAAGGAAGATTTCCCTGCTGTTGTCGGAGAATGTCAGTAGAGGAAAAATGCAGGTATTTACCTTTATGAGCTTCAAGAAGTGTTCCTGAGCATGCTGGAGCATCCATTCCATATCTTGTCCTTATAGCCATTATCCAGCAAAGTGGTGGCTGCAAATCACATGGACATCACCTGGGAAGGGTTTCCAGGCAGGGCCATGTTTTGTTGTCAGAGAAACTGTTTGACCTATGGTGAAAATACTCTGTGGAGTGAAAATAAACAAGCAGAAAAGTTTTCAAACTGCTGTTATAGATATGGGAGAGCAGTTCAATGACGAATTAATTTCTTAGGTGTGACACTGTAGGGAAGGCATCCTTGGAGATGCTGACCCGCAGCTGTGTTGCCGTGTGTTGCACAATGGAAACTGAAATCTTCCCCTGATGAACTCAGAAATTAAGGAGGCAGGGAAAGAAATGTAGGGAGGGTGATGTAAGCAGACCTGAATCATGGCTCAGCATCTGGAATAGAACTTAGATATCCTGTTTTCTGTTTTGTACTTGCTTCTCTAAACACCTTTTGAGCTGTGATATGAAAAGAACAGGACAATTCTGGTAGTGATCATGCCAATGAGATGTTTTGGTTTGTCTGGGATGGATCGTGGGAACCTCCTGCTCACTGTCAAAGAATATTGCCTATATAGAAATCATTCTTGAATTAAATGAGTCTTTCTGGAGGCTCTGCCAGTGGAGTAATTGTTGATTTCTCTTAATATAAAAAATAAATATTTTTATCTTGTTGGTTTCAGAGTTACAGCAGAATAGCAAACCATATTCTGAACAGCTCCACCATTTCCAACTGGGCATTTGTAAGGGACAGAAATGCCAGTTTGATACTACTGGACTCGGTGAATTTATTTGCTGGGAAACTTCTCCTACGGAACGGGTCGGAAAGCATACAGGAGCACTTCATCTCTACAAAAGGCTGCAACATACATAAAAATACTTCAGGGAGGAGCTTTGATTTTTCTGTGGAGTTCAATAGCACAGGCAATATCACCGGGCATGTGGTCATTCCACAAGAAGAGCTTTTGAAGTTACCCAAGACTTTCAAAGCTGTCAGCGTTGCCCTTCCAACTCTCGGAGCCATTATAGAAACCAGCCGTTTGGACCCTGGTTTTGTAAACGGAATGGTGCTATCGGTGTCCCTGCCAGAAGAGCTCCAGCACATTTTGCTCATCTTTGAGAAGGTGAACAAACTGGAGAACGTCAAGGCTGTGTGTGTTGGGTGGCACTCTACGGAGAGGAGGTGGGATAACAGGGCTTGCACGATGAAGTCGGACAACATCAGCAGCGCCGTTTGCGTCTGCAAGCACCACCGCCGGACATTCAAATCCTTCTCCATCTTGATGTCCCCCACCATGCTGCGAAACGCAGTGCTGGATTACATTACACGTGTGGGGTTAGGCCTTTCCATTTTCAGCTTGGTTCTCTGCCTCACCATCGAGGCTGTCGTCTGGCACCACGTTACAAAAACTGAAATAACCTACATGCGCCATTTCTGTTTGGTCAACATTGCTGTGTCGCTTCTTGTTGCGGATGTTTTGTTCATCTTGGCGGCTATTGTGCACCAAACAGCCCTAAACTACCAGCTGTGTGTAGCAGCCACTTTTTTCCTTCACTTCTTCTATCTTTCCTTGTTTTTTTGGATGTTTACCTTGGGCCTCTTGATTCTCTATGGCTTATTATTTGTCTTTTTTAAGATAACGAGATCTGTATTCATTGCTGCAGCATTCTCTGTTGGGTATGGTTGTCCCTTGGTCATATCTATTCTCACGGTTGCTATCACTGAACCAAAAAAAGGGTATTTAAGGAGTGGAGCCTGCTGGCTCAATTGGTATGAGACAAAAGCCCTTTTGGCTTTTGTTGTACCCGCTCTGAGCATCATTGTTGTGAATGTGGTGGTGGTGCTGGTGGTCGTGGTGAAGACTGGGCGATCCTCTGTTGGAGAAGGCTGCAAGTCACAAGATTTGAGCAACATGATCCGAATTAGCAAAAACGTGGCACTTCTGACCCCTCTTTTGGGTCTCACCTGGGGCTTTGGATTAGCAACCATCATTGAGAGTCACTCCCTGGCATTCCACATCACGTTTGCACTACTGAACGCCTTCCAGGTAAATTCAGTGAGACTGGGAAGAGTGTGCCCTCGGGTTCTGAGCCTGGGAAAAGGCAGTAGGACAAAGAGGGGCTGACAGCATGTGTTGTACATGAAAAACAGAATGAAAGCTTTCTTGTCAGTTCAGCTTTTCTACATGGCACATGCACTAGGCATCCTGCACTGACATAGTAAATCCAAATGGGTGATGGAACAAACCACCTGGTGCAAAGTGTGATGAAGAATCAAGACGACAAATTTGAGTTAAAAGTAAAATACATCGGTTAATGTCCAGTAACTGCAAAGATCTCTCATCCATACCACTTCATAGAATCATAGAATGCTTAGAGTTAGAAGGGACCTTGAAGATCATTGAGTTCCAACCACCCTGCCATGGGCAGGGACACGTCCCACTAGAGCAGCTTGCCACTTAACAAATATGTAGAGAACTCACATTTTATTTAACAGTATAAACATCTGATGTTACTTGACATACCGTTGTATCCCCTGTCTGCCTTGGCTTTTCTTGACTAATACTGCTGCTGAGTGGATGAGAAAGTCCTGGTATGAAACCCATGAACCCAGCTCGTAATGAGAATAAGCATGGGTTATAGATCCATTCTTGACATTCCTGGGGAGCCCGTGTGACCTGGGTGGATAAACTCGTTTTGTACGTTGCTGTTATCTGAGTCATAGGTGATGAGCTCTATCCTTAAGGAAATGGCATCTAGAAGCATTTAAGAAACATCATGTGGTTATGCTGGTTTTGTTAACTGGTTTTGCAATTTTTTTAGGGATTCTTCATCCTGCTATTTGGGACACTTCTGGACAGAAAGGTACTTATGTCACTTCAGCACTTATTCTGGTTTATATGAAGAACTTCTACACTCTGATAAACCATTCCATTTAATCTTTAATCATGGAATTGTCAGAGTTGGAAGGGATCTCCAGAGATCACCTAGTCCAACTCCTCTGCCAATGCATGATTGCCCAGGGCACATCCCTCAGGACTGCATCCAGGCAGGTCTTGAAGGTCTCCAGAGAAGGGAACTCCACACCCTCCCAGGGCTCTGGCACTCAAACCAGAGAGAAGTTTTTGTTCATATTTGAAAGGAACTTTCTACGTTCCAGCTTGTGCCCATTGCCTCTCATCCTGTCACTGGGAACCACTGAAAATATTCTTCTTTTTTTTTTTAAATCTACAGACAAGAGAAGCCTTAAGGATGAAATACATTTCATCAAAGCGGAAGTGTGGTCTAGCGAAGGTAGGGTTTTGTTGTTTTATGATTATTATTATTTTATTTTTATTTTCCCTTAACGGCTTAATTTACCAACTCATATACCTTCTTGCTGTATGTGGAAAGACTAGAACCATCCACAAAATCTTACCTAGCTTAATATTTTTTTAAGGCAAGTGCTTGCTGGAGGACATACAGTTATCTTGAAAGTATGTAGAGGATATTAAGTTTCTAAATGCTAGAAGTGGCAATCCATAGGTTTTTATTACTGTTACGTAACCTATGGCTGATGTTATAATATTTAAAATGACATTTTAATCTATTCACCTGTAGTTATCAAAATTCCAATGATTTTTTTTGCTATCTGTAAAACAGATCTGCTTTAAAGTTGCTGACTAAGGAAGGAACAGAATTAGCAGTCCAAAAATCCCATTGTAATGACCTTTTTGCTACCGTCACAAAAACCATGAATCTGTTTGAGAGCAGGACTGCTTTATGGTGTTCTACTTCCAGCTGAACACCAGCTCAGGATGGAAACCACTCAGAACCCAGCCAAGATTTTTGGTGCTAATTGACATTGTGTACTCATAAGAGCCTGAGATTGGGTTGTTTTTTTTTTCTTTTAATATCAGGGCAATTCATTAAAAGGAGATGTTTAAACCTCAAGGAAACAACTGTGTTTCAGCAGCTTCCTAGAAAACATTTGCAGAATTGATGTTCTGCCACCACTGAGTTAGCATTTCCTACCTCAACTGGAAAAATTCTTTTTGCTATTTGTTAGATTTTTGTTTTGGTACCAAGGCTTTAATAATTTCATGCCATGTTTGTAAAAGAGAGTCCTCTTTAGCTGTCTCTCAAGAATTGTGTGCAGTGCTCCTGCAAGCCACCAAAAGAAACTGTGCCCAGTTGAGCCTGAACTCTGGAAAAATAAACTTATTTCCTTGCTTTCCTCCAGTCTATATTAATCAGTTCTAATTCCAGTTTTGAAAGCTGCAGAGTGTCTTTCAGCAGCAGAGTGTGCCCAAATGCACTTGATTTGTGAGGAAAAAATAATAGGGATTAAGGAAGCTATACCTCGCTTCTGCTATCAGCATTGCCTGGTGTGCTTTGGGTCATCTGGTCCAAGAGTGGCTGTGTGTTTGTGCAACTCTGACTCCTTTGCATCCTTCCTCTCCAATTTAGTCTTCAGTTGCATCCAACATTGCTGTTAGGTGCTAAGTTTATATAAAGTACAGAAGACCCTCTCTTTAAATAAATAAAAAAACCCCAACCCAACAGCAACAAAAAAACCCAAACAACAGCAAAACCACCAAGAAACCCCAACCCACAAGTAACAAAACAAAGCAAATCCTAATAGCAAACAGACCAACTCCAAACTTCTACTAAAATTAACTGTTTCCCACCTAACAGAAGAAAAAGAGAAAAGAAGTGTTTGAGACAGCTTCACGTTTAATAAACTGAGATTACAATTCCTACTTTTACAGATCCAGGATTCAAATAGAATCATAGAATGATTCAAGTTGGGAGGGACCTTAAAGGTCACCTAGTCCAACCCCCTACCATGGGCAGGGACACCTCCCACCAGACCAGGTTGCTCCAAGCCCCATCCAGTCTGTCCCTGAACATTTGCAGGGATGGAAGTAAATAACAGTGAAGATGTGTTATATCTTATCAGGCTTTAGGTCAGGACTGAAAGTTTGAAAGCTAAAATTCTTTCAAGTCACCACCAATACAATATTCTGGAAACAACAGGCGGAAATTTCCCTAATCCCATGACCCAGCAGCATTTGCTAAAAGTATTAAGTGATCTCACCGGGCAAAACTTAATGGAGAAACCATGGCTCTATACGCTGAAGAATTTGTATCAATGTTATCACTCATCTGCTGGAAGAGACCACATGTAGGTGTTTCCCATTGCATCACAGAGAGAGAGAGAATGTTAGTCATCTACTTTTGTGAACTTGAGTGTAAGTATGGAGTTTGACTCATAAGAGCTGGAAAAGTTTGTCATGCCTGAAACAAATGTTAAAAAAATTGTTAAAATAATACCTTGTTTCAGAGAGACTGTGTATCTGGGGGTCTAGTGGTGAATACGTAAAACATCTAGAAGGGCTATGCAGATTCTTGCTTTCAGGTGTCCTGGTTTCTCCAGGCTGACAAGAGCCTTTCTTCTGGGTCAGATGTTAAGATAACCATCTTGTGGTGTTTCTCCTGGGACTCTGAGGTACCTCCTGCTTGAAATGGAACCTCCACCCACCTCGATGATGTATCTGATCCGACCTGTTGATTTCTTTTCTCCTAGTCCTAGCAGTAGATGGTTGTCTTCAGTGGATCTGGCCAGTGAAAGGAAGCACAGAAATCCTGGTTTGAGATGAACCAAAGTGGCTGAGCAGCTTGGAGCGTGGAAAGCACTATCCTGGAGCACGATCATACCAAAGCATTGTGAAAACCAGAAATGAAAAGGTCCTGAACCTGCTGTCAGGAGCAGGAAACCATCAGTGTTGCTGCAACCCTTGGAGGAAACATGCTGATACATAAAGGCTGTTTCTTACCTTTGTGAAAGCTGCTGTGAGGAGCGTTTGTCCTCGTTTGCCATATCAGTGCTTCAATTTCTTCATTTTTTATTATCTTTTTTTTTTTTTTTCATATCAGTGCAATAAGGAGCTGTAGAGCCCGTGGAACTGTTATAAAATTATTTTATTTTTCATGTCATGTACAAACGTTAAGCATTATCTAGCTGATTTTTACTGCCTTTGATCAAAAGTGATGCTGTCAGATGGCTCTTTATTCATCATTTCCATTTGTCTTCCAATTCTGATGGACAATGTCACTATTTCTCCATTACGGCTGCTTTCTCTTCTCAATATTTGTTCATTCCACCTTGGTACTTGTGTGTCAGAGGAATTGTACGCCAGCTTTTTTTGGTCTGTCAGGAGAGAATTTTCATTCTTTTTCCAGTCCTGCAAGACGATGACAGAGATAAACAAGAAAGAGCACTCTGCAAATAATTAGTTTCCCTCTTTAGGTGTGGGGAAGCTTTGAATACGCTTTAGAGTTGAATCAAGTGGATGGAACTCTCCTACATCCTGTGCAATGTACTAGTGAAGGAAACGGTTCGACCATGTGAGGTGGTGTATCTATTTTTATTCAGAAATCAGGCCTTGGTCTGTGAAACCATTTCCCATGAAAGCTTTGCTAAAAATGTTATTGTCTCTTGTCAGGACAAATCTATTCTTTCAAATGGAAATAAAGTTGGAACTTTGTCATTGTTTCTAATAAGTCCTTATTTGGTTCCTCTCAAAATAAGTAGAAAAATGCCCCTTAATATTAGCTGGTATTACTCCAGTCAGAAAGCACTCACCCCCTCCCCATGGCTTCATATATGTTTGAAATATAGAAGGCTTAATTGAAATGACACCATTTTAATGTTATCAATGCCCCTTTACTGAACAGGGAGAAAAATACCCTGGAAAATGAACTGAGAGGTGTAGGGTGTCTGATAGGTCCTACAGAAAGACCCACAACCAGATGTCTCATGGGAAGAAGTGTGGGCTCTGGAGGGCACAGCTCTGCCATGGGCCACAAAACAGTTCTTGTCCCCAGGACTGCTGCATCCTTGTGTCTTCCACCCCTATTCTCTTTCCTCTCTTTCCTCATAGCCTGTAGTCAGTCCTGTTACAAAAGATTATCCCTGCTCCTTTCATACCACACATTTAAATGTTAGAGGACTTTGATTAAATAGAGATTAAATAGGGCTTATGTGCTGCTGTAAAATAAATTTAACAAGACAGTAACCCCAAAGTCTGACTCTTACTGTCAACCAGCATCTTCTGTGCTTTAGGTTCTTTCCCTCCTTGAAGCACTTAGAGGTTTTTTCCTCCCTTTCCCCTTTTACCCTTTCATAAGTTACACATATCTTGGAATTGTCCTTGTTAAACCTTTTTTTCAGTATTGGTAGCATCTTCTCCAAGTCTCTTCATGGCCTTTTTCAGTGTAGTATCAGTGTAGTATCAGAGCTTATGTGCCCCTCCTGCTTGATGGCTTTGTTTCATCGTAGTGGCATTGTACACTTGATTTATGAATCAGCTACTGTATTTTGAAGAACAGCTGAAAGACCAACAGGGAATGTGTAGTGTCAGGTGAAGGTGTTGGTCAGTGTTCAGGCTGTGCCTTTGACAGCCATGAGCCCTTGTACAGGTACATGTCTCACCTGTGAAGGAAGGGAGACCATGTTTTGCCGTTTGCAGCATGGAGAAAACAACTGCTTTGCACCTGGATTTGCAGTAATATATTTAAAAAGACCTCAATTTCCCATCACTCTTCTGCTTGTGATGACATTTAACTAGGTTGATATTTTCTGTTAATTTGTTTCACTGTTAACAGAGGAACTTTATTAATGAAATGTTGTGATTTTTTTTTTTTTTTTTATATGGCACCTCAAAGTTTAAGACAACCAGCTTCAACCTAGTGCCTTACCCTCCTCTCCCATGTGCACATGTGTGCCTGTGAGACCACAGTCCATTACAGCTGTGGATTTATAGACAGTCTCAGATGAGGCTACCTGGATTATATACCCCTCCTCCAAATTCCCAGGAAGTTCAGCAGGAGCTTTGCCCAGCCAGCAGCCCTGCAAAAGGAATTTGGTGCATCTGCAGTTTGTTGAATTGAAGTATCTAGAAACCCTTTATCAAAGGCTGTTTGAAGTATGGTGCTTATTTCCAGAAGCTGGCACGCAGGAGAGTTTAACCCTGTGTTTTATGATCGTTTAGGTATTTAAAAATAACTGGGGGCTTACAGAGAGCTAGTTAATTGTACAGGATAAGGATGAGCATTGAAGTTTTATTTTTAGTACCCCGAAATTAAACTGACCAGGGGCATTTCATGAGTAAATGCTTTTGAGAGGTGAAAGCTGTAGCTGTCCTGCGCGAGTTGTGAGTTGTTACTTCTTTAAATGCTGTGGGCTAATGGCTCAGTTCTAATTGCAGCTGGAGGGAGAAATATAAAAATAACTAGAGTTGATATTCTGCCAGTTTCCCAAATTCTGGGTGTTGCAACAGCTTAATAATGTCAGTGTCAAATGGGTGAGATGGACCCCTTGATATGTAGGAACTTGCTTTGGAGCTGTTCTACCCTGCCTGTAAAAGTAGTCAGAGTCAAAAACCTCAAGTGCTATTCTTCATGTGGTGTCACAACTAACCATAGAATTGTCTAGGTTGGAATGAACCTTTAAGATCATTGAATGTAACCATCAGCCTAGCACTGCCAAGTTCACCACTAAACCCATGTGCCTCAGCATCACACTTACCTCCAGGGTAGATACCTCCAGGGATGGGGACTCCACCACTTTCCTGGGCAGCCTGTCCAAATGCTTAACAACCCTTCTAGTGAAGTAATTTTTCATAATATCCAATCTAAACCTCCCCTGCTGCAACTTGAGGCCATTTCCTCTTCTCCTATCACTTGTACTTGGGAGAAGAGACTAATCTCCAGCTGTCTACACCCTCCTTTCAGTAAGTTGTTGGGAGTGGTAAGGTCTCCCCTCAGCTTCCTTTTCTCCAGGCTGAACAACCCCATTTCACTCAGTTGCTCCTCACAAGACTTGTTCTGCAGATCCTTCACCAGCTTTGTTGCCCTTCTCTGGACCCACTCCAGCTCCTCAATGTCTTTTTTGCCATGAGGGACTCAAAACTGGACACAGCACTCAAGGTGGAGCTTCACTGTGGGACAATGTGTTATTGTCTTTTTCTGTAGACTTACAGTATTGGTTGCATGGCCAAGCATAGAGAGATGTCAGAGCTCCTTGGCCAGGCAGGTAAAGTCAAATTTTTTTTTGTGAAGGTGAAGACCAAAATAAGTTCTTGGGCAGTACATTAATTTACCACAAATACCTCAGATTTCACATTGCCTTTCCAGAGAGAGACAGGCAATTTCCCCTCTCTATCTCTGTCTAGCACAGGCATCTCCTTCATGGTTGGTGAATCAAAAGAGAGGAAGATGCCAAACCAGTAGAGCCTTGGCAGGGTGTTAATAGGACTGCTGGGCTGCCCTGTAAAATTTCATTGTGGTAGATGCTCGCGTGCACTGTGGGGTTTGGCACTGCTAGTTCCAGGCATGCTTCCAGCCTGCTGCCCACGGCTCCAAGAACCAGCGGGTGCTTGACTTGTGGTCCTTCACAAAGGCATTGTGTAGCTCTGGGCCTGGCTTGTTGGTTTGGCTTGCTGAGAAATGCTGTGGTGCCCTCTGGTCAGTCTGTTTGGCTTTGGGTGTTAATGATATGTGCCACTAGACAAGCAGGGTTTGAAGAGTTATGTCCAGATTTTGACATGCAGCACTTTTTTGTCTCTGCCTCCATTGTGAAGATGCACCTAAAATCTATGGTGGGCTTGCCCCTAGAACAGGGATCCTTGGGGACACTGCCCCCTCCTCTGGCTCCAGTTTCAGTATCGGGATTTTTTTCCCCCTTTTTCTCAATAGTCAAAGCTTTTGATTCTCAGAAAGGCCAACAAGCCTTGTACTTTTCTTGTCTGCCTAAAAGCAGGTTCCTTTGCTATTTTAAACTTTTTTATTTTTACCTACTTTACCAAGGATTGGAGTTCACCCTCACAATTTTTTTTCAGCGTGGCTTTCTCTCTTGGCTTTCCTCCTTTCCCAGTGCCTGTCTCTCTTGTTTCTAGTGTCTGTCTCCAATTTCTTGAAGGTGAAGACATTGAAGTCTTGTGGCCACCTGGCTTATGCCATAGGGCAGACAGTAGCTGCCTGCTGTACTGATGGGCTTTCCTTAAGATGTCTTAATTGGTTTTTTTTTGGGGGGGTGTTTTGTTTGTTTGTTTGTTTTTGTTTAGGCTAATAGTACTATGTGAATGAGATGAGATCAAAATTATAAAACTAGCAGTATTCTCCTGCCCTGCTCCCCAGGTCAGATATCCCATTTCTGTCCTGTAGGCAGTGATGCTGATGACTTAGTTTACAATTTCTAACATATTCTCTCCTCACTGTAAGCAAAATTGTTTTGTTTTGATTTGGTTTCATTCTCCCAAAGGGAATATATCAATATCAAGTGTTATTGGTATTATGTGTAATTTTAGCTTTTCTGTTATTTTTTGATGTAGTTAATTGTTCTATGTTCGTTGGTGTTTTTCTTGAATGACTTCCATCAGGATGCAGCAAACAGAAATCTTTTTAATGGTGTAAAGTTTGTTTACATGCAATCTACATTTCAGGCCAAATTTGGCAGGACACTCTGTTCCTTCAGGTCCCTCAGGTTCACATTGTACCTGAAACCCAGCTCGACTTTAGTGACAACTTGAGGCTAGTTCAGACTTAGGGGAAAGTTCTATGCCTCAGTGATTTTACAAAAATAGTTCATCTGTCACTAATTACTGCAGCCACGTGCTAAAATTGTTCTTTTTCACAACTGGGAAAAAGTCATCCTAGGTCAATTTCTTTTCTTAACTACAGCCAGTAAAAGGAATTGCACTTTTATTTGCTCAGCAGTGCTAAGCCCAATGCTCTTGTGCTTGCTTAAACATCAGTGTTTAATTATAGTTCTTTAGCCCACATGAAAGATGAACATGTACCCTTTGGGTACATTTGTTTCAGGCTAAGACCAGTAAGAAGTCATCTGTTTGGGATTGTTTGAAGATTAAGTGTTGAACAATGGATTGATCAGAAAGATCATTTCGATCCTTGGGGAACTGTGAGTCAAGTTTTGTAATTTACTACTTCTTCATGTTGCAGCATCTCCTGTCAGGGAACAGGCAGATTATTACAATTACTGGGCTACTGGAAGATCGAGCTAAATTTAGCTTGAATTTGTCCAGCTACAAATACTCTTTCTTAAGAAGGACAAGTTAGAAGAGGAACAAAGTATTTTAAGAAGCAGTGGGGTTTCCTTTCTCTGATCAGGTTTCTGGTAAACACCAATTACTAGGATCTGTGCAGTGGTATGAAAGCAGTTCTCCAGCTCGCAAAATTATCCCTTTTGGCCTTGACACACATAAACTATCCCAGGCCTTTCTTTCCATTGATGCATTGCTACCAGTGGCCAAACGTGAATTTCTAGTATTATAGGTGGCTGTCCCCGGGCAGAGCTCTCTTCTTTGGCAGACACTTTGATGGCAATTGTAAGGAAAAGAAGAGTGAGGTAATCGCATCAGTATATTTGCATCAGTGCCAACCTTTCCAACAAACCCTGCTATTTATTAGTAGTATCTTTTGCCTCCATCCCTGCTTTTGGAGTATTGTGTCTTGGGTTTTTTTTCTTCTTCCAGAAATGCTTCATTGACATCAGTAGTTAATCCTGACTTCTTGTGATACAAGGGAGTAGAACCGGACTTGGGGTACCACTTACCTGTTTCAATCATGCGAGACCCATCACACTGCTGTGCATGTCTCTCAGAGGTTTCTGTTTCCACAGTAAAAGATTCATTGTTTCTGGGTATTGACACTTACTCATGCAATCTTTTTTTTTTTTTTTTTTTTTTTTTTTTTTTTTTGTGTGTGTGTGTGTGATGGTGTAGCTGAAAAACTTCCACATTGCTGGGATGGTTGGTTTGGGAGCTCTGGGTCAGTCTGGATTTCTTGCTCAGCTTCTGCGTTATTGCAGAATATTATCTTTATCTCTACTGGCTGCAGATCTCAAGGTATTAATGTAGCCAACCAGAGAGGTATAGCAGAAATCCTCTCCTTATGTCCTGTACTACTGGGCATAGTGAGAATAGGGCATTAGAACTGAGGATTTTGACCTGTTTATCAATAAACTGTAAAGCCACTAGAGTATAATGTGTGTCAGGATCTGCCAAAACATCTGTTGAAGGCAAGACTTTGAAGTGCACTGATTAGTAGTAAAATTCCCACTGACTCCAAAATGAGCTGCCAAGAAATAAGTGTCTTGAAAATGTCTGCTTTTGGTAAAAGGTTCGCTGATGTTAATTTTGTAACTTTTCTTTTGTAGGCCAGAAGAAACTGTTGAGATTAATTAGAGCCTTCTCCTGTCAGATGTAGTCAAACCACCTTTCAACCTTATTTTGAGGAAGCTAGATAGATTGACCTGTCTTTTTTCATTCAGAAGGGGAGTTGTAGTATTGAATTTGTATTGATTTCCTTTTTTTCTAGCTGACAGAAGAATTAATTTAGTACACAAATACATCCTTCAGGTTACAAACTGGGTTAAACTATTAGGAATTTGGATCTTCTTCCGGTAATAAATGTCTGTGAAAACCTGCAAGAATAAAGGAGAGTTGAGACAAAATTTTTGGTTACTGAGAAATTAATAAAAATTAGTGGTTGACATCTGAAACAGATACAAGACAATTCAATCACAATGTTGGCCAAGAAAAAGAGCTGCAAAACTTTAGGTCTTATGACTAGCTCATAAGAGATTTTGTGCTTCAGGAACCAGCCTTTGAAACCCCATCTGGGACCTGCTGTGACAGCTAGACTGTAGCTGAAGGCAGAGTTTTGGCCTTCAGGTTGCTTCAAGAGAGCATGGGCTGTTGTGCAGCTCCCTGTTGGGTTATGCAGTCCCACATTGTGTTGTGTGGCTCCTCAGGTTGATCAGCTGTAACTTGCACCAGAACAGTTTCCTGGTGAGACCCGCAGATCTTATGATGGTTGCGAAGAAGTGGGAGCACACTGTGGGGCAGAGGTGGGAAGTTCGTTAGGTGGTGCTACCATAGAGACCTTTGCATTGGGGAGCTCTGGGATCTGGGACATCTGGGAGCTGGGACATCTGTAAGTTCAGTGTGTGGAAATGGGAGACAATAGATGTGTGTGTGTGTGATCAAAGGGTGATGCAAAAAGCAAAGGGTGATGCAGAATGTGATGAGATGTCCAAAGGTTGCTGTCCAGGTAATTTGGAGCTCTGCAGTTGTTTTACAACAGCAGAAGGGAGCCTCTGTCTAGGACACTTTACTATGGAGAGTTTGCACGGAATAAGCATGTAAATAAACATGTGAGACCCCACCTGGAGTATTGTGTCCAGCTTTAGAAACCTCAACATAGAAAGGACATGAAGCTGTTGGAATGGGTTCAGCGAAGGGCCATGAAGATGATCAAAGGGATGGTGCACCTCTCCTATGAAGACAGTCTGAGACAGCTGGGGCTGTTCAGCCTGGACAAGAAAAGGCTCTGCGGAGACCTCAGAGCGGCCTTCCAGCATCTGAAGGGAGCTCCCGGAGAGATCAGGAAGTCTAGTAATAGGACGAGGTGTAATGGTTTTAAATTGGAAGAGGGGAGAATTAGATTAGATATTAGGAAGAAATTCTTTGCTGTGAGGGTGGTGAGGCACTGGAACAGGTTGCCCAGAGAATCTGTGAATGCCCCATATCTGGAAGTGTTGATGGCCAGGCTGGATGGGGCTTTGAGCAACCTACTCTGGTTGGAGGTGTCCCTGCCCATGGCAGGGGGTTGGAACTCGATGATCTCTAAGGTCCCTTCCAACTCTAACCATTCTATGATTGATTCTATGAAAAAGAAGTGCTCCTGATGAATGCATGACTCCTTCCTTCTAAAGGAATGCTTCCCTTATTGCTGGTCACAATCCTAAATTACTCGAATTATAGAGCTGTATATTAGCTGGCATGTGTTCCTGAGCACCTGAGCTACAGCAAGATTCTTGAAAATAAACATGCTTTAAGGAAATGGAACTTAGAGCCAGAGGGCAGAAAGGGCATAGGCAGAGTGAGAAACGCTGCCTTTGCTTCTAGCTTTTCTATGAATACTAGTTTATGAGAGATGAAAAAATGTGAAGGAAAGATTCAGATGAAATATACCTAAAATATAATTATTCTGATGATGAAAGTTCACTCTCTCCAGAGAATACCTGAACAGCTGTCACTCAGTCCTAGTTTCTCCCAGTGTGTAAATTCTCTCGGGAAACCTCAAGAAGTGAATCCTCCTTGTCTAATGTCAGTATGGATAATTGTGTCCAAGAATAGGTCTAAGTCTGGTTTCCTCCTTGGAGGAGGTGCGTGGGGAGCCTGAGTGCATAATTTAGCACTGGACATGTTGAACATGGGCACCAACACCAAAGCAGAAATGGTCACCAGTAGAGCTGCTGAAAACTCCGTGTCTGCTCTTTGGAGGTGAAAAAACCCAGAAGTTTGCCACGGGGAAGATGTGACGATGGTTTGCAGGCCCAGTCCTGCTGTGTAGCTCCCTTCTTAGGATACAGTTGGTCAGAAAAGTTAAAAATGTTTTACTGATTTTTGTGGCCAGACACATCAGGCTGAGTGTAATCAAGACTGGGACAATCCACCGTTCACACTAAACCCATTCAGAATCTTATTGCTTTAATCAATTAATCATTTCCATAGTTAGGCATTAACACTTTTAAATGTGAATCTACCTAAAGTTTTTTATAGGGACTTATCATATGATTGTATTTTTTAATTCTGTTAAAAAAATATTAAAAATCCGTGTATGCTATTTATAGTAGTGAAAGTTGTTGATAGTTTGATTTTCATAAAATTTTACCAGTCTGATCACTTCTCTGAATACTTACTTACAGCATTAGGACTTAACCCTGGAGTTTATTTCTTGAAGTTCTCCCCACTGGTAGCTGCATTCTCTGGCAGTGGTTAACTTCCTCCTTGGTAAAATTGGGTGACACAAACCTGACCTGAGTACAAGATATGAATATTGAGAATGAGAATGCGACCTATTCTTTCATGCTATGGTTGCACAGAGCTCTTCATGCTGGAGTCCTGGACCACAGATCAAGATCCTATGTGATACCATGGTGTAAGTGAATAGCAATAAATAATAACAATAACGCTAGTGATTCTGAAGGCTTCCTCTTGAATGTTTTCCATTGTGCATAAATTTCCTCTGAAAGGTGTTGTTAACAGGTGAGAGAAATATCTGCAAATATGCCCCTGTGAAACAAAAGTCCTAGAATCATAGCATTGTCTAGGTTGGAAAGGACCACTAAAAGTAGTCCAACCAGCAACCTAATTTGATAAAAAAATCACACTAGGCCATGTCCCTCAGCACCACATCTGCCCATCCTTTAAATACCTCCAGGGATGATGCCTCTTCCTCTTCCCTGGGCAGCCCATTTTAATGTTCAGTAACCCTTTAAGTGTAAAAATTTTCCCCAATATCCGTTCTGAACCTCCCCTGGTGCAACTTGAAGCCATTTCCTCTTATCCTGTCACCTGTGACTTGGGACAAGAGACTGGCCCCCGCCTCTCTACACCCTCCTTTCAGGTGGTTTTAGAGAGTGAGAAGGTCTCCCCTCAGCCTCCTTTTCTCCAGGCTGAACAACCCCAGCTCCCTCAGCCTCTCCTCATAAGATTTATTCTCCAGACCCTTCAAGAGCTTCGTTGCCCTTCTCTGGACATGCTCCAGCACCTCAGTGTCTTTTTTGTGGTAAGGGGGCCAAAACTAGACACAGTAAAGTCCAGCAATGCCTCTGCCCTTAATTGTAAATATTGCTGATACAAGGGGAAATGGGTATCCTGCAGACATTATGTCTGGAGTCATGTGTCTTTATGAAATAAACTCTGTTAAATATTACATTCTTTTCAACTGTTGAACTCTGGGCTTGAACTCTAGTTAGCCTGACATGATTTGATATAACTAAATCATTGTTTCCAGGAAATAAAGACAAATCATGTGGCTCAGAGATAGGTCTTATGACAGCATAAATAAAAGCAAATAGTGTTAAACAAATTCTTGGATTATTTCTTCGGGGTAAAACCATGATTTCCACAATGCTTTATTACTGTTTTCAGACCAAAGTTATTTTATTGTTGTAGTCAAGACAAACCATCCAAACAAGAAAACCAGAAAACAAATGTAATGGGCTTTGTTGAGTTCTCTTGTGTAAAAGTGTGATTGTCCTAATAAGGAAATAAAAACTGGAAGTTTGAAGGAGAACTGGGGAAGCTGATGAAAATTCTCTTTGCCCCGATGTAAAGATGTCTGAAACTTCTCTTGTCTTCCTTTTATATCAAGATCATCTTGGCATTCGTTCAACCCAGGTTCTGTACAAGTTAGGAATGAAGAAAAACTTGGTGCTACAAGCTGCCAATTTGGAAAATAGCATTTCAGGCAAGTTCTACCTGATTTTCAACTTTCTTCTGGTCTTCTCTTGGGCCATTCAGTGAACCTAAAGCCTTGCAGAATTATTGTTAATGTAATAATTTTTCATTGTTCAAGTTGTGTTGCTTCTATGTTGAAAGGTAACTGAAAGATACCAGTTCTACCAGTTTTGAGGAAGCTTTGGCCTATGAAGTATCCTAGGCAGGGCTGGTCTGTCTGCATGATGGACATTCACTTCTGAGCCAATAGGACAGTTTGATGAGCAACCTTGCTGCCAACAGATTCACTGAGGGCTACTTTAAGTTCCCCCCCCTAAAAAGTAACCCTAAATATGAAACTCAACGCTGTTTCAGGGGACATACCTCTGTTGCATCTTTCAGGTGAAGTTTGTGATTTGTTTCTCAAGCAAGACAATTCTCAGTGCATTAACTTTAAATTTTTTACTAAGATGCTTGAAAAATAGGAAGTGGTAGATTTATGTATGGATGAAAGTTATTTCTTTGGCTTTATCACTAGATTTAAAGGTATGTGTATGCATGTGCATGTATCAAAATGCACTGCATAACTTTTCTATGTGCAGTAAAAAATAAATCTGTCTATGTAATACCAATAGAGGTTGTGCATGGAATAAATTCTTTTGCTTGTTAACATTTTTATAGGGCTTTAGACATGTAGAGTTATTAAAAATAACCACCAAATGACGTGAAATATCTCTTATAGGGTTAAAATTTACCAATTCTTGGCCAGATAACAGATATCTTGTGATATCTGTTAGAGCATGCAATGCTGGAGCTACAGGGTGATGTGATTGTTTGTTGCCTTTCTGATATATGTTCAGATGGGCTGTGGTTTTATTTTTTTCTTAGTTTTCAGCTTGTTTATGCATGTGTCCTCCATACAGCACTCACAACCATCTCTGAAACACCTTTTTCCTGCTGGGTTGTGAGCCGAGCTCCTTTGTAAATGTTCAATCTGATTCTTCATTGCACTGAGTGCACCTTCCTAAGGCTATGTAAAGCCAGAGACGAGCCAAGGGCAGGGAGAGCATCTCTGTGGTAAAGGAGCAGCACCTAATTAAAAGTTTTGGCTGCTTGCGTGACCTTGATAAAAGTAGTTTTTAAAAGTCAAAGTCATCTTGCTCGGCACATTCACACTTTCTTTTTCCTGACCAGACAGCTGCTGAAGGTGCAAATATAATGGAGTCTGTCATTTTAATGTCATAGATTTTCCCCCTCTTTTGTCGGTGTTACCACAGACCCACGGGGAATTCACAGTGTGAGCTCTGAGCTCTCCATCCAGTGAAGCACCTTGTTTGTCAGCCAGAGTCATCTGCACAAAGGAAATGCAGAAAAGTAATTTTTCCAAACCACAAAAATACATTTTAAAGGGATAATACCCATGAACACCCAAATTTGCCCTCTTTATTAACCTAAACTAAAATGACAGGTTTTCACCCCTGGGACCAAGGCATAACCACAACTCTTCTCTCCAGCTACTAACAGTTGTGGAGAGGTAGTGGAGATCAACATAATCTCAGATTTTACCCAGGTTGTTCCCATCAGTCATATAACCATGTAAATCTGTAAGAAAAAAACAGGGTATATAAGTAACACAATTCTCCATCTCAGTGAGCCCAGCTCTTCACAGGGAGAGTATAGTGGAAACCATGTGTGAAATTATTAAATATAGCCCATTTTCAAGAATCAGTTATCATCTTCTAGTCTGTCTGTGTGCAGGGTAATAATCTATGCTCACTGCTAAGCATCTCCTACCTGAATACACCAGGAATAACACTAACAAACACCACCCCCTCACTCAGAATTTGTAGAGATGATTTAGTGGCATCTACAGATCTTGCCTTCATCATTGGGTGGAAAAAATGTCCCTCGGTGAGCCAAAAGGTGCAACCTGTCAACGTTAAGCTACTTACCTTAAAAAAAGTCCATTTATTTCACAGCATTTATCAAAGAGCTTGCATTGTGCAAAAAGCAAAAAAAAAAACAACAAAAGAGCTGAGCTGGGAAGTTTTCAGGGTTCACAGGCTTGATGTCTTAAAATTGAAAAGATGGACCTTACATAAATATTGGTACAGATAATTTTTGATTTCAGATATCACGTTACTACTAGTACAAAATGTGTCGTAAATTTAGCTGTGTTTTACTAGGAACTCTCAGAAACCACTGATATCTGCAACTGGCTGTTTTCTGTAAATATCAACCTAGCTGTTTAGAGCAAGGATGGTGAGGTGAAGACCCCAAGATAGATCTAGCTCAGAAAAAAAATTCACCTGGGCTTCAGCCTTTTGTCTTTCCATCCTCTTCCCTGGGACTCTCACATATAGCTTACTGCCTTTTCCCACAGGGAAATTTGGAGGAAATGGAGGAATTTGCAGCTGAGTGCTTTCCTCTGTTTGTGGCAGGAACCCTTCTGGTCCTTTCTCAGCATTTTGACTGATTGTGCAGCATTATAGGAGCAAAATGCAATTGCCCTGGCAAAAATACATGTCTATCTTGTCCTTCTGTTGGAACGCACCTGTTAATGCTCCAGGGTTTAACTGCATTTTTGTCCCACGGGCAGTTGACTGCACTTACATGTATCTGCCGGGGCTGTGGGTGTGGGCCAGCTGATGGACAGGGAGAGGAAAGAGGAGAAAAGTCCTGATTCACTGGGACAAGAAGATATATGACCAGTACATATTTATTTATGAAGTTTTTGGTGTGGATGTTGTCCAGTATGAGACATGAGTTGTCTTTCTGTGCCTTGACTGATGATTAAAATGTCAAAAAATGACTTTTTTTGTCTGATTTGCTTGACACCAAAACTCAACTTTCATACCCATGTTATGCTGAGCTCCTCACTGCTGTCAGTCAAGATACTCCTGATAAATACCTGGAGATAATTTGGTAAATTTAGCAGTCCATATTTACCACAGGTTGTAAGTGTAACATAAATAACCAGTGTCATCTCCAGTTTTGCTTCCTGCATCAATTTCATTATGTTAATTATGAGCAGATGTTTTAGATGGCTGGTTTCTTGTTTCTTGCTCCATATTTTCCCTTGACATCTGTATTTGTTCCCAGCCCTTCCCACATGGAGTAGTTGATACCAATTTGGTACCTGTCTGACTGAAAGTTTAACTCAAATTTAGTCAAAATGTGTCTAATGTAAAAAGAAACGCTCAACATACACTTTCTAATTAATCCATAACATTCCTCCCCTCCACACTTGTCATATTCTTCTCTTTTTCTTAATACTAAGGTATGATTTTTTTTATTTGCCTCTGGCACTAAATCCTTTCTCAGAAAATCACTTTCAATTATTTTCCTAGATTTTCTGTGCTAGCTGGGATTTTTATGAAATCCTCTTTAATTGGGGCTGTCTGTTGTGATAGAAGATGTAATCATGTATTAGAAAAAAAATGTTTAAAGAATTTCCTCAGGGAGAGTAATGGAACCATGTTTTTCTCTTAGCAAGTTAATGCATGATTTCACTTTTGCACGTGTAAAATGGCTGCATGAAACATTTTATGCTGTTGGTACTGCACAGCCATGTCACTTGATATATTAGAAATGGTTTATTTGTTTTCATTAGAAATAGGAGGTGATGTGGCTTCTTCCTATTATTATCTGATTTTTCTTTAGGGGAAAATGTCAGTGTGACTTGATTAAATTAACATTCTTGAGGCAATATTTCTGACTGTGAACTTTTCTCAGAAAACTCACCCGTATGTACTGATCATCTTGAACTTTAGCATAAATTCGGCATGCACTAATTTTGCTGGCAAATTGTTAATTAAACAAGCTTTAATTACCTTTAGCAAAACCATGAAAAGCCAATCGAAAGTGCAGATGAGTATGTCTTTCTTTAGCATTCTCTGTGATGACTTGGGAACAATAATCTTGGTAACTTAGAAATATTATAGCTATATTTCAAGACTCCAAAATCCTTGAGGAGATTGAATGGGAAGGAGGCACCCTGTAATTAAATGGATGATATAATAGATACAAAAATTATTACTTATATATTTTAAAAACTAATTTGGGATGTAGGGAGAAAACATCCGTGTGCAATGTCTGAGATGAGCCTTTAATCAAACAGTACAGCTGTGTAAGAACAAGAAAGAAAAGAATCCCTATGTTTTTCTGCTCCAGAGATTTTAAGAGTCACCTCTGTAGGTTTACAATCTGTGGTACGGGTCCTGATAAGTGATTAGTTACAGTGTCCTAATAAGTGATTCAGAAACATATAATATTGCTCATCTCAAGCACATGTAGATTTTAGCCTGAAGACCTTTCCAAGCTTAAAAAACCCCTCATTTTACTGGTACTTGAGAGGACTGCAATGTGGTAAGGGATCAAAAGAAAGTTATTATAAGAAATCCTCTCCATCGTGCGTGTGAAGGCAGATGGACCCTTTTCCAGTGATGCATTGGAGGCTACAGATTTCAGTGTTGGCATGCGGTGAGTTAAATGGTCTGCCCTGGGAGGGATGGTTTGATGGCTAAGCTGTTTTTGTTCATCATGGTGCAAAAGTAAATCCGTTTGCTTTTCATGGCATGGAAGGACTAGGGACCTCATCAAAGCAGAGATAAGACTAGTTCAGTGAAGTACCTATAAATATTCAATGTTGCATGAGTGCCTGCCTCCTAGATAATGAGTTTGTGAAGCAGGAATAGCATTTGTGTGACAAGAGCAAAATACTACTGTATTTTGAACAGTTTTAATTCCTTGCAAGTTTTTTCAGAAGTCCCCTCTGTGATAGTATCTTATTTCTGAATGTTCTTGGAAAAAGCCCTCTTCATGGCATATCTCTGCGTACTTCCATGCTGAGTCAGGATTGAACCTTGCTTTGGAGGTATCCATGTGTCACCCTTGTCTATGGAGCTTATGGACTACCCTGGACTGGATGCCAAATACCTGGAGCACTAAGTTTAAGGGAAATGGATCCTACTGCCTTGTCCTTCACATGTTTTTGTGTACCATGACACACGCCAGAACACAGAGAGGGTGACAGAATGAAGTGTGTTTGATTGCTTTTGCACAAGGAGCCATAATGCCAGCTTGGGAATTTTGTTGGCTATTCCCAGACTGGCAGCCCATGCTGAGGACCAAAGGGATGTGCAGAGGAAATTATATATATATATTATGATTCAAAAGCGACTTCCTATGTTTTCCAAAATATCACAGCTAAGCTTCCCAAGAACTTACAAGCATTAATTCTCCCACTGAATTCAAGACATGGAAGACCCTGGTTCTCATGGGGGACAGCTGCAGCTGAATGTCTCTTTCCCCTCCCCTGCAGCACTATGGCATGAACACACAATCCTGCTGTCACATTTTGCGTGGGACATGCATGCTGCTTAGCTTTCTCTTTGGTTTGCATCCCTCATCTGAATCACAAAGTTGAGCTTGTATTCTCCATCCCTGTTTCTCAGGAGTGAAGGAAACTACTCTGTCTGCTGAATCATAGAATTGTCTTGATTGGATGGGACCATTGAGTCCAACCGTCAACCTGACACTGCCACAACCACCATGAAACCATGCTCCTCAGCACCATGTTTACCCATCTTTTAAATATCTCCATGTATGGTGACTCCACCACTTCCTTGGGCAGCCTGTTCCAATATTTGATAACCCTTTTGTGAAGAAATTTTCCCTAATATCCAACCTAAACATCCTCTGGAATAGGTTGAGGTTATTTCCTCTTACCCTGTTACTTCACTCACACCATCTTCCAGAGGTATGTTCTATAGTAGCTCTATGCTTCATTTTTGCTATAAGCAAAAAAATAATCTTGCTGGATAGAAATGGAAAACACTTCTGTTCTTGTTACTGAAATTACCAACATGCCATTCCTGTCAGTTTGATCTGCATTTCCCATTTTTGGTGGGAAACAGGGAGAATTTACTCATAGTTTCTTTCTTTTGCATTTCAAACATGAATGGCAGAACACTTTAATAGAGAAGAGCTCAATGACCTTCTAAATGTGCACAGCAACAGCTCCTACTGGCATATTTGGGCACAGATGTGCAGTGTATATATCATTTATATTGACGCCCTTGAAATAATCTAAGCAAGTCCAGCAGTGGCTGGTTAGTGTGTGATTCCCTGTCATGTTATGCCTGAGTCTTTTTTAAAATCTCTATACTTCAACAGGGAGTTGTTGGCCATTTACCTGTCCTCAAGGGATTGCTCTCAGAGTTGTGAAAACTTCAGCCTAATGTTCCAGTAATCATATTTTTCCCTTCTACACCTTCCTGAGAACATTATGTTGAAATGATGTCTTTACAATTACAAAGAAGTTACTTATTAAAGCAATTTCTGCTTCTTGTATAGACTTTAGTTTCAAGTTTAAGTTTATGTTGTAAGGTCTAGCCCCCCTGACTGGGAGCTCCCAGTACTCCAGCAGAGATCGTAACATTCATGTGTCACCATTTAGAGAGAGAGACTGTGAACAGCAAGGGATTTAAAATAAATAAATAGACCATTTCTGAACACTTGGAATGGTTAAGGTGAAGGCTTACCCACCATCATGGGTTTGCTTGTTTTCAGATCTTTTATTCCTTTAGGAAGTAAATATTTTTAGGGGATAACACTTCAGGTTACACACTTTTACTGGAACTTTACTCAGTTGCTATGTGGGACATTAGGCTCTCACAGTGTTAAAACTATAAAATTAATCCACTGAGTTTAGAGGTTCTCTTACTTACAGAGAAGTTTTCTCCATCCCTCTGGTAGTATGATTTATTCTGCAGTGAGAATCTTGCAAGAGAAGGGCTTAGAAAAAATAAATTTGGGTCTGTTCTCATAGAATTTTGCGAGACTGAATCAGGCTTAGCTGCTTACTGTGGTTCTAGTTACACCTTAATTTCTCCACACTGCAGCCACCCAGTGCTCTACCTCTTCTTTGGTCTATGTCTTTTAGTGAATATAAACTGATATGACTACCTTAAACAGTTGTAATGCCTCATTTGATTTTATTCACCATGTAATTTTACTCTGTTCATTTTATCACTTCTCAATTAATCTCCTTCGGAGTCAGAACTTCATCTTGTTAAAAATGTATGTATTGTAGTAATTATTTAAAAGCAAGTTGAACTTTCTTATGCTAAATATATACTTACTATCTTAGATACATTATAACATCAGACAATAGATTCACTATGCATCTAGATCCTTCTGTGCATCTCGAAGTAATTAAATCCTTACCATAATGTTTGATTTATATAAAAGCTTTTAGGATTTAATGATAGCTCACAGCTTGAGGACAATAACAGCATTATCTTTGCAATATTCGGTATAGTATGAAAAAGAACTAGTCAGTATAAGGTAATACTTTTGTTTTGCTGAGAAAAGGTACAATTAATACAAAGGCTGTTTCAACAATTAAATTACATTTTCTTGTTGTTGTTATCAGGACATGTCTTCTATAGGAGCAGATATACATTTGTTTCCTACTAAATTAATGATCACAAAAGTCATTAAAATCCACTTTGTGCTTATTCTGAATACTGAGAGTGCAAAAGTTCTTGGTGCTGCTTCCCTTAGGAAGAAGTGGAGGAGTAACTCTTTTATTAGAAAGGCACTCATAGCATAACAACTAGTCAAAGAACGAGATTTTATTCCTTTTACCTCCTGTCTTGTGTAATGTTGCTTTGGGTGACAGAAAAATGCCATTCAGGATTACTTTAATGACTATCTTAAAAAAAAAAAAGAAAATGGAAAAAAAAAAGTTAAATACAACAGTCTTCTGCTGTGACAATATATTTTTTTCAGTACACCTTTCATTTTTAATTCACCAGGAATGAATCAATGGCAAAAGCTCACCAAGCTATTATTTCACATCTCCATGAACTAATTCTGTTGTTTTACCACCTTTTGGGTTCTTTGAGAAACTTAACACTTTTCTTTGCTGCCACCTCCTGTTGCATTGAAGGTAACGCTATTAAAGGGTGGGGTTTTGGTAGTATAAAAGTGATAATTGCATGTCAGAGTCTCCTTACCGCTCAGTTGCATGCAGAGGCTTTCCTGCTACCACACTTGCGCCTGCATGGGGTACAACCCATGTTGGCAAGGCATGATGAACACAACCCAGACCAAGGCCAACAGTCTCCAAAACACCTCATGGCAACTTGTTGTTTTTTGTTTTTTCCTCTGGAAGTAAACAAACTGTAGTAAATAGACTTCAGCCTGACACTTGTGGGATTAGGATGATAGGAGCCTGTGGTCCAAGGACTGAAATGTGTGACAAGCGACAGTGCCTGGGAAGGGGGTGGGAAGAGAAGAAAAAAAAGGCAAGTGATAAATAAGGCTGAATTGGGAGGCTGAGAGTGGGAATTAAAGGGGAATGTTGGGGTTTGTTGAACCACTGACTTCAGAGCAGGTAGGTGTGTGTGTGTGTTTGTGCACTCACACAAGCAAACAAGTGGAGAATTCTTTTGTGCTTAATGTGCTTATCCCAGGTACAAAAAATACAGGTTGAGTGGAGAATGGCTGGAGAGCAGCCCTGAGGAGAAGGACTTGGGAGTGCTCTTTTTTTCCTCCTCTGCAGTTCTGTTTATTTTGTTACCTTTTTTCTAGACTCTCAAGTGAATGCATTTCTCATCTTAAATATGGGGTCTACTGATACTTACAAGTGTACCAACTCAAATAGGTGATATCATCCCCAATAGGGTCTACCAGCCTACCAACCGATATGGGTGATATGGACAGATTGTCAAATTGGTGAGGTTTTCACAGTTTCACAATAAAACTGATTATTTGTATTTATTTGAGCGGTGGAATCAATGAAGCTTGGGTTTCCCATTACTCTTTGTCCGTTAATGCTCAACTTCTCTTCTCCCTCTAAAACAATCATGCTACATTCTTTCCATGCCTCTTAACCATAAGAGATATCGAAAGAGAAATATTGTGAGCAGTAATATTGGTGCTTCAGTTTTCTGATGAGCCACTAAACAAATGTTGATGCCTTCCTTAGCTACCACAAGTGGCACAGGTCATGGTTCTGCCTCCTTTCTTTCCTGAGGGTTATGGTTCTGCATGTCTTTTATCTATGTTCTTGATGATTTTTCAAAGCATTAAGAGATATAATTAAAGAATTCTACCCATTTCTGTTTTGGAGGGAATTAATAAGTTCAAAAGGTATTGGAGAAAACTTGGACAGTGTAATTACGTAGTCCTTAGGTCCCTCAGAACCCAAGAAGCAAATCAGCTGCTTCATTTTCATCCAATTTTCAGAATTAATATGCATTTTCAAGGATAAAGAAAACTGAAATTATTATATAAGAATTATTTAATGTCAGAAATTTTTATTTCAAGTTTTTAAGAAAACTACATTTTTCCATTTTTCTTTATTTAAACAATTTCCTTTTTGAATGATTCTATGATGAAGGTGGCAGTTTTTGTTCATTTCTCATGCATGAAGATAAAAGGTATATAGATATTTAATTTTTATAATATCAGCTACGGTTAGGTGACATGAATCTTAGCCTGCATGTATAATTACCTTAATAGTTCACGGAATTAATTCTAAAAATCTGCTCACCTGTACACGATGGGCTGTTGCACTTTATTTGGCTGTCCCTTCGCTTTTTACCTTTCGTGTTTCTCCTCTTTACAGACTGGGGACCAGAGACCTAAACAGAAGATCCCAAGGTGTCTTCATTGCTTGCGATAGGACTTTTTTGAAGTAAGTCATACCCAGATGGCCTGAGTGACCTGACAGCAGGTGTCCTAATTTAAGGCTGTCTTTGGCAAGTTCTGCAGACCCAGAGGACAGAATTAATGGCTTGATTGATCACACAGACTTTTTTTGTGCCTTAGTAAGAGAAAAATATTCCTTCATGCATGCATGTCAAAGGAGATGTTGCTTACATTTGCAGCAGCAGTTGGTACAAGTTGTTTTGGAGGGATGTGTATAGGACAAGTTAGAATTAGGACTAACTTTAGATGTAGTTCCCTAGTCCTAGAGAACCTGGCTTTTTCAGGGAGCAATTCACTTTACTACTCTCAGCTACGTTTTTTATAGCAAGATGAAATTTCTTTTGACATGGAAATAGTCTTTTTCTCTTGAGGATTCCATGCTAAGAAGAATGAGGTTTTCTTTTTCTTAAGGGGGAAGAAGAAAAGGGAAATATTTTATGTTCCTACCTGATAGATTCCTATCTATCCAAAAGAAATGGTGCTGCAAGCAGCTACCTACAATGCATGAAGGGAGAGAGCTGTGTTTTGATGAACAAAACACACTGGAATTTTCATGCTTCCAGTTGCCTTGTAACTTCTCAAGAGCTTACAGGTGACCAATCTGTATCATGCCAACAGGGAAGGAGCGGGCATGTGCACAATGTCTCTGCTTGGCAAATCCTGTCCAAACATTAATATTTAAAATATCATCCAAATAGTGCTAGTAGATTTAGCATAGTCAATGACCCCATTAATGTGTTTTGGCAGCTAGAAGATGAGGACCCAAGAGGGGATGGCATTCACCACTACTGAGCTCTCTTCAGCCTTAAGCTTTGCACTGGCATTGCGTTAATTCGCCCTGTCACATGTCATAATGTGTGTCCTGTAGCTTCACACATGCTTTCTATCTAATGAGTCCTGACATCTATTTCTTAATGAGAGAGTGAGAGTGCCATAGGAGTAATTTGTGTGGACACATCCTGATGGATGAGGCTCTTGCACTCAAATATCCCTTGGTCAAGCCATTGTGTGTAGCCAAGATGAAACTGCATAAGCAGAGCAAAGAGTTACTTAAGTTTTATCTTAGCTGATCAGTGTGACATTAAGCATCAAGATGCAAATTTCTTTTTAATAACCACGTGAATGAACATCCTGAACATTTAAGACACCCTGCTGCTGGCCCATGATGAAGTTTACTTTGGACCAATGTTCCATTTGCTGCACCAAGCATAGTGTGTAGTAGTGCAAATGACTGAGGTTACATGGGGCTTCATTTGGCTTCATGTCATCTGTTGAAAAGATGTGTTACATTCATCTGCGGTATACCTGTAAACTTACTTTATTTTTCATTGTGTTTTTTGTTTGTTTGTTTGTTTTGGGGTTTTGTTTGTTTGTTTGTTTTTCTTTTGTATTAAATAAATAATTTGTTATAAAGGTACCTTAGAAAAAGAAAAAAAATATTATGAGTGAACTGGTATGCTGAAGGGTTTTTACCCCCCTGTACTTTTTATTTCTAAAAAAGTTCCCTGATTAAATATTCATTTTTGTGTTCTTGCAAGTATGTTGACTGTTGGCTTTCATTTCTCTATTCATCACTGTCTTGACATGAATTCCTGAATTCTTCCAAGCTTGGGCAGGCCAGCAGCTTCTTGATTCTCTTCAGCCACTGGAACAATCTGATTCCCTACTTTCCAAATTGTGGCTTTTTTCCCCCTCAAGGTTTCTGAAAAATTGTTCCTCAACTTGAATCTTTTAAGTCTCACATCTTCACTAAGCCCCACGTGCCTGAACTAATTGATCAAAGAGTTCACAGCATATGTGTTATTACCACATCCTAAGCCTGGCCTGCTGCTGTCAAAGTCTTGTTGTGGACCTTGTACACACGGACAGGAACTGATTGCCAGCCAAATTAAAATAAGGCAAAAGCTGCTACTGGTCCAATTAAAATGGCATCCATGCATTAATAATTCAAATTGTTTAATTAAAACAAGAGGTGAGAATTTGTTAATTAATAGCAGTATCCTGGCTACACCGTCTTCCTGCTGTCCCCCTTCTCCAAACTACTTTCTCCCCCTTGAGGTTGCCCGTGATTCCTGCAGGTGCTGGCCGAGGGCAGTGATGGGAAGATGTCAGTGCACCAAGTAGCCAGTGTTGCTGTTGGTGGCAATAGTTTCTTCTTCTGATACTCTTCAGTTTTGTGATTTGCTTGTGGATATTTTTATACCGTTGTCTGTTAGCAAGATGCTTTCCCAGTGATCTATGATCCTTCACTATGCTAGGATTTTCACTTGCACGTGGTTCTTCACTGGACTTTTGCCAGGCATGGTATGATGAAAACTTACTTGTTATGAACCAGTCCAAGTTTTAAAACTACTGAAAAAGGACTGGGGTTAAAAAACTGACCATTTTCCTTTGCTGTTAGGGGTTTACTCACCTAACTACTTCGCTGCTAGAACAAGCAAAGCCAGTCAAGACCAGTTAAGACAAGAGCTAAGAGGAGGTCTTGAGGTTTGTTACTAACAATGACAACATCATATCATCACCACCACCACCACCTGCAGTGAGCTGAGAAATAAACTCAATTTTATTCTGCTGCTGCCTGTCGTGAATTGTTTTCCGTGATTTCTGCAACTTGGGAAAGCAAACTCTTTTCTGAAAATAAGTGTCATGCCCCGGAAGGATTTCAATTTATACTTTACACCTACTGGTGTTTGAATCCATAGCAAATATCAAAATCTTCCCTAAAATATAATGTTGTAGGTCAGAAGAATCTGTGGGAGCCCTGAAAATTTAGTTACTGCTTTGGAGGAGAATCAGGCTCCTGTTGTCTCCTTGTGCCAAAGGTTCTCACTGATGATATAAATTACACTCATCTCTCCTTTTTCCTCATTTTCACCCCTTCTTCTTTGCTCTTTCCAAGTCCCGACCCTCTTGTGTTACACCACCTTATTTATCCCTCAAGAAGTGCTGCAGTTTACCATTGTTTTCCATGTTGATGTGAAAAAATTGATGGCGAGGAGAGAAGGGATACCATGCAGCATCTGATTTTGGGACTTGCCTCCTACAGAGCAGCCACTCATCTTGGTCTCCTTCTCTTGAGGCTTGTAGGGTAGCAGCACAGGAGTAGTTTTGGAGAGGCTGGAGTATTTGGAGCTCCACAGCTCAAGAGCCTTCCTGATGCCTACAACTCTTATGGCACACGCTGACTGTTTGGAAGACTGAAAATCTTAACTAGAGTGAATTTTTTATTTGGAAAACTGTGTGCTTTTCATCCTCCTCTGCTCTGATTCTTCACCTTGTAAGTATAACATAGCATTAACGATGAGCATTTTCTGCAAAGCAGCTTCAAGTCAATTGAGCATAAAGCACTGTGTTCCTGTTAATTCCACAGTGAACTGTCCTGAAGTCACTTGCCACCTAAGTTTTTGACGGTGTAGCCTGGATTTTGGGTCAGTTAGAAAGTTACCTTCTGGTGTTTCATGATTCCTCCCTCTAGACACTGTGCTCACAGGCTGAAGGATCTGCCTGTGCACTGAGGAAGGATGCAGTTTAGGTGAACTGACTGGGGCCAGTCCACAACCGAAACTGGGCTACTCCCAGTGTTAATGAAAGGAAAGGAGAAAGCATGCTGCTTTTCTTTTGTGTGTAACCATCAGAGAGTGTTATCCAACCTTAACGTAAGACTGCCCTGGCTCAGGAGAATCTCTGTATTTCTGGAAATCATTTGCTTCCTCTTACCTTCTTTTACCACTGTAGGATACAATCCTTTTTCTCTTTAACTTGTTGGATGCAATCCTTTCATCTCTCAGCAAGCACAGAAATACACCAATGAAATCAGTGATGATCTTTTGTAAAATGAAGCCAAAATAAGTGTCATCATCTGTATTGACCTTTGGTATTAAAATGTCATGTGAAGTTGTTATTTACTAAAATCTTTCAGTGACTTCTGCAGCCTCTTAATTCCTACCCCCCTGGTAGAAAGGTGACAGCTTTAGTCTCTGGTTCCAGAGCAGCTAAAGTGTTCACTGCAATATCCTTCCATATCCAGGACTGGATTCCTTTGGCTCTATTACCCAGGAAAGTACTTCTTGAGCAGGCAGCTGATGAAAGCGAAGTGATTCTGTGGGGCAGAGCTGTACAGACTCAGAAATCTGCCTTGGGAAGGAAAAATTTGGGATTGGTTCTTGTATTTTATATTTGTAAAATTCTTTTGCAGACTTTCAATTTTATTTTACTGAAAGCTACTACATATAGTAGCTACTATATAGCTGCTACTAGGTATACTATTGAAAGTGAAGTCTTCCATTAATGTAAAAAATGTACTGAGTTCAGGGTCTTCTTACTATTTTTGTAAATTTTTTTGCCCAGATTTGTAAGTGATTGGTGGTGCTGGTGAACAAGAGTGAAATGCAATGCTAAAAGATGCTGTAATTAAGTGTGTGAAAACACCTTTAAAAGGTGCTTTTTTCCTTTCTTACCAGAAAGTAACAATCACTTGATAAGAAAAAGCACCTAAACCTCCAAGTTTTAAAAGCACTCTCCGTTTTGTGGTGCGGGTGATAAACAGGATTACAGCTGTGCTGGCAGGAGGGATCCAGTAGCATGTGACGTGTGGTTGGGCAGAATTTGGCAGGCTCCAGCAGCTCTGGGTTACCCCCTTTCCTCTGCTGGTGGTACCCTCTTGGGGGTCTCCTTCTGAGGGGTCACTGCTACTTTGGGAAGCTGATCGGCACGGACACAGGGGCAGGATGCTCCGGCGAGTGGTTTTCATGGGGTAAAGTGGATGATCGACAGCAGCACCGCTGGGAAAAGGGAGAGAGGGAGGAACAGCACAGCATCCAGAGGCTGGGAGTCCGGGTTGGGAAGGGGGAGAGAGAGAGGTTGCCTGATTTTCTCCTCTCCCTCTTGAATTCTAAAACTTGAGACGCCAAGAGCACTGTGGATTTATGCTTTTGCAGATTGCTTCAATCCGGACATTGAAATAAAAGCATCTGTGGAACTCTAAGGGGGATGCACTATTTGGAGTTAATGAATAAGGTAAGTCCTATTTCTCCTCCTGTTTTTATAAGATCTTTAAAACGTGCATACATACAAAAAGCATGCAGGTGCAAGACTGCATCCATACGTGCATGTTAAAGTGCTTACACTATGTATTTTCACTGTATTCTTAATTTAGATCCATCTTCATAATAGCTCCACTAACAGTTTCACAGAGAATCCTCTTGATTGCCATTCTGCTTTTCTTGTCCTCCCTGTGGAATAAAATGTTTTGTCACAGGAATAAAGATTTTAGGGTGTAGCCTTCTGAAAGGTACCTGAGGAAGTCAGAAAAATTTTCTGAAAGTTTTGGTGTTAGTGATTGCAGCGTGTTCTTTATGTCTTTCTCTTCTACACTCCTTCTGATGGCATAAGGATCTTCTAGGCATGTGTGATATAACCGGGAATAATTTCATGATGTAACACACTTGGGAAGGATAATGGCTTTTTGATAAATACTGTCCTTTTTGGGCAGTAGGTTTTTTTTTGAGCTCCATATAGATGTGGCATTATCTTTATTACAGAATGAATTTGTATCTTTGAGCACTACCAGGAGCAAAAAGTATGGATTGATTGGCTTGATCCTCATTATCTGATTGTCATTGATTTGGTACTGATTAATGGTGGATTTCAAAGGAAGAAATTAAAATGAATGTCCCAAAATACTCTGACAAGTATTTGCAGAAACTGTGTTCATGTCCCGTCCCGGTAGCTTTGCTTGTTCATAGAGAGAAGGGAATTGCCTGGAGGTGTAAATTGTAAGCACAGTGTCCCGAGGGCACTTTACACTAAAGAAAAAACAGCCCTTAGTATTTAGCAGGACTCTAAACTGCATTTAATTGCAAATTAGCACTGAAATACTCACCTGAGAGTCGGGTATCAGCAAATCCTAGTGTCTGCATGCAGCTGGAGTGTGTTTCTCTACCAAGCGGGATGGAATGGATGCAGGGACCCTCTCTGTATGCCCTGCTGCACTGGAGTTTGCAGTGCTGAACAGGCAACAAAAAGGTGATTTTAATGTCAGTCTCAGCCTGTAATAGGAGAGAGATCCGGCAGAGAGAGAGAGGGAAAGGGAGTCAGCATTTCCAATTTACATTCCCAGCCTCTAACTTGCTATATCGACTGCGTGTAAATCACTAAGCCACTCTAATTAAGTTTATGAGCTGGAAAATAGCTGTGCATGTATTTACTACAGGACTTACTGTTTTACATGAGAAAGGAACAGATGAGATTTCGTAAGCTTGTCCACCAGGAAGCCACTTGTTTCTCCTAGGAAGAGGATCGGGTTTTTCTGTGTCTCCAGGACACTTGTTTAATGGGCAAACTGACAGTGATGTGGAAGAAGAGGAATAAGGTTGCCTCTGAAATAGGAAACTTCCTCCTAAAAGTGTTCCAGGAACTAAAAGCAAAATTGCAGGTGTTGTATCTTGTGCATTGGCATTGCCTTTCTATTCTTCTTTACCTGATCTTGTTTTCATAGCTTTTCCTTGTCACTTGTTCTAATGGGTGCTACTATCAGGGCACTGTTTTCGTGGTTAAAACTGTACTTTCTGGGTTACTTAATCTTGTTTTTGTCATCTCTGAGCTGTGCTTTGACTGTGACTGCTTTTACTTTTCTTCTAGACAGTCTTTGCTGATTATGTAGCTCCTGTATTTGGGTGGGACGTTTTTTTTTGTTTGTTTGTTTTTGGTTTTTTTTTTGTTTGTTTGTTTGTTTTGTTTTGTTTTTTGTTGTTTTTTTTCTCAAGTCAGCCTCTGGAAAGCAGGAGTGTGAAACCTGCTGTGTTGCTGCTGTCCTGTAGGTACCATAGAAATGCTCTTATTCAATAAAACATTTACAGCCTCTTCAGATCCTGTGAAGCCTGCTCACTTTTCTTTTGCTTTGTTTTGGCTCAAGTCTATAGACCACTCTAATTCCCTCCGCAAGATTAGGAGAGGGGTAGAGCTCAATATGTGGCACAAGTAAGTCAGCATTGCTCCCCTGCATCAGGTTCACACCCCTGAAGAACCTGAGTCCCTGGTATAATGTGTTCTCCTTGGGCAAGCTTTGAATGTGTTGTGGGTGCTGGTTTCCTGTGTCCCTTGTTGCGGGCACCTGGAATGTCCTCTGCTGTGGGCACTGGCTCAGGTGCTGTGTAGTGTGGTGTTGTGTTGGTGTGTATGATGCTTTGTAGCTAGGTTGATTTTATGAACTAAAGCCCAAGGAGAAAGAAAGCTGTATTGTTGTTTATCAAACATTCACATGGCTTTTAATTTTATGTTGTGGGTTGGTTTTTTGTTTGTTTGGTTGGGTTTTTTTGTTTTTTTTTTTTTTTTTCTTCCCCACAAATTTTTCTCAATGATTCTTAATCACCCTCTACTCTCCAGATAAAGTCTGAATTCAGGTTCTTCCAAATTCCTTAATACTTTCTTCTCCCCTTTCTGCATCTGCATCTTTTGCAATTCATTTATATTTTGTGATATAATGTCATGGTGACTTTCAATTTTTTTGTAGACCCTAAAAAGCACTTTGACGCCCATTTCTTGCCAAAGCAGTGACACTTCTCACTGTACAAGTGCACTTCTCCGTATGTGTGTTGCCTCTTCGGGGCACTTGAATTGTTCTTCCTTGTCTACAGCACCACTCATGATCTGTTTTGCATCAAGCAGTCTTTTATCAAGGCTGAATTCAACAGATTGTTGAATCTATACTAATTACACTCCTAAAACAGTGAAATTAATTCCTAATAATATTTCTCCCCCAAAGGATCTGCCTGTATCAGGTATTAAGGATTTTTTTTGCGGGAAAATGAGTCTCTCTTATCTAACAATGTGAGTTGTGTAAGAAGTGACTGGTCTCAAGTTTCTCTCTTTGAAAATTCTAATTAGCCTCAGGAAAAAATTACCTAGGGAGGCTGTGAAATTTCCATCACTAAAACCAGACTGGATCATCACTAAGAAATTTTCATCACTAAGACCTGTAACAGCATAACCAGAATTTATCCTGCCTCAAAATCAGGTAAGCAGTGTTTGCTGGATGCCCTCTCCAGACTGTTTTTCAATCATGGGTGTTGTAATGATCAGATGCCACCATTTCGTTTCTAGGTGTCTGCTTTCTGCAGGGTGTAAAGCACCAGTCACCACTCAGTTGTGTCTCTTGGAAACACCACCCAGTCTTCCAGGATTATCATAGATTTATAGAATCAGAATGGTTTGGGTTGGAAGGGACGTTAAAGATCATGGAGTTCCAACCCCCTGCAATGGGCCGGGACACCTCCCACTAGACCAGGTTGCTCAAAGCCCCATCCAGCCTGGCCTAGAACACTTCCAGGGATGGGGCATTCACAGTTTCTCTGGGCAACCTCTTCCAGTGCCTCACCACCCTCACAGGAAAGAATTTCTTCCTAATATTTAATCTAAATCTCCCCTCTTTCTGTTTAAGAGCATCATCAAACACTGTGGTTCTGGCCTCTCGGAAACCACACACAGGGAGTTTTATTAGCAACCAGAGTGAATAGTCAAGAGATTTATCTTCCTTATCAGAGGTGACAGTTTTGAAGGCTGCTGCTCTATCCATCTTACTCAAATATACTTTTGTTTTCAGAAGAAGGAAATTTTCCACAATCTGCATGCCCCAGCACCTGCAGATTCTGCTCCTGGACACAAGCATATATCTGGCTGCTAACAGAGATATTAGCAGGCATTACACCACATTACATTACATTGCTTTGTTGAACTATAGGAAAACAAATCCACAAATAAATTGTAAAATTCAGATGACTTCAGGCTTGTGGATGCCATTATGTGCCCTTTGGATACTGAAAAATAACTGTATAAATGCACACTTTGAAAACATAATGATTGTGATTTTTCACATCAGAAATTTAAAACATAATGGGCTTCTGAGACAAACCTGAAACTTCAGTTTTGATTTCCTTATTGTAAATAAAATAATTCTCTTTCAAAGATACTGTCCGTCCAGGGGAGAAAACCCAACATCAGATTTCTGGGTATGACATCACCTGCAAAATAACAGCCCGTTATTACTGGAGCTAATAAGTTCATTCCTACTTCATGAAAGCATTGAGTGCCTTTACATCTCTTAGGACAGCTTGTGGTTTATAATAATTTTCCAAAACAGCAGAACACATTATTCTTGCTCACATCACTGACTTTAGAGCCATTACACCTGCACACATTGGCCCACCTCTGCTGTAGGCACAAATTCACTCTGTTTTCCTTCTGAGAGAAGAGGTTTAGCAATTTGCTGAAAATAGCCCATCAAATAGAAGAATGCATGAGACTTTTGCAGGACTCAGGGGGTCTCTGAGTCTCTGACACTTTTTTGCTCCCTCAGGAGGATAGGAAATGGTAAGAATCTCCTTCAGAAGATGGGAAGACAGGTGGACTAGGATGGAAAAGAAGGACAATGGCAAAGTCATGGTGTGTGGTGAAATATAAATGGACAAAAACATAGCCTGGACAGATTGCGTCAGTGGTTTGGAACTGCTGAGGTTCAGTTACCATGAAGCTACTGTCTTCTCTAGATGATGTTGCAGAAGCAGATGTGACCTTAAACTCACTTGGGGCATGGAAAGTTTCATGCTCTCTTTGCAGTGTGCATCTCACTGAGGGATCCAGAAAACCCTGAGACCAAATGTCAGTGCCTAATAGAAGACAGGCAATGGTCAGGCCCATTCTTGTTGCTGTCATTCACCTCTTGCAGAATGTCCTGAATGTGAAAGTTCACTGGATTTGTCCGAACCCTAGAAAAAAACATCAGGAGGTCTGTGCTCTGCAGGAACACTCGAGATTTTTCTTCCCTCTCTTTCAGTGCCCTCCCTTCCCCAGGAAGGGACCAGGAAAGTTGCAGCTATTCTGTGGTCTGCTCCTTTCCTGCGAGAGATGGGGATGGCATGTTCTTGCCTTCCTCGGGGTAAGAAGAGCCTGACCAAGCCACAAAGGACAGGTTGAAACATCCTAGTGGGAGACGAAGAGAGAGAGGGAAGCAAAACTGAGATAGGACTGACAAAATGGCATCGATTAGGACAAATAAAACCTCAAATAACATTTTTTCCTCCCCAATCTTAGAAGTTTTGAGGCTTGATATTGCCGTTTTATGGTGTCTGAGTCAGGATTTTGGATCTCCTGAGGTTGGCTATAGTGGAACATTTCCATTTTAAAGAATATATTATTTAAAAGTGGAATTGTTTGTATTAATTAAATATGAATGTCTGCACCACAAGAATGAGTCCATTTGTAGTAGGAAGCAGCAGATCGATTTCTTTTGTGGCAGTTTCAAATCTGTTTTCACAGGCACTGGGGCCTTTCAGCCCAGGATGTGCTGGAAAGATGGTCCATAGATGATCGAGAGAGTAGGCTGTGGCTTGGTGCTCTCTCCCACGCTTTGGTGATTGGAGACCTATTGCGAAGTGGAAACCTCTGGTCCTGCAAGGGATCAAGGAGATACTAGTCTTTGATAACTGCTTTATTTTCCAGTGTTTGTCCAAGTGTGCCTACAATGCCAGATGAAGTACTCATGTTGTAAAGTATCTTTTTAGAGTTTGGGTTTTAACCTATGCTTATTAAACAGAATCAAGGACTCAATTAAAAAAAGGCTTGTCTTATCATTCACTCTTTTTTTTTCTTTTTCTTTTTTCTCTGCCCACCCCCCCCCATGTATTTGCCTTTTTGTTGATTTGGTTGTTTTGGGTTTATTGATCACTAGTGTTTGGAAAAATGAATGTCCTCGGCACGACCTCCAGCAGCTACTATTTTGCTCTACAGATCCACTGCTGTAGGTCTGTACTGCTTATTAACGTGAAAAATCACTGCAGACACTCACGTAACCACTTGTGAATTTATTATTGTCCCATTTTTTTCATAATTATTGCATTGTTTCAAAATTTGGTAGAGTCTTACTGTGTGCCTTTAAGACTGAAAGGAAACAGAATCACCTATCAGGGCTTTAATAGAAAATTTAGGTTTCACCTCTCAGCAGGGTGTTTAGCCTGAGATGGGGGCCACATATATCTGGATGTAGCTTTTCTCCTTCTGTGATGTGCCATCCAGTGTTGCGATGTGATGTGATGTTATGTGGTTGAGCAGATCTTCTGTGGTAGTTAGGTATAACATATTTCCCTGGGATCAACATCCAAAAAAGTTGATGTTCCAGAAGCTCTCTTGCAGGAGAGATACGAGACATAGCAATTTTACTGATTTCTGCTGTGATTAGCACCAAAGCAGCTGTCTGGTGTGATGAAGCACAATGCACGCCTGAAGTGTAGGAAACGTTAGTGTAAACTTTAACTTGGTGAATGGTGATTCCTCTTCAATAGGTGTGAGTGAATCTACCCTAGAATAACCATCAGCCTGGTAGTTAAACAATTTTTCTAAGGAGAAAAGACAGATTCCCAGTCCACAGTTGATGTCTTCATATTTTTGCCCTAAATTGAGCTTAAATCAAGACATTCAGGAAAATCTCTTTTACTAGGCTAGGACATTAAAAAAAAAAAATAAAGGAAAATAAATAAAAAAGAAGAAAGCAGAGGGTTGTACTCTGCAGTTGTTTTGAGCTAATTTTTTCTGGTTACTAATTTTTTCTGGTTACTGTTATTTACATTCCTAAATACAGCAGCTAGTTGGACTGTTGGGAAACACTTGGCTAAGGATGTGTGTCACGGAAATGAGTTTTGACAGTCATCATTAAACTGGAGAAAAAGGAGTACTCGAAGGAGGTATCTAAAGGGCAAAGCAGCTGGACACGTGGTCTGTGTTGCCTGTGTTATCCTCGTAGCAGCCAGGATAGGTGTAGAGGGACAAGGTGACGTATGCTGGGGACCTTGGCCTGTGCCTTCCACAGCCCGTGCTTGTGAGTCTACTAAGTACGTGGGGGAAGTTTAGAATAAAAATGACGATTGACACTATGGCTTGGGACCCAGCTGACTGACTTTGCTGTGGAGACTGAGAGATAGATGTCATCAGAGGAGTTGAAGAAAAAGGTCATTCCCTTTTTTCCTCTTAAAAAGATAACAATGCCTTCTGGCACTAATGTATCCTCTTAGATTTTGTCTTTTGCAGACTCAGATAAAATTATTCATAGTTTATTGTCTTTAACATATCATGAGAGGGCAGAAAGTTATTTTCTTAATTAACAAAATTGATAATGTTATCTCTTTAGCTGTACTAGTTCTTCTAAAATGAGTTCTACTAATTCTTTCTGTGAGGTGGCACTGGGTCCGTGGACAACTTCTATTTCACTCTACCATTTATCCCTTGGTAAATTCATCTGCTCCTGCAAATGAATGCAGCACTCATATGCAGTCCATTACTTTGAATATAATTAATTCCTTGTGTTCTCTTTTCAAGCGCATCAAAATTTTGCTGCTGCAGTATCTTTCACAGGAGAATCTCCTTGCAGCATCCAATTGCAGCTGAGTTTCTGTGATTTCTAATGGCACATACTACATACTGCTCTTTCTCATATTAAGTAACTTTTGTCTCTGACTTACAACACAGTTTTAGATTTTTTTTTTTTTTTCCCAAGTGGTTGAAACATGGAAGAAGGCATAATTTGAATCTGGGTGGGTACAGTCCACCTCTGCAGCTTCCCAGTATGTTTTAGGAGTTCACAGGAATTTGAAAGGAAAGAAGATTTGTACAGGTATGGATCAGTTATACACTGAAGTTTATATTAAAATAACATTATATAGTCCCTGTCCCTATCTCCTTAACTTTTAGGGGCTGTGGATCAGAACCCGTATGACGTTTGTCAGGCATTTAACACTGTGATATCTTAAAAAGCTCATGTATAAGCAAAACCAGCAGGGTTAGCAGTTCAAAACTCGTTTCCTGAAAAAATCTATCTGGGAAAATGCACTTTCTCTACTTTTGCTAGGCTTTACGTAGAAGTTTAAAGGTTATCCCTCTCCTTACTTTTTTTATTCAACATTTAGGCACTGGATGCTGATCAGAATTATTGCTTATCTCGATTTAGAATTATGAGGAATAAGTATTCTGCCTTTTAATTATATCCCTGTCTGCTTTTTACACTCTAAGAGTGAGATTTGATTCCTGAATAGAGCTTCATTTGGAGAGCAAAATTAATTCCTGTGTAATCAGGATGATAAAAATCTTTTAAAGTCATCATGTGTTATTAAGATCCTGTATTATATCTCACTGGAACACATTTTGTGTAAATCAAGCAAAGCTGGTTTTTATCTTTTAATCTCTGAAACTTTTTTTATTCTTAATTTGCCAGACATGATTTAAAATTATGAGGAAACTTTGTGTGCCTTTATGGAAGTTAGATTTTAATCTCCATTTTCTTTTGGCTGAAAATTTTCAAGACATAATGTGCTCTCTCTGCTTAAAACCAAGATAAGGTTTTTTTCTTCTTTTTCAGCAACCAGATAATACTAGTCTGTCATAATGTTTACATTTGCAAGCAGGCAAACAGCTTATATTGAGTGAAGCAGTAAAATCTACCATTTTGTAGCAGTTCAGTTTGATCAAAGAAGGTTTCTTCCTGCCCCGTGGCTGTGATTTGTTTGGGGAACCTGCACCTTTCCCTCTAAAACAGGCTGAAAATCCAAGTGACTGGATTTCTGTCTGGGCTTAAGGTATACAGCTGCTGAGATTTCCTGTTGAATGCTACCTTCTCTTTCGCGTGCTTGAAAGTTGGACAATACTGTTCTCATTTTTAGTGTGGCTCAGGAAAGGAGCATACCCTTAAACACTTTTATACTTACTTATATCAAATCCAAATTGTGCTGACAGGTCTCAGATGTGCTTTTCCGTTTGCATCACTTCAACCACCTACATGGTTGAAACGCTGCAGTGATGTGAGAGCTGTGGAACCATGTAAGCCCGGGAGCAGAAAAGCACCAGGATCCTTTTAAAGGTCAGGTAGAATTTGAATGAGGACCAGCAGCAATGATTGGACAGAGAGGATGATCAATCTGATTATTTGTTTCCCAGATTCATGCCTTAGTCTACCCTTTCATACAAGACCATATCCAGGCTGCTGTACCATGGTACCTAATCCTAACCTAAATGGTTGCTCTGCCGTCTGGAGCAGTGATTATTTTGGAGCACATATTCTCCATGGCTGTGGAAGGAGAAAAGTGCTTATGAAGTTGCCTGAAGTATTTATTTTTAACTAATCAACCTTTGCTAATTTTTTCCTTTTGTTGGGGGAAAACAAAAAGCCAATGAAGCTGCTGAACTCTAAAGACTTAATGCTACTTGGAGCCACATGCCTGGGACACCTTTCGGCTTCTCCCATGTCTAGCGTGCCAATGTGCTCCCATCACCTGATTCTTTTAAATGAGGTCTTTTTTTTCAAAGCTAGAGGGACAGCAGGGAGGGGGTTGCAAATGCTTTAGATGTAGGTAGGTGTCACCTTCTGCGTTTCTGGTCATACAGCAAGTGCTGTTGTTGAGAAGACCGTCTGTCTTCAGGATGCAGAAGGGACAGCAAATGGGTAAAATAACACTCGGATTTCAGCTTGGGTATCATTAGTCCCCCTGAATGTTTGGACTTCTGAGGGGTGAAATTAAGAGTTTCACAACTTGCTGCAGGTCCCACAGCAAAATGTATGGAAGTCCTGGGAGTCACGCTCTAAGTTCTTGCATATAAGTCCTGGCAAGAAGAACTGGGATGACTGAGTGTCATAAATAGCTTGTCTGGGTGTTTCGAAGGCTACAGAAATGTTTTTGTCATAATCTAGAATTCCTCAATTTACTTCTTCAGTTCTCCTAGAGGGGTAGCCTTCATGGGAGTCTGACAGATTCTAGTTTTCCCATATCAGCATTCACTTTATTGATCTTAACACATTTGACCTCAATAGTCCATTTCAACACAAAAAAAAATGGAGAGAAAATTCAACAAACTTGGCCAGATGGGTCTATTATTTAATAATCCTGCTGCATCTTCATAACTGTAATAGCCAATTACATGGTTATAATGTTATTTACATTAGAACCCACCACCTAAATAACTGTAAGGAGAATTTATGGGAGTAACTTTACACTGTAAAATTTGCAGAGCTACCATCTGTAGACACAGTGCCCCCAAGGATATGTAGAAATTGCTGCGACTGTCTTACTGATAATTCCCAGTTTCTTGAGATTACGAGAACTGTGCATATAGATAAAGACAACAAGTTCAGTATGCATTAAGCACGCTGAGCAATGCAACTATTCAGACACAAACAATTGCCTTGGTTGGTTTTTCCATCTTGTCGGCCTTGGGTCACCCTTATACCCAGCTGGAAACATGAAACTCCTTAAGGTATTTGGGGAAGGCACTTTAGGGGGCCCTGGCTTGAGTGCTGCAACACACTGGTACCTAGAGACTGCTCAGATGGATTACGGTGATGAGTGTCATACGTGTAATGACGTTCTGGGATGAAGTAGTCATGAAATAAATCATGGCATGATGCTTTATGCAATTTTGAACCAGATCCTGAAATGCCCTGGGAGGTGGCAGAGCAGAAATGAAGACAGGAGGAAGCATCTTGTGTATGAACAAAAATATCTCTGCATTTTCTGGTGGCAGACATGGCCTATTGCAAACTCTGCTCTTTTGTTTTTCAGACGTTGAACCGGACATGAGTGGGATGGCATCAGATCACAACGCCTCCTCCCAAGAATACCTCCCTCACTATCTCCAGAAGGAAGACCCCTTTGCATCAAAGCTTTCTAGAGAAGCTGACATCGTAGCCGGGTTTTATTTGACAGTAATTGGTAATGATTTTTTAATTTGTCTTTCAAATAGGACTATGTCACTGCATCCTTGAGGCACTCACAAAGAAGGCAGAAGCTGCTGTGCATTAGATGTGTAACTATGTATTTCCTCATACTGAAAAGAAAAATCCATGAGGCAGAGGAAAGAATGTGTTAGAAATATGGTGTCAATAGTGTCAACAGTTAGTGTCAACAGACAGTGCTGCTCCAGGTAGCCAAAAGTGACTAGCAGTGGACCTTCCAACAAAAATTGAAGAAATACTCAGTTTTTCTCTACTGATCAGTTACTAGCTTGCAGTTTAATCATTCCCAACCAGAAATGGCTTTTGCCCTTATGCCATATGGGTTTTATGACCTGTTTTCAAAACCTCCCTCATGTGCCTGGGTAGCAAAGAGAACGACCTCAGACATGCTCATTTGAATCTTGCTCAGCTCCTGGCATCAGCTGTCCTCTGTTACATATTAGACTGAACAATATTTTCCTGCCTAATACCCTTGGGTCCCTGGCCATGTGCGGAGTGTCTCCGCAAGCAGAATAAATGCAATTATTTATTGGTTAGTGCACATAGATGATAGCTGGGACTGATTTCCACGCTAAGTATTCATATACCAGGGAGTTGTCATTCAGCAGGGAAATACTGGCCACTGATGCTTCTAGGAATAAACTAGTCCTTGTTTTTGATCATTTACCAACTGTGCTTTGGTAACAAGGGCAGGTTATATCTTTTTGCATTAATATTTCTGCTCACAAGTACTTAAGATTTTAACCGTTGCCTCAACACCTACACTTTCTTCTATGGTTTAGGTTTCCTTATGCTGTGTGGCTTTAGTTTGTGCAGTTTCTCACAGCTTAGCAGCTGTTTTCTCTGTAAAGCCAAGCTCATGTAACAATGCAACACCAGATTGGGCTCCGGGTGTCAGACCACTGAGCACCAGGCTGAAATCAGGGTATCTATAGTGTATTCCTTGACATTTATTTCAGTTTTGATTCATTATCTTGTTCTATCAGTTCTGCACAGAATACAAAGCCCTTTCACTCCTACCTTCATGTTTTTTGTTTGCTATTTTACATCCCTTCTACCTACTCCCTCTTATTGCCTTTCCCCTGGCTGCTCAAAATAATCTAATCTTTTCTGCAGTAGAGACCTCACAAAGACTTGAATAATACTTCTTTCTCATTTGTCTTCTGCTCATGTCTTCATGGAAAAAGGAGTTCCGAGCAGTAGAGATGGCAGGTGAAGATGTATCTCTGTGCTGTTTTCAGAATTCATGCACTGCTTTGTATGTACTCTAGCTTTTCATGTATATATATTTTCTTTTCTGCTGCTACACAGACAGATGTCTTCACTGAACTGTCCAGAATAACCCCCCTCAGTTCTTTCTTTCCACTCGGTTAAGCAAACCAAGTTTTAATCCCAGGAAATATGTCTGAGTAGCTGAAATGAATCCTTCCAACATGCACTGTGTTGCCTTGTTGTATGGGCTGCATTTAGTGTAGGTGTATTCACTGCCTTGAAGAAATATTTTGTGCCGGATAGTGTATCTTAAGTTAGTAGAGAAGGAAGTCCAGCTCTGTTGAACCATTCACTGATATAAAATCAAAGGCTTGCTGAGGCCGTAAATTTGCTTTAAATGACAGTTTTATAGTTAATCTCAGTTCCCAAGCATCCAAAATAGTAAGCAAAGCCTACGAGTTTAAACAGCTTTTGGGCACAGTTGTGTCTTGGGGTAACTCCGCAGTATTGCAGATTTACTTTGTAAACTGGATAAGCAGCAGAAGACAGAAAACCAAGCCAGAGCATTCACATCCTGCCCCAGTGAGAGGATATCTATGGGGTTTTTTTATTGTAGCTTGTGGTTCAGGCCAAACCTGTCCATTGCCACCTTCTGCTACTGAACTGTGTCCTCTATTCCTTTGCAGATAATTTTCAAGACATGGTAACCCCTCCAGGGATGTCCTTCCTGGACATCCTGGTAGCAGAGAGAGAGATTAAATGTGGAAAGGTGGGAAGCCAGTAGGTGGGGCTTGCTATTGGGGAACTTTTTGTGCTTGAGGCATATAAGGTGCAAGTGAGTTTGAAATTTATTTCAAACAGGGGAAGAAGCTGCGCAGTGAGTAAACAAGGTTGAGATCCTGTCAGGAAACTCGGCAGAACTTTTAGGGTCAGGCTGGTTGTACAGCTGAAATATTGCTGTTTGAAAACATAAAAATATGGGGTTTTGTCTTTAAAGAAAATCAGGGGACTTACTTGACCAATCTTTAGTAAATTCTCTGTGAATGTGTGATCTTTTGTCTGAACTAGTTCATTTCCATGTGCAATTTTTTTACTTGTCTGGGGAAAAACACACCCAACTGTAGATGCAGTTATAAGAATCCAATTCTTTTCACTTTGCCACTTCCCCTGCTAACTTTTTCATCACTGACTTGATTGATTTACTGTACCGCTGGGTAGGGTGACTAACAACTGAGCAGAGACCTGCTGGCTGTCAGCTCCTTTAAAAGTCCATAGCAAGTAACCATTGATTTACAAACTGTTGCTGCCTGTTATCAAACAGTTTAATTGAAAATAAAATCCCAAACTATCTTTTTTTCTATTTATTTTTTTTCTCTCTGATGGTCTTCTGTCAGATTGGAGAAAGGGAGTCTTATGTGTTTAGATTACTACTTTTATACACTTTCACCTTTCACTCCAGGTTGGCTCTTTCTCTGTAGGTGTCACTTTTTTATTTATCACATCCTTGACTCTTTGTGTGTGTATATGTGTAATAGTGCTACGGTGCCATGGACACATGGACATATATATTATTTTATATCTGAACAGTCTTTTTTCCTCCCTGTTTCCAATCTTGTTCACTTGATTATCTTCACGGCTGATTAACCACTTGCAGTGTTAGTCCCTGAGGGTGGTGATACAGGACCCTTCCTCATGCACTGAATTCTACCTGGAAGTCATCAGATATATTTAATAATTATTATTTTTTATGGTAGAAATAATGTTTTATTGTAAAATTTAAGATGTGATATTAGTGTCTTAATTTATGTCATTTTAGAAATTTATCCCTCAAAGTCTGATTATAGTATTTAGTGAAATTATGGTTGGCCAGACACTGGGGTCCTTGTAATTACAGACAAGTGAATTTCTAGTGGCTGTATAAAGGTTTGTGGGAAAAAAGGGGTTGATGAGAACTGAGGAACTGGGGGATTTCTGCTACATGCATTTAACTGGTAGTTGTGCAGGCTCAGATGGTGAAGGCAATGCCCTGCTGCACAGGGGAAAATAGCACTTGTTGTGGGAGGGAGATGTCTGCAGTAGATGTCTCTATGAGTTGCACAATAAGGATGAGATAATCATGTCACAGAGTAAAATGTCTAGCCTTGGGACCATAGGTTCAGGCTGAAAATATCAGAGAATTTCACAAGGAAAGTGAAATAATGTCGATTTTGAGGAGAATTCTCATATATTTGGTTTTCTTTTTTCTTATTTTTATAGGGATTCTTTCAACTCTGGGAAATGGATATGTTATTTTTATGTCCTCAAAGAGAAAAAAGAAGTTGAGACCTGCTGAGATAATGACTGTTAATTTAGCAGTGTGTGATCTGGGCATTTCAGGTAATTTTGTGTCTTCATTTCACTCATTTTTACTATCCCACCTTTCTTTCTAGCAACAGCAAGAGACAGTCCTCTGGAAGTCACAGGGAGCCCAAAATGCCTTTTGCTCCATTATCTGCATATAAATAAGAAAGAAGGATAAAAACCAACATTCCTGAACAGCTTGATGGAAAGGAATGAAAAGTAGAGAGGAAAAAATAGGGCTGGATTTATCAATTGGGTAAAATTCCTGTTCACCCCAGCACTGAGGAAGCCTTTAAAGAGGGCTCCCACGTGCTTCCTGGTACAAAAACCACAAAATAGGTTGATATTACAGTTGAAGAAAATTACATTTTCTTGTTGTAGGATGCAACAGGAGGGATCCAGATACGTCAAAAATGTATCTTTAGCCAGACACGACTGGGGAGGAGCATGAAGGGAAAGAATTGGAAAATCCCAGTGGCCATCAGCCTCTCAAAGCTAGTAATTTTCTCTCTGGTGACTGTCCTCTTTTATCTCTGGGTCAGGAAAACAAGGATTTGTGTCAATCTGTAGAGTAAGAACAACATCAACCAACTGCAGGGATTTTTATTTCAACCCCACAGCCTGGATGCTTTGCCCTGAGGGGAGGGAACTTTGGGAAGGTTTACACGAAGTTGCAGAGTCAAAAACCTTTGGAGATTATTCCTTTGGCTCTTGAAATGAGTCTCATTCGGCTGCTTGGGGCCGCATGCAAATGCAGGGAGAGGACTGGGTGTCCTTCAGAACAGGACATTTGGGATGGCAGACAATCCAATGGGTATAAAGCCCTGATGTGACTCAGCTGACTATGAGATGTCCCCAGTGCAATATAAACGACAGCATGTTCCCATGCTCCCGAAGCCATCTGTCCCTATGTGTTGCCAACACCGGGACCCCTGCCCCCCAGCTCCAGTGCACCCTTTTCCTCCCCTCAACTCTGCCAAATGCTTTTGCCTTCATCCAAATGCCTAAAATAGCAGTGAACAGCATAAAGTTATGGCTCCCAGCCTCCCAAAGCTGGAGCTTGTAGCTCTCCCACTGCACATGGCCAAGGAGCTGCTCGCTCCCTCAACTTCCAGTAGTTCTGATGCCTCTTGGTGCTCAGTAAACATGGTTTTCTGAAGGAAACACATACAAATTCTGCAGAACAAAGGTGTTACCATAAATACCTCTGCTCTGCTGCCACGTAAAGAATTCCCAGTGATTTCTTTGGCATATCTGTAATGGAGACACTATGTACGTCTTGCAGCACTTAAAGGTAAAGAAAAAAAAAATTAAAAAAGACCAGTTTTTGCCTCTTCTGTGATACTCCCATTTCCTTTGTGTCCTAAGAGTCATCTGTCATATTTTATGAGGCTTATATCTGACTTCAATGACAGTCATTCCAATGAGACAGAGCATTTCAGGAGAATTTTCCTAGCTATATATGGCATAGGCAACATATAGCTGTACTTACATAGTTATATACATTTGCAATGTAAACATGTATCTCCTAACCATATAAGCTTTATGTCCCAACCATACACACTACAGCTTGTTTGGGAGCCATCTTAGTATGAGGTCTACTAGTTTCTCTGTTAAGGTCTATCACCAACATACTGCTTTGTCACCTTGTCTTCCACACAGATACTAATGTATCTGTGTGTTTAAGTTTTGCAATTAAAAATAATTGTGATTGGCACAGCCATATATGCTTTTTCTCCCTTCTCTTTCCTTTTCTTTTTTTTCTGGTAATGGAAAATGTTGACTCAACCAATGTGATGGGCTCTGTCTGCTGGACCAGTTGGAGCAAAGATGGGACATTTTCCCAAAAATCTTTGGGTTTCACACACTTGTCTTGGCATCTTGTCCAAGAAGCAGGTTCTGCAATGCCTTCCTGCAGATTTCCACAGGGTGGCACCAGCCACTTGTTCAAAACTGCATCGTGCTCATTTTGAGCTGATACCGTGCTCCGAGTCCTGTGCTACTGAAGAGAAATTTGATTTTGTACAAATAAATGTGTTGGCCTTTAGAGCTGGCGATGATTTACAAGATGCTGACTCTTAGCACATATCTCAGACTCTGCCATATTTCATGTTTTTCTTGAAACCTTAATCACTGGGGTCAGCTTTTGCTTGAAAGACTGAAGTCCATTTATTCTACTAGGAGGAAAGCACGTAATATATTGACCTGAGCACAACCTTCAGGCTCAGGTAGAACTTCCCTTTACAGGCTTAGGGTAAAGGAAAATAATCCCACAGTATCTTGTTTAGAAAGAAGTCTCATCTTGAACTGTTTTCAGTGCTGATGCTTTTGGCATAGAAAATGGAGCAAAGGTTATTTTCTGCAAGATTTTGTTTTGGTACAAATGTTTCAATTTTCTTTTAAGAACGAAAACAGAATGTTTAGTTTTGCGTAACTTTGATCTGAAACGGAATATTTTGGGGAATGATCCAAAATATTTTCCTACAGATCACTTCAACAAAATTGAGACCTTTGTCTTGAATCGTATAAATAGGCTACCTTGTGGGAATTACAACTTTGCATGTGGACTTCACACATACTCTGAACTTTTCATAATGGGAAGAGCTTGCACTTGCTCGGTACCAGAGTATGGGTTTAATTCTGGTTCACTTGGCCGGCAGTAAAGCACCCGTTTCCAGGCATTTTGCAAGCTTGGCTCATCCTACCATAGCATAGATGCAAAGGGGTCTAGCTACAGGTAACTAAGGCTCAGTCCTGCTGGTGGAGGGCATGTGAGTCATTACATCTGTTGTACCTGAAGCCCTCTCTCCACCTTCCAGGGCATGGAATTAATACTTAATACTTTTATTAACTTTAGACAAAGGGGAGGGCTTGTTTTTTTGAAAAAGGGAGGTTTTATCAATGATGGTTTTTATCAGTCAATTGTCATTGTCTTCTTTTGCAGTTGTAGGAAAACCCTTTAGCATCATTTCCTTCTTTTCTCATCGCTGGGTGTTTGGATGGATGGGCTGCCGCTGGTATGGATGGGCTGGTTTCTTCTTTGGCTGTGGGAGCCTTATTACCATGACAGCTGTCAGCCTGGATAGGTACCTAAAAATCTGCCACTTGTCTTACGGTAAGAAAGAAAACTATATTAAGTGATACAGTTTACTAGGCTGAAATAACACTTAAATTCTTCAGAATGCTTTTGTTAAGTGTAGAGGGGAATACACAGATAAAAGAAACATATTTGCATGATCCAAGTAAACCCTGCTAAATACGTATTACTGGACATACCACCTTTGCTGTCGTCTCTCTGCTGTCTGCTTAAGCCATAAGCTTTAGTAATCATAGAATCATACAATGGTTTAGAGTTGGAAGGGACCTTAAAGGTCATCGAGTTCCAACCCCCCTGCCATGGGTAGAGACACCTCCCACCAGACCAGGTTGCTCAAAGCCCCATCCAGCTCTGTCCTTGAACCCCTCCAGGGATGGGGCATCCATGACTTCTCTGGGCAGCCTGGGCCAGTGTCTCACCACTCTCACAGGAAAGAATTTCGTCCTGATATCTAATCTAAATCTCCTCACTTCCAATTTAAAACCATTACCCTTCATCCTATCAGTACACTCCCTGATAAAGAATCCCTCCTCAGCTCTCCTGTAGGCCCATTTTAGGTACTTGAAGGCTGCTATTAGGTCTCCTTGGAGCTTTCTCTTCTCCAGGTTAAACAACCCCAACTCTTTCAGCAAGTCTTCATAGAAACATGCTCCAGCCCTCTGAATAGTAGACCCTACAGAACTGTTGTCATCAGCCAAGAAAACTCCTGTTGTATGTGTAGAATGACATGTTCAATTGTGCCAAATACATGTGGACCCAAGGCTGTAACTCTTAAATTATCTTCCAGGTACCTGGCTTAAGAGACATCATGCATTTATCTGCCTGGCAATAATCTGGGCCTATGCTACATTCTGGGCTACGGTGCCTTTTGCTGGTGTGGGAAACTATGCCCCTGAGCCTTTTGGGACCTCCTGCACTCTGGACTGGTGGCTGGCACAGGCTTCGGTGGCTGGACAGGCTTTTATTCTGAGTATTCTGTTCTTCTGCCTCCTGTTCCCAACTGCGGTGATTGTGTTTTCCTATGTCAAAATAATTTTAAAAGTCAAATCATCTACCAAAGAGGTTGCCCACTATGATACCAGGATTCAGAACAGCCACATACTTGAAATGAAGCTGACCAAGGTATGTAGGAAGATGTGAACTCAGTTTGCTTTGTTGGGTTGTAAAAGCAGGCTTGGAGTACTTCAATCATGTGCTCTACTATGCTGAGAGACATTACAATGAGGGTGGTTCTTTTAGGTTTCTTCTCCATTGCTGTCAAGATACGAAAAGACAGGAGTTGAAACATGATTTTGTGATTAGGGCAATTGAGTCCCTGAGGTTGTGTTTCAGAGTGACCTTACATAAGTCACACCATCTCCCTGTAGCCTCGCTCCCCATCAAAATACTCCCTTTGCTTTCAGAAGCAGTTGTGAAAACTCCTTTTAAGGAGTTTTGAGGTGCCCAGAAATTATAACAGAAAAACAGATAAAAAGCAGATTATTGTAGCAGGGACATAAAACTTTCAGACAGCTTACACTCCTCTGTTAATGAAGATATAAACCAAAGTCACTCCTGTGACATTGCAATTCTTTTTATGCAAATCATTTATCATTTAGGTTTAGCCATGAGCTGCTTATAAAAACGCACTCAAGTGATAAAATTAATTTTCCATCTCAGACTGTAACCTATTTTCTCTTTCTGGTTGAATCTGTTTTTTACTTGGCAATGGTGACAGCCATGATTCTTGCTGATTCTTGTTATTGTGCCAGGAAATCTCTCAAAACAAAAACTTGTACTGACCAAACCCAGATTCCTTCACTGTAAAAGGTACACCATCCTCTGTAAGCCATGCTGAGAGGGAGGCAAGCAGCATTCTTTGCTTGGCTGATGGAATTTTAATAAAATTTTGGGGGGTTGAACCCAAAGTTGTATAATACACAGAAATAAGTGACATTATGTCCAAACATATCGGAGAATCTCAGCTAGCTACCTGTGTGGTCAGTGCTGCCAATACAGCTGGTAAAACTGTACTTGCCTCTAAAAAGGGTTGCTCCAGAACAGTGCTGTTTTCTGATTATTACCTTTCCTTTGAAGAACAATGAAAACTTTTTATTATGTTGCATATTTATGCTTGCCATATTGGAGGGATCATGAAAAACTTCAATGTGACATGAATCAAAACAGAATTTATCCCTTCAGAGCTACAGTGGAGAACATAATGTTGAGATAGATATAAATATGGAAAATGAGTCTTGGTTATAACCTATTTAACTTCATAGCCAAATTTATAACAAACAGGCTGTGTTTGAGATCGTTGCCTCAGATGCGCTGTTTCTTCAGAGACAGAAAACTGAGAAATAAACCAGAAAAGAATGAAGTTTTCCTGAAAATATTACCATCAAGATGAAGAACCAAGGGTTCCACAAAAAGAAATGCAATATCCCAAGACCTTGTGTTTTCTGTTCCTAATTTCCATTGCTTTTGCCTCAGTGAGTGGTACTGAGTCACAGTAGATATAGGTAGGAATACACTCCCCTAAATAAATGCACCTCCAGAGACACTCAGAGTCCCTCACTTTCACATGCCATCAGGACCTAATTCTGTCCTGGAAACTTCTTCAGAAACTTTGATATTTATGAACTTTGGAATCTGATTTCAACGGACTCAGAATCTGGAAAACCTGTGTTTAATAATTTTTTTTGTTTGTTTTCTTTTCCCAGTGCATGCTTGTTTCAGTCTGGAATGGAAAAGAAACTGGGTTTCTTTTTGACAATCTGAGGAATATTTGGTTGTAAGAGCCTATAGAAATGAGAAGTTCCTTGAATAAGCAAGAAAAAGAAATAAAGAAGAAACCCTGTAGGAAACGTTTCCAGTTTAACCTGCATTAACTTCAATTATCTTGCTAAGATTTTCACAAATTTTTACAGCTCTACACTATATATTATCCTAAAAAAGAGAGTCTCTGTGTTTTGAAAGGACTATCCTCTTTAAATGATTTAAATTTAACGTCAAAGAATTATTATTTTCTGAGATCTCACTTAGTTTCCTCATCTTCAGTCAGACCTTATAGCATTTCTAAAGATCTGTGATAACAGACTCATGAACTGCTCTGAGTCAAGTGAAGGAAAAACAGGCACTGGATAGAGAGAAATCTGTGACAGCTTTTGTTCATATTGTATATTTATCTGGAGTTATAATTTTCCTTCTCCATTCTGTGGCATGTTCCCTTTCATTCTGCCTAGTTCTGTGCTGTCGGTCTCTTTACTCTGCTAAAATAACCTCTTTCTCTCTTTTCCTCTCACAAGGTGGCAATGTTGATCTGCATAGGGTTCCTCATTGCCTGGATCCCTTATGCTGTGGTCTCTGTGTGGTCAGCTTTTGGGCAGCCAGATTCAGTTCCCATCCAGTTTTCAGTGGTACCAACTTTGCTTGCAAAGTCAGCAGCCATGTACAACCCAATTATTTACCAGGTCATTGATTGTAAGTTTGCCTGCTGCCGGTCAGGTGGTTTGAAGACACTGCAGAAGAAAAGCTCTTTGAAGAAATCAAGGTAATTTTTTCTTTCAGAAATCAGATATCTTTAAGTGTAATATGTTCTGAATATGTACCAAAATAAGATCTACCAAGAGTCATAGCTCTTCGAATCTTTTCTTTTCTTTTTTTTTTTTGACCGTGACGTATTCAGAGTCTTTCTTGCCATGGAAATTTGTACAGTGATTCTAGGTGTAAAAAGTGAAGCAAGGAGATGATTCTTACTTTTAGATCTAGCTGCTACTCCATTGAAATAGTCGGAAAAAGTCCCATTGGTTTTTGCATCAGCCTGTTATTTTTACAGCTTTCTGGCAAAATCTGTGCTGACCACCAGTGGGGTTCCTCAAAACACTAATTAGAGGAAAAACGCTTCTAGTTCTGTGTGGTGCCAGACAAGCCTCTTACTTCTGTGACTGAACAATGAGATAATGGTGAATGTTCATCTGACAGTGCAGGCTGAGATAAAGGCCACAAATGCCCTACCACATATAACTGACTATGATTCCATAGGATTCCAATAGAGTAATTTACTTCTAAAGCCTAGAATGTATGTGCCTTTGTATGTACTTATCAGGGACATGAAGGCGCATTTCGTCATTCAGATTATTCCTTTATTCATTTCAGCATTTTCTGATGTATTGTTCAGAGAGTGAGTTAGTATCTTGAACTTCCATAGCTTCCCTTAGCAGATTATTTTGTAATCTTACACTCAGATTTATCTCATCTGAAGAACACAGAGTTTATGTATTTCATGAGTGCTTGAGATGTTGAATTTATAGTTTATCAAAACCCTATCTGCAGTTGTAGGCAAATGGGAGACAAATCTAAAGTAGCCTTCAGTGAATCTTTGGAGGCTGCATTTGTATTTAACCTTCACGTTATTACTGAGGGAAGAAGGAGGTTTCCCATAGTCCCTCATGCTGAATATAAATTGGCAGTGAAGAAAATAATCTGGAAAAATCACTTCTCAGAATGAGAAATTTTAATTGTCAGCTTGGTATGAACAAGGTGATTGTTGTATTGTCTCCTTCCCACAGGATGTATACCATTTCTGCACACAGAGACTCTACAGCGATGAACGAAACCCAACTGGAAGTATGAAGGCTCATTTCACATAGAGGGGATGAAAACTCGATGACAAACAATCATGCTATCTCAAGTTCCTCTTTCTGTAAATAAATGAAAACATCACTACAGTTTTATTTTACTCACTAGTCCCATGTACAATGTAGTTCTTTCCATTCTGATGAAAATTGTGTGATTAGAGCTGAGTAAATGCTTTAAATACTCAAAGGAAGAAGGAACAGAGAAGATTCGTATGTATAAAAATTTTTTATTCACTTCAGAGCCTTTAGATTACTTTTTTTTTTTTTTTTTTTTTTCCCCCCACTACCAGAAGCGATAGTTTGGAGGATATTTTCCTTCATGGAAAGGTACCTATTCACAAAGGCCAGTTTTAATTTGCTAAAACTAATCTCCCTGGATTCCTATTACAGTCACCTGAGAACTGGAGCATGAGAGAAAAGATTCCTTAAAGGAAAAATCAGAGCTTCACTTATCAGGGCTGTGAAACACCTATTGGAGAAAAAAACATTAGCCCACTGATTATCCCTTGTGAATATCTCTCCAACTCATGTGGCTACAAGCTGTCTTAAAATCACTTTGACTTCAGTCCTTCAATATTCAGAAATATTTTGGGTTTGGTCAAGGCAAGATAAGAAGTGCCACACAAGTACCACTGATGGTCAATATTTATGAATGAGAGGGGAGAATTCTTTTGTTCAAGCGTGAGTTTCATTTAAACAATTTTGAGTCATTGAATGACTGACTAACAGATAAGCGGAACCTAAATCAAGTCATTCCCCTGCCAGGCAAACTGAGCAAACCAGTAGTTTGCCCATCATTTTGCCATTCTCTGACCAAAAATACGATGAATGAAATACCATGGCAGACAGATTTGACTTTTTGAATGGTAGCTGACTTTTTTCACCTTGTACTGTACTTTTCACTGTTCTTATGAGATTGTTATTAAGTATAAAAAGACAAATCCTGCCTCAATCCTAAGCATGAAACCAAAATTGAAACTAGTGAATTCATAGCACAGGCAGCAGAGAAGTCTTTTTCAGGTGCAGTTGATTCCAGTTTTTAAACACTAAATCCTGGAAGGATGAGGATTAGGAACAATTTAGGAGAACAGCAGTCCTACTAAAACAAAGCTTGTAAGTTCCTAATACACTCAATAGGAGAAAAACGTGCCTTGAAAAGACCTGCAGAATAAGGCAGCCAAAATAGTATCAATGGATATGAACCATAATTATTCCCTTTGTCTTCTTTTTCTTTTTGGTTTTCCTGTAAGGTAGAGGCATCACTACAGACCGAAAATTAGCAGTCCAGTATAAGTAGATTATTAATACTTAAAACAATGATTTTGATGTTTCTACGTCATTTCTTTGGAAAGAATGTCATACTATAAAAGTAATTAATTGTAAATCAAAGATTCTTCCATAATTATTTGTGTTGGTTATTAAAACAAACAAAAAACCCCAAACAAACAGAAAAAAACCCAACAAAACAAAACAAAACAAAAGTAAAAAAAAAAAAGAAAGAAATTTACAGGGTTTAAATTTTTTCCAAACTGTTCCTTTAAGGAAAAAAAAAAATGTTTATGACATTATGAAAGAATTTTAGTTTTCCTGTGTAACATTCAATGGTGCTTTTTATCATACTGATATTTCACAATTGTGTTTAACCTGCCATACTGAACTGAACTTCTTCTGTAGTTGATATTTAATGATGTTAATCTAGTTTCAGACAATAATATCATAAAGGTTTAAAGTAATCTGATGTTTACTGGCATGTCCCAGCACTCCCATTCTGCAGAGCAAACAGTTGCTATTTTCTTAAATGGTATTCAGACAGTGTAGCAGAGGATTTTTGTTGAATTTCCTAAATTGAGAGGTGAAAGTATTGTTTCCTTCCCTGCAATGCTTTAGCAAAAGAAGTTTGAATAAACACTGGGACAACTGACAGGTACAAGGAACTGCCATATCACCTATAGAATACTTCATGCTAGACTTTTTCACAAAATTGAGCTCTTTCATCTCCATAGTCCTCTACAGAAGTTTATTTCTTGACTATGGTTGTAAGTTGAGCTCAAGAATTGAACAAGCATCCTTCACAGTATTTCCAGATGTGGTTATGAAACCATTACAAATCTTCCCTCAGTTTTCCTCCAGCTTTTATTACTTTCTTCATCTAGGCAAACTTTGGTTGATATCTAAAGATGTTTATCATAACTAAGGTCTGATGTGAAGCACACATGCTGTGGCCCTATATGTGCAGAGCTGCTGGTAAGACTGAAGGAGTTACCCACTAGTCTGGCTAGATTTTGGGGTAGATCAATTCACCCTGAATCCTTCCTGCAGTTTCAATTGTGGAAGGTCTTCTCTTTACCTTTTAAAATTACATACTCTCTTCAGAATTGTCGCTGTGTCATCCCAGAAACTGATGCAAACTTGTGGTTGGGATGAATTTTATATTCTTAAAAGACTGTAAGGTATTTTTAGGTTCCGCTATAGAGAATATACTACATACATGTGTTATCTAAATAGGTCAGAGGTTTAGTAAATTCAAAATATGAACTTCTGTAATAATGGAAAACACTTTTTGTATTATTTATTTAAATGTGTTTATTTTTCATTCAGTGTTATTATGTTTGTTTGAAGACAAAGTTTTATCGCTACTGACTAGTATCTTGCTCTGTAAGAAACACTGGGACTCCAGTTTGACCAGGAGTTGGAAACATGTTTATGCTGAGCATGTGTTCAAGTGAAAGATGTTTTTCTGAATCAAGTAAGACATAAACACTCAAGCATGCAGTGCTGTAATTTAAATGCAGAATCTGAACCTAAGAGCTCATGAATCCCATCTGATTCAATGACGAAAGAAAACTGGAGCACCTTCCTTGTATAAAGCAGATCATACATTCATGCTCTGTTCGGGATTGCAGTGGTAGAGGAATAAGGAGCCTTATTATGGATTTAAATTTTCAAGGTCAGCTTTGAGTTGAATTGAAGTCTGATGGTTCAAAAGGTCATCATTTACCACTGGTGCTCACTCCAGAGTTTTGTCCTGTCCATGTACATCAGACACGTGCTGAGTCTGATAACTGATGATTATGAAAGACTGAGCCATGTAACCTTGGTCTAAGGTCATCAGAAGACAGTTTCTTTTCAAGAAATCCACTGAATGTTTTGCAATATTCAAATTTCTTTTGTTTTGTGACCTGAGCTTAGTCATAGCACCAACAAGGTAAAGCTTAGTCAGTATGATGAATACGGAATATGATTCTGAAGAAGGATTATTGCATCTTCAGTATTTCTACCTCCTTGCTATATTAACAAAGTTCCTCGTTTTATGTGTTAACGTTAACCTGAATGTTTTTCGATGAAAATAGTGTCATCAAGAATAACAGCTATGAATGAAAATCTTTCATTATATATCCTATATGCACATTCTGACTGAGCTGCCAAGAAACAAAATATTATCTGAATTCACTGCCAGTGGCTTGAAGGAAGTAATTGACATGGGTTAAGACTCAATTTAGATAATGAGCAGACCTGGACAGTAAGATTGTTCCAGTGAGATTAAGCCACTAGTCTGTATTTCAAGGTTTCAGACAGTGAAATTAGGCAAAGCATATGGATATGGAGACTTTTTAATTTGGTCATTTTCAGTCATAGATGAAGAATGCCTATAAACCTTCTTCTACAGACGTGAAAATCTATTGGCAATGTAGAACTGTCAAGGCTTACAATGCTTGAAGAGACACATGAAATAGGGGAATTAAACAAACTTTTATGGCAGAAAAAAGTTGAAAAAAAGCAGTAAAAATGAAAGTGAGCTTTCGAAGGATATCAGTGTGTCCATGAAGTGAAAGCAGTTGTAGCAAAATTTATTTCTACACCTGTAACAATAATAAAAAGAACCCCATCCCAGCAAGTGGTTTATTACAAATATTTATGCTGTACAGTGCAAGATCTCAGCAGGAAGATTTTTGGATTTGTGGCATCCAAAGGGAGAGAAAACTGATGCATCTTCACATGAAGAAAATATGATTGATAACTTGACAGGTGTGCTGCTAGTAAATTGGATTCTTTAGTGGAACTTTCCTCTTGGATGACTGTGCAGGGACAACGGCTTATGGAGGATGACCCACCTCTAGTGTGCAGGGGTTTGGTCATGAAAATAAATCTAAATGTCTTTTAATCTACCAGGTACTTATTTTTCCTGTAATTCTACATTGTTCATTTTATAATTGTGTTTCAACCTCTTCTTCCCACTAGGGAACTTACAGACACATCAGTCTGTGTCTCTGAGGAAAGCTCCTTTGACACCTTTTTAGTTACGTTTCCCAGCTCAGGATGCTCCCAGATGAGTCTTGCCCCTGGCAAGAGCTCTTAATAACATTCACTGCAACACCCATTTCTCTCCCTTCCCTCTCCCAAGACAGATGGATGACTGGCTGTTTTCCTGCACATCTGCATATTTCAAAGTTTCACAAGTCTTTGTACTTCTCCAGACCCAAGGAAGAACATTTAGCCAGCTGAAACTAGATTTTCTGGAGAGATGTTGCTGAGCTTAGAGCGTTGCAATAAAAGCAAGGGACCTTTATTATCATCACCATGTTTACATATGTTCTTGAGCCATTTTGCATCCCATACTGACCTTTCTTTTATTTGCATGCTTTGCTTTTCAGGATGACTCGTACTCCACTTACTTGGCACATGGTGCATTCCACAATAGCATGATTTTTGTAATTGCCCAGTATTATCTTCACTTCCCCAGTTATGCTTCTCTTTGACTTTGTAGCTGGTGGAGTGAGTCTTGGACCTACAGGTCAGAACAAAATCTTTTGAAGTGCAAAGCTGACTTACAGGTTTTCATGCTTGCTTTACTTCTGAACTTAAAGGATTTTTCACTACTTATGTATGATGAGTCTTTATCAGTCAGTTTAGTGTCTCAAGTGGGTAGAGAAGAAAACCCTAGAAAATTGCCACCTACTTTGTAAGAGATCTATTCTGAGATGCATTCAGTGTCAAATCAGCCAACTGCAACAATCTGCATGAAAGATACTAATAAATAGCAAAGGTTTAGTAGGTTCCTTGAGTCAGTAAGATAGGACGCTGTTCCGTATTTTGGACCTAGCATCTAAGGGGAATTTTGGGAATAGATTTCTTAATCTTTGTACAAAATGACAAAGAAATTTGTGAAATATCAAGTAAACAGTGCACTGACCAAAATCTGACTGTTGCACAGAACATATTTCAGTCACAGATGTTGAATACCAAGTGTGGTATAGTACATAATTTAAATGATGAGTACATTACATCATCATAATCCTGCATTAGTGAAAAATATTAAAAATATAGTAAATAGATATGTGCAGAAAATAGATATGAAAATAGACATATGAAGGCCTTCTCAGTTTGTAAAAGGGGTGAGAGATGTAGAGGCTGGTGTGAAAATCCTGCTCTTTCTGCATCATCTTGTAAAAGATACCAAGAAAGAGATCTTGCCTTAGAGTTTTACATTCATGGAGCCAATTTGCAACACCTAAAAGTGTCCTTCTGAAGCACCTGACCATCCTTTATTCTGATTTTCAGCCATTATTTTAGACTGATCAGTGTGTGAAGAACCTGCCTGTCTACCTGCAGTTCTGGTCCTCTAAGCTAAAGGAAAGTTTCAGAGCAACTAAGGGAAAATGTAATAGGAAAGGAAAAAAAAAAAAAAAAAGAGAAAAAAGTGATCATGTTGAGAAATAGAAGCTAAGAGGAGAAAATGGCAGGGTTAAGTAACCTAGAAGCAGAAAGGTCTGAGAGTAAATTGTATCAGACTATAAATAGCTTTAAGGCAATAATAATGTAAATCAAGGAAGGGAATTATTCACGGTCTCAGAAGGTGATAGAATGAGAAATCGAAGCTGGAAGCTAAGGCAGGAAAAGTTGAGATGAGACGTTCTGAACTAGAGGAACAATCAAGTTTTGGAAGTAAACCCCAGGGGATAAGTTAGGACGTGACTTATCAGATATTCAAAGACATACTAGCTAATCCACTAGCAGATACTGTTTACAACTGGAAATATTTCTGAATAATTTTTACTCTTTGATATCTGATTTTCTGAAAAATCTCCACATTTAAATGTTGGTAATATCTCACCTTAGGACCTATTGTTACTGCAGGGCACATGAGTGCTGACCTTGCTGTACAGACAGCTAGATTGTATACACTACCGCTTCAAAAGACACACTGTACAGTGAAATTCCACTTCTAATGAAGTTCTTTTAAAATCCAAAGTTGGTGCAATGCAGTGGAGTGTCTAGACACCAAGTTAAACTTTGTTATGAAAGAAGTATCTTCGCTTTCTCAGTTACTAGATGAGCTTTTGAGAGAGGTATTGTTTTGCAACACTTGCAGTTCAAGTTGAAATAAAGTTCTCTAATTTCTGCTATAGACAACTTCTCGGAATAAAATATTTTCAGCTATGCTATTGAGCTTTCGAGAATACAGTAATAAATCTGGAATCTGAAAGAGATTAAATTAAAATATACCAAATAACCACAGGGAAATTACATGAGAAAATTACCTTTAGAAAAACATTTGTTAGTGGTTTGTAATCTATATTTTTGTTCTCAGGCATTACATTTCTAATAGAGTTAAATTTACAAAGATATCCATAGATTTTTGGTGACACTGACACAAAATAACTGAAATGTGATTGTCATCTCAAAACCTAGGTTTTGACATTATATTATATAGAAAGACATTCTTGCCACTGAAGTTGTGTCTAATTAAGAGATTATTTCAAGTGTAATTCTTAGTGTATATGCAATATTTATTATTTCAATTTGTTGGCAGTAGAGCTGTATTCGCATTTAGTGTCCTGATACTGATCTATGCTTAGCATTGTAGAGCAATAAATCACAGGCACGTATTAGCTAGCTTCCTCCTTCATAGTTTAGGAGATCAGATTCCTTCCTGCTGAAAATAGGTACACACCTCTTTACAAATCCATTGTCTACATCTATTTCCAGTTTCTAATGTAAAAGCAGAGCTTGTATTTCCTATTTGTCTTGCACATTTTCCACCACAGCAGCCTTACCAATCTCACTGGAGATGCACCTGGTTTACTCCGCCTACGATAGAGGGTCTGGGTCCTCAGGGATAAGGGAAAGTAGGCAAGGGCTGAGATTAACTCATTTAAAGATGAGATAAATCAGGAGCAACCCCACTGAATTCAGAGGAATGGTCATGCTCTGAAACAATGAGAGAAATAAAAGGAGAAAGTGTCTTTTCAGCTTTATGGGAGCACAGCAGAATAATGAAATGCCAGATGTATTGATGACTTTCTAAGGGCTAAGCTCCACAATTCTGACTTAGACAGCTAGACTTTGAGCTGGAAGGGTCCCTTTGGCTGGGAGGAGGTACAGACTGTAGCGACGGATTTAACTTGGTCAGTAGCATAAAGGCAAGGAGGACTGAAGGCCATGATGTTCCTATCACTGAATCATTTCAGCTTCCTCCATGTTCTGCTTCATTATATCCTTTTTAAAATGCTCTGAACTTTCCCAGTGGCCTACTGGCCTACACAGTTGAAGTATCAGTAATAACGTGCTGGTGTTGCAAGCAGCATTCAACACTGTATACAGCTGTAAAAAATTAATACAGAGCTTTCTAGAATGCTTACTACTGCATTTTGGGGGATCTACTGGAGCTCAAAGTCTCATGGAAGACCTGAGTATGGTTATTAATGAACCTCACAGTTCAGAGCATTGGGAGAGTTCATAAACCATTGCAGTCTTGTAACTCACAGTACGAAATTCTGTTGTCAGTGTCCGTAAATGTTTTCAACACGTTGTGTCAGTGCGATGTCCTGGAACTGCAATCAACAATGTAAGAGAAAATTTATTGAGTGAACCTGTAAATAACTGTGTAAGTCCTCAAGTGGTGTTGCTGAGTTAATATGTTGTAAATATATAACACTGTGCTATGAAGCAGTAAAGAACCCAACATACTGGCTGCACTTAACACCAGGGGACACTTTACTGTCACTGTATTGGAACAACAGATTGGTTATTTTCATTTTTCTCTTCCCTTTTTTATTCTTCTAAACACACACCCAGACTGATGGCATCACGGGCAGACTTTATTTTCCACATTTTGTTATCTGAATGTGCTTTCAAATAAAGCCAGAGAACGGATCAATTCTTTTAACTATTGTTTTGTGTCTGGGTTTCGACTACAAAGTTGTATTCCTTTCACAACGTGGCTGGTTTTGGTGCCATTTCAGTGTGAGCCACAACCTGTGTGTAATCTCTCGGTAAATCTTACCAGCCAAGGGTCAGAAACTGCAGGAGATTACACCAGCACAATTCTGAATGCTGGGTGATATTCTCTGAGCACGGCCATGTTTCAATCTCATTTTACTCTATCCCCATGGTGAGCTCAGCTACAGGCAAAAACGTGGTGGGAGGAGCTGTAAGCAACAGGATTGAGCTGGAAAATAGTGGCAAGCTGCTGCCTGCACCCCTGTCTTGCCACGTCTGCACCATGCATGAGCAGCTCCAATGCACTGTCTCAGAGGAAATGATGGAAGAGGCAAAGATCTGGTGAAGGGCAGCAAAACCCTGTTATGAGACATGGGACAGCTTCTGTACAAGAACAGGTTAAATGGACACACCTCAGAAGAGGGAGAAGGCTGATGGGATACTGTGCGGATCACAGATAGCATGGAAAGGCTGAAAGGAAGCGATTTACAATTTTTTTTTCAGAATGCAGAAGTTGGAAGGCACCAGATGAAACATTCTGGTGTAAAGCAGCAGGCTTGAGGCAAAGGCAAGGACATGCTTTGTCCTGGCAGCACATCATTAAGTGGCAGGGGGGCACTCATCCTGCAGCAGAATTTGGGCCACTGGCTGATTACACAGAGGCACTCCATGATCATACAGAGGCAAAGGTACAAAGTGACTTTTCTGTAGGAGCCACAGGAGCTCTTCCTGGCAGGGTCTGATCCCACAGAGGTGGCATAAAGCACAATACCTGACAAAGTGTTCAAGGATGCTTGAATGGGCTTGCTTTAATGGCCCTGGAGAGGGATGCTCCTCCCTGCATCCCATGAGTCCATGGAAACTGAGAGTGCAGCACTTTGATTTCATTGATGCGGGTTTAGATCAAACAACATGTATTTCAAGGCACTGAAGAAGGTGTTTTGTCTTTCTTTGAAGGTCATGCCTATAAATGGCATAAAAACAGTTCTTTGAGTGAATCAGGGGTTATTTCTGTTAGCTTTCTTGAAAGAGAGAATAAAAGAACAGATTTTTTTTCCTTGCCTTTATTTCATAGCCGTTACTCTGATATGCTGAAAAAGAAACAACAGGTTTTGTAAAAAAAAAAAATGAACCAAAAGATTATTTTTAGATGAGTAGGAAAACTATCAGACCAGAGAGAGCACCACAACAGATGTGCTCTCCATGGAGATTTGGAGATTAGTGAGGAGCTTTCTGCTTATGGTAGGCTTTCTCTGTAGTGGAAGCTGAAAATAAAAGAGTTTAATGAGGATTTAAAAAAAAAAAAAAAAAAAAAAGATCTGGTACACGTAAAACTTACATGTGGATGTTACAACAACCAGCTTTTGCAGCTAGCAATCAAACAGGGGTTTAAATCTCTCCGTAAGATGCTGGTTTCACTGTTGTATTAGACTAAGGCTCGCTCTTTACCTGAGCTTGATTTTCAGGAGTAAAATGCTGTGATCCATGAGTATTTCTGTGACATGTTGCTGGAGCAACACTCGATCTCACAGAATTGGCGCTTTGGCCCAACCTTGAGTTTTTAAAAAACTTCACATGAGAGGTCTCCCTGCTTGGCAGTAGCTGCGGCCCCTGAGGGTTCAGGGCTGTGGTACATGGGAATCTGGTCAGGCCAGAAATGGGCTCCTAGAATTCTTTTTTAACAGGAAAGTAAGTTTGTGTGAACCCTTCTTTACTTTTACTGTAATTTCCCCAAAGGTTCAGTGGGCAGAACTGATGGTGGAATGATGAAGGCAGTTTTATGGGCACAGTGTTCAAAAAAGGTGGGCATTCACCCTATGGAAGGCAGTCCCCTTTTAGGATATTTCAGGGTAGTCCCCACAGTTTTGGTTTTGATTATTTCCACCGGTTCCTTTTCATTAATTTTAACTGTTAAATAGAACAACAACAAAATCAGAAAGGGACATGACTCAGTTGGAAAAAGTCTGAAGTGGGTTGTTCATTGATCTCATTTCTCCAGAATATTATTTTTTATAATTTTACTCTTTTCTAACTTTGATTTTGTGTTGATAGGGGGAGCTTTTGATTCTAGCTATATGATAGGTATAAGTAACTTTCCAGAATTTCTTCCTAAGATATTAGGATGTACACTGCTGTACTTCCACTTGATATTTTGTGGAAAACTGTGTGCATAATTTTTCCACTTGGAATGGTACATGCTTGATTTTAGAAGAATATTGTAAAACTATGTAAAAAAAATGACAGATATTTGTGTGCCAAAAGGAAAGCTGTGATGGACTTCATGGCTACGTACCTCTAGTGGGAGTAAAATATCAGGTTTTACTAAAATTCTGCTCTTTGCCTAAATTCCTCACCTACATACCACATGTAATCATGATGTTTTTCTATTAAGATCTTTGTAAATTTTGCCGAGGTCCAGAATAACAAGAGGCGTAGGGTACACACAGAACAAGCGTATAATGAAGGTTCAAGTGTCTCCATTCCCATTTGAAAAAGGGATTTCAGTCAGGGTCTGCTGTATTTCAAAGGGTCTTGACCACATGCTTGATCAGTTAGTTCCCTCTATTTTTCCAATTAATACTTAATTGTTTAGCCAAAGTGAGTTGCCCTTCTGAAGACACTGAGAAGTAGAAATTAAAACTCACATCCATATCTTTCCAATAAATATTCTTCATTTCTCCTCATCAATCTAAAAATCACCTTCAAGCAACAAGGATTCTTGCCCAAGGAATCATGTAACCTTGAAATAGCTACCCCAAACCCATGCTTTTTCCTTACGGATGTGAGTCCCAATTTCTGTGTCTCTGAATGTCTTCACTAAATTCACTCTCAGTGACCAGGATCTTAAACTATGAAATCAGTCTTTGCTAAAATTATTTCCAAGGACAAGTCTTTTAGCAAGGGATCCATTCATTTAAATAGAGATGAATTTTGCAATACTTAGAATTTACCCTAGAATAATTCTGTGTGTTTTGAAATCCCTTAGTGGAGTGCCTGGAAAGGGGTTTAGGGTTTTGAATGAACCAATGGCCATAGGATGTCATTTTGTGCCTATCTCAGGAGTCAGCATGAATCATTGCTATATGAAGAATAAAATCAGAAGAAAAAAAAGGAAAAAGTCACTCTAGCTGAAAGCAGTTTGCCACTCTGTACCAAACTTCCAGTAAGGTAGATCTGGGGATAATGTGAAAAACAACTTTTCTTTTTATGCAAAGGAAATAGAATAAAGGATGAAGGCATCATGAATGATGCAGAGATAAAACTGCCAGTTTTAAATGAGATAGGGTTTGATGTTGAAACTTTGAAGTTTTCTATTCCTGTTCCATTCTCATCCAATGTGTAAGTCTTCCAGAAGACGTGAAATATGCATTGGATTATAGTCCTACGGAGTTTTGCACAAAAATTGGTTAACATTAACGCTCTAATGCATCACAGTCACCTTTGAGCAGACAGAGAGCCATGTAGCATTTTAGAAACAGAGGGAGAAGAGATGATGTCAGCTTCCACGGTGTGCTGAACTGGGCTTGAGGTTTGAAAAGAGTGAAGTGCAGGTCCTTATCCACTGGTGACTCCAAGCTCTCCCTCTTCATGGTCTAACACCGGGGGACTGGTGCGTGTGCAGGACCTGCATACTCACCACTCCTTTTCTTCTCTTATACCATTCCTGTGGCACTACATGGACAGAAAAACCTCAGAGTACTGAATGTGTAATTACAGGCATAGTGTTGGATATTCTTGGACTGAACCCTGCTGAGCAGGTTTGGTGGGGTTTTTTTTTTTGCTTTTTTTTTTTTTATTTCTGTTGTTGTCATCTCATGACTGCCTTTATTCCAGAGGGTTTTCCCAGTTTCAGTGTCAGTTTGACTCATTTATATTGCTACATCGAGCAACAGCCCATTGGCTATGCCATTGGGTTGTTGTGCAGTTTCTTAACATTCTTCTTCCATCGGTACAAGGGGATGGGGTTCAGACAAACTCCAGGAGTATTGCTGGAATTAATACCAGAAGGGGCTGCATGGCACTAAGGCAAGGTATAGCATAATAAATGTCATATTGAGTATTGTAAACCTCACCCACATGTGGTGCCACAGCCAGAATCTGTTGCTCCCAGAGTTTTTGCTTCAAGATCTGAATGGACAGAAGCAAGAAATCAGCCTGCAGTGCTATTTACAGAAAAGCTGTATCTCACTGAGGAACTACAGCAAGAGAAAGGTTTTCACCTGAATGGCTGAATAGAAAGAGACATCATCAAGTAACACATTTGTTTTCTTATAGGTAGGCATATAGGGACTTATCTTAAGCACTGTCAAAGCCCCGCTGGGAATATATCCTTAGCCTGCCATGTTTATTACTGCCAACATCAGTAGCAGGGGTGATTTCAGGGACGCATTTAGCTCTGCTATTTGAAACAGGGATACAGCATTCTGTGGAAATATTAACGGGCATGTAACTGACGATAAGCCTTTTGAAGAAAAAGAGTTTGGTGGACAGATGACAAATCATCCGGGTTTGTCATGGGGAATGCCTTCGCTGAGATAAGGAGAGAAACTATAAATTCTTGAAGTCAAATATGGCCTTTTCAGAAGGCTTTACTTTATTCTTCTCCAGCTCCACTTTCATTTTTCCCTTCTCTGGAAAATTCTCCCAGTCCTCAACTGTTGCAATGTTCCATTAATTTTCTTATTTTCTGTGCAGACACAAGCCAGGATCATGTTTTTATTACATTATAGTCTCATTTTGGAAATGTTGCTGTCAACCTTGCTTTTGTCGAATAGCTTATATGTTTTGCTTAAATATTGCAAGCCTGTTTATGTCAGAAAGTAGCATTTTTTTGGCTTTGGATAAATGTTGAAAGCTACACCAATGGGAAAAAAAAATGCTTTAGACAAATAAAAAGTGACAGTGGATGTCTTGTGAAAAGCTGTTTATTAGGATTTCAGTTCTGAAGGCATCCGTAAAGGAGAAAAATAAAAAGAAAGGTGTAATTCCTCTTCAGAGAGATCAGTTTATTATATCTGTGTACCTTCATATAAAGCTACTTTGCTTGCTAAAGGATGACAACTGGCTGAGAAGGAAGTAGAAGGGAAACAAAGGAAGGACAGAGTGCTTTGTTTTTTTTTTTGCTTTTTTGAGCCTACTGCTCGTGCAAGAACAGGTCCAGCAGAAGGTATGAGAGTGTAACATCTCCAATAGATTTGTATTCATAAAAGGGGCATGCTTGGCTGTTGCTGGAAGACAAGAATATAGACCCTCAAGCCTATGAAAGTGCTTAAGAATGGAAAGTTGTTGTCCAGAGAAAAATCTCCTTGCTAGTTGCAAATAGATTTGTTTCCTCCTCTGCTGTTACTAGGGACCATGTATGCGCCAGAAGCGAAGGAAGCATCAGTAAACTTAAAGGCAAACCACAGTGAAGCCTGTGTTCATTCAAACAGATTGTTATTCAAGGTACTGCCATCTAGATGGCATCAAAAGCTGAACTGAAATACTCACATTTAATGTGCATGTAATTATTAACATTAGCCCCTTTAGCATGCCTGCCCTATTATTGCTAGAAATCTGGGGTAAAATCCAAATGAAGTAAAGTCAGTTCACAGTGACTACTTGTAAGGTTTCCCTGAATGTGGCGTTTCTGCTCTCAGAGCTTTTGCTGCAATGCACACAAAGCCAGAGTGAGTCTCTAGCACCTTTTTGGGCTGGCCGTCAGCTCCTACCAGAGCTGGATCCGCTGTTGATAGAGGAGACTGATGTCCTGGGGACAGCTGGCCTTCATCGGCAGGTCTGCCATCTCGCTATGGTGTGGGAGACATCAAGACACACCAGCAGAAGGCTGCTAATTTTAATATAGAGTGGCAACGAATCAGCTTTTTCAGCAGCAGCTGAGTGTGAGCACTCTTCTTCCATCCCAGAGCAAAGTCCCTGTAATTATTGTGTCTGGTCAATGAGCCTGGCAGATGTTTCAGAGGAGAATTGGTTTGTAGTGTACAAACACAGAACATAAATAAATGAATAAATAAATACTTGAAACCAGGATATTATGTTTTAAGCACTAATCTTAAAAAGACTTGAAACAGATTATGAAGGGAAGGGGTGGGTTCCTCATTTCTCAATATCTTTAGTTCCAACCTGAGTGCCTTTAAGGAAAATGGTTTGGCTTTAAGTAGCCCTGTGAGGAGCAGGAATTGGACTCAATGGCACTTATGGGTCTTTTTCAACTCAAGATATTCTATGATACTATGATTCTATGACAATGCAGTTTAGCCATATATACAAATTACTACCTGTCACACAGGAGCAATTGGGTGGCACACAACGGTCCTGGTATGGAACAGGGCAAAGACAGATGGACTGACCGTGGTCCTCATCTCAACCTCATGAATATCTGCAAGTGGGATGTTGAAGGACAGATGGAGATGACTGATTACCTCTTGCAGGGCGACTGCCTGCAGTTTACACCCAGGGAGATGAGTCTTTTCCCTGCACTTGGATAAGAAAAAAGCTCATGTTTTTCTACAAGCCGTATGAGCAAGTGAGAGTATGACTGTTGGGTAGTGGCTGGCGTGAGCTGAGAAGGTGACAAGGCACTGCCTGAGTACTAATGTACTACTCCTGTCTGAAAGCACGTTGACAGGGTATTGCATCTGGGGAAACAAAAATCCTCATGGCATCAAGTCCTCTGTGCTTCATATTCCACATTCAAAATTCCAGGGGTAACTTGCTAACACTCTGTGTGTAGGAATTTATATACATGGAAAACTGCTTTTTCTACAGGACATCAAGAAGGGAAATAAGTCTTTTAAATGTCTTTTGCTAGGAGTGGTATGAGAAAGTCTAAAGGTTTCAGAAATTGGGGATTATGATTAGGAACACAAGAGGTTTGCTGCCTTCTCCTGTAACTTGGTATTTCAGGAAAGCAAAAAAAGAGGCAGGAAAAGCCTTTTAAAAACAGCAACAATAAAACTAATGGTACAAATAGAGCAAAGTAATTAGCTGGAAAATCCAAATGCATATACATCAGCCCAGCTGAATGGAATACAACCTAGCATGCAGCAGGAACTACATAAAGACATTCCTGAGGCCATGAACATTATTTTAGAGGGATGGGATGGCAGAGAATTCACCACAAAGCTTAAGAGAAGACAAGAGAATAGCATTTTTCAAAACAGACATGATAACTTCCATAGGGTAACCCGCCTGCAGCAATGAAAAAAAAAAAAAAAAAAGGAAAATAACCAAGAGCAAGCATTTGACTCCCATTTTTCATGATGTGTAATACCTGATTCCTCAAACAGAAGTGTTGATGGATAGAGACTGCTCAAAATGTATTTTTTTTCCCAATTGTTTTCTGCCACTGAGTTTAATAAATCATCATTGCTCATCCCCATTTCTTTTGTGCAAATGACGAGTACTTGAAATTAACTTGTTTTGTGACTATTCACCAACTGCTGTGTTCATATTGACCTTCAGCTCCAGTGTTACTGATGCAGCAATTGCAAATGTTCAGTTTGTCTAGAATGTCAGGTTGCTGTAAATAATTCTTTTCAGTAATTCCCATTCTCACAGAGGATCTACGTTTTCTGTCTGAAGCTACTGGATCCTAGAAAGCAGCAACTGATCACAGTATCCCCAAGCATGCCTAACTTAAGACCTTCTTCCAATTACCTTGGAGGAAACATAGGTATGTAAGACATGAAGAATAGCAATTACTTGTTGCTTTCTTGATTTCATATCCAGCAATATAGGCAATTGGACTAGATGATTGTTGAAGGTCCCTTCCAAGTGAAATACTCTCTTCCTCTCCTCTCCTCTCCTCTCCTCTCCTCGTTGAGATGACTTCTGGCAGGCAGTTAGAATATGAAAGTTTTACCTAATAAAAATTAAGAATTATACTAAGTGAGATATTTATCTTACTACTATGATTGTGTGATGTTGTAACTGACACAGATGTTAAATTTTTTAGCATGATAGGATAGACAGGGAATTTGGGGGAAAGAGATAAGGGTAGATAATATCTGGAATATGACAATGCTGGCTTGGATGAATGACAATTTAGAATTGAATAAAAAACCCTTTGGTTTTGTTGGGGTTTGCATAGGCAGTTTGTAAAACCTTCTGAAATCAGCCCAATTTCTAGTGCCAGACACTGATTGCATTGGCAGAGAAAGGTGAATGTTTTTCATGTGTAACCCTGAATTCCAGACAATACGTTCTTTTCAAACTACATATTTAGCATTAAAAAAGAAGACAGTCTCTGACTAAATGATGCTTTTAGTGAGAACTTGGAAAGGCCAACTAAAAAGAAAAAGGAAAGAAACAAAAAGAACTTATTCTTTCAAGTCGCTTAATACACCTTACTTTGTTTCCTTTTCCTTTGTGTTGTTAGTATTCCCTTTAGACATTCCCAAAGGGCATGTGATTTGAAAACACACACTCTGCCTTTTTGTTGCAAGCTAATACATGGGATACACCCAGACTGACCCAGCCACCGGATAAAAGGAAATTTTCCATTCCATTACCCTTAATCCAGACTCTTTAAAAGGTAGTGCTGTTGACAACGTGCCAAATGTAGCACATAATGAACCCTATGAATCACAGTCATTGTTCCTCTGGGGTAAAGGCACAATACAAAGGTTATTGTATATATTAACTACTTCAGTGATTCAGGTCTTAATTATGAATAAAAAGACTTAAGTGGTCACTTAGATGTGAGTCTTTTCATGTACATATGAAAGACCTTACTGATCCTTCAAGCATCAGAGATGTTATAGACATGGTAGACGCAGTTCTCTTCCTAGAAAAACCAACGAGAATTAACACTGGTCTCAATAAAAGCAGAGAGGAACATAGAAGAGGAAGCCTACCATGGCCATCTCCAAAGCTGAATCAGTTGAAAACAAAGAAATAGTCGCTTATGGCTTGTTCATTAACCTGCACTGATGCTTTGTTAGATTTCTCCTCAGTTGGTTGTGCCGTGAAGGAGATGGCTTCTCTGGTATGGTCTTTGGAGCTCTGTTTTCCTTACCGCATGGCCTGTATGAAAATGGATCATCTGTAAGAGATCTCAGAGCACTCTAGCCCTGAAAAACACTTTGTGTACAGTATCAGAAGGGAGTATAGCAAGATTTGTGCATTGGATCTGGCTGAGATAGAGTTAATTTTCCCCACAGCAGCGCTCATAGTACTGTGCTTTGGATTAGTAGCTAGAAAGGTGTTGATAACACACTAGTGTTCTGGCTGCTACTGAGCAGTCCTCCCACAGCATCAAGGTTGTCTTGCCAACATTTCCCAGGGCTTCGGTTGGGCAAGATCTTGAGAGGGGACATAGACAGGACATCTGATCCAAAGTGACCAAAGGTATATTTCATACCATATGATGTCTGCTCAACAATGCAAGCTAAGAGAAAGGAAGACGACTGAGGGGCCTTTGTGATTATGTTTGTCTTCCATAGCAACTGCTACACGTATGGAAGCCCTACTTCCCAAAAAGTGGCTGGGTATTGCCTGTTGATGGGAATTAGAAAATAAATCTTTATTTTTCCTTTGCTTCCACATGCAGCCTTTGTTTTTGCTTTATTAAACTGCCTTTACATTGACCCATGAGGATTCTTTCCATCTTACTTTCTCCTCCCTTGTCCTTCTGAGGAGGGTAGTGAAAGAGAAGCTTGGTGGATACCTGGTGTCCAGCCAAGGTCAACCCACCACAATTTATTATAACTTGGAATGAATTTCTATATGTATTATCATTTAGATACTGCTTTTTTGGATATATCATAGTTTGCTGTTACCAATTAGCTGACCTTGATGTAATTAAATCTGCGGCACGGCTTTTCATGGAATCACCGAATTGTCAGAGTTGGAAGAGTTCTCTAGAGATCATCCAGTCCAACTCCCCTGCTAAAGCAGGATTGCCCGGAGCACATCCCTCAGGACTGCATCCAGGTGAGTCTTGAAGGTCTCCAGAGAAGGGGACTCCACATTATATTATTGATTATATTATTAACAAGTATGATATTATTTACAGCTTTATCCATGGTTTTTCACATTGTGTTCACTAGAGAAAGAAAAGGTCCTCTGAGCCAGAACTGATCAAACATCTGCACCTTCCCTTCATGGAAAGCATGTTTTTCATGACATTGAACTTTTTTGATGAAATGTCAAGGTTTTGAGCTATTTTAAGAACCAACAGTTTGGGGAAGAATACATTTTGAAATTTTTTTTCCTGAAATGGTAGTTGTGATACATCATGGTTTTATCCTTCATTGCAGCTAGAGGCCTGAGCACATCTTATACAGCCCAGAGTGCACAGGCACGTCACCCACGATGCAAAGGGTTCAGGCAATGGGTACTCATAGTACAGAGAGAAAAAATGAAAATAATTTCAGTCGGAGTTGGGATCACTGCAGAATGTCAGCAAGCTTGATCCCAGGTTATAAAGGGTAAGTAAGTGCAGGTTTTTCAGGTGAAAACAAAACTTGTGAAATTTAGCTTGGGGATGGTTTATATGAAAAACAATAGGTAAATAATAACCAGATTGCTCTGGTTTATCATCTCTGCAGCTCTGCATATTGAGCCATAAGGAAAATATGTTAACAAATAAAATCTAACAATCTAGGAAGAAGTTTTGCTGTCAAAGGAAAAGAAAATAAAAGGAAAATTTGGCACATACCCAATAGAAACAAAGAAATAAAGGTGCTAAATTAGATTTCTTCTTGTTCTTCTTGATGTGGTGTTCTTTTCAAGGTGGAATTGTGGGTAAGCACATTCCCAGGTGACAAGTGGTATTTCAGTCCTAAATACTTCTTTTTGTAAACACTTAACATAAAATATTGTTGACTGATTTATCAGTCACCTTCAAACTCCACTACAGAGTATGCTTTGTTTGTGCTTAACAAATGCAAAAAGCTCTCTGCTGTTTGGGTTGCCTGTTTTAAATGTAAATATGAAGACATGTGTTTGCTTTTGGTTTTGACCTTCCTCGGTAGCTTCTGCAGCTGATGAATCTAAAATGACGAGGCTTTCTTCCTATCTGATACTTCGGCTAAAGTTATGGCTAATTGTAAAACACGAAGGGAAACAGAGGAGCTGGCTGTAAAATTGCTGCACTCAATAACCTCCGTATTGGCCATTGACGTCAAAACAGGATGATCAATTCCTGGAACAAAGATTTAAAGACCCACTAGAGAAGAATCTGAATTTTTAAGAGAGTAGAAAACGATTTCTTACTACCTCAGGACTATTCTACTATATATGCTGGGAGGACAGTGCATATCTTGATTAGAAATTCATATTTATACATAATCCACAGAAGGAAAACATGGCTTTTAGGATCTTTTGGAGATCCCAGAGAGTTTAGTCATCAGAGAAAAACTGTGTTGTGCAATCTCACTGAAGCAGCATTTCATTTGCAACCCTTGCTACCAAAGACAGTGTGATCTGGTATACTAAAAGCAAATGCTTTGTATCAATTTTTCTCTGCATTTACTAATACTGACACTAATAAATGCAGAACGCAGAACACTGTATGAGGACAGTATCTCCAGTATCTCATTTTTGAAGAACATGCACTTAAATAAGAGTCTCAGCTGGCAGGGCAACCTGAGCAGTGGCTGCTGTGTTCCTGTAGTCTGCCCCCTGGCCTTATCTGCATTCCAGATAAATAAAGATGAAGCAGGGTTGTAACCACTGCAAAATCCTTCCTCACTTGCCATGTTGCAAAGTGACTGACTTAAAACCCTACAAATTATTAACATCTGACCCTGTTCGCATACTTCCCCCCACCAAGTCAAATAGCACAGCTGTCTAATAAGAGGCTTCGTCCCACCCTTTGAGAACTTCCATTCCCCACAGGCAGCATTATTCTTGTTACACTCATAGAGATCCCACTAGAAATTCTCATCTTTATTCCCAATCTGCAGACGAAAAAAAAAAAAAAATCAAATAAGATTGATGGCCTTTTTGCATAGCAGTGATGTGTTTGAGGTGAAAGCAAGGGCAAGAACGTGAAACGGGTGAAATAGAAAGTGCCGAAGCTTAAGTAATATAAAAATAGTTTTAAATAATGCTGTTTCTCTAACATTATCTTACATTTTAGGGCTGCTGTAATTGTCTTGTAAGTTTCAATTTTGTCAGAAAGTTGATTTTCAACATTGCTGCTGTTACAAACTGTGGCCCAGAAAATCTGTTATGACCACTACTCACTTATGCTGTTACAGAGATGAGAGATAGTAGGCTTTCCAAAGTGGGGTTAGTGGACTATTTGTGTCTGCAAAGAGCTGCCTTTCACTTGAGAGTGGTCGTGCATGTTTCAAAGATGAAAAAAACCTGACAGAACATAGAGGAAATGTGATTAACCTTTCTCTGAAAAGACAAAAATACAAGTGTGTCAAAGACATGTAAACTATATTGGTGCTTTCTGAAAACTACATTTCAATGGCAGGAGTCACAGGAGTGGCATGAGAATTTTCTATACCTGTGAAGAAGAAGAAAGAAACAGGATTTTCTTTTTTTTTTTTTTTTTTTTTTTTNNNNTTTTTTTTTTTTTCTTTCTTTCCTTTTTTAGTTAACATGATCCCACCAAAACAGGCTGAATTCCCAATGTGGGCTCTTAATGCCAGAGCATCAGATCTGCTTATAAGAGGAGGCATGATAAGAGAACGTGTAGTAATGAATGATTTAGGGGCAGCAAAAGAGAAATCTACAGCACAAGGCTAACTAGATGGTCAATGAAATCAAGTAGAAGCAAATTTTACACTCTGGAATAGGATTTAGTTTTAGATGATTTATAGTCAGTGGAATGCATGCTCTCAGCGGTATTATATGGACCATAGTGACCTTCAGAGACGGGCTGAGTGATTGCAAGGATAACGAGAATAGCAAGAGAAGTTCCAATAAATAAGAACAAAAAAGGCTTTTGTTAGGGGTTTTGAACCTTGTCTTAAAGACATTCAATTTGTCTTTAAATTACAAGAGATCAGAAAAGATTTTATTGTGGAGATAGTTTACTACACCTCTGGTTTTGGTATTCTTTATTTTTGATGGGCTTTTTTTTTCATAGAATGATAGAATGGTTTGGGTTGGAAAGGACCTTAAAGATCATCTTATTCCCACCCTCTCCCCCTCCTCCCTGCAATTTAGAAGCTGTATGGAGGGGACAGAAAAAGGTGAAAAAATACGTCTGGTTCCTACCGAAGGTCTGAAGATTCTCTGCAGTTCACCCACAGGCAAGGGAACACTTTGGAGCACTTTAGCACGAGATCTGGGCTAGATGTTTTCTCTGGGCTACTGTGTCCCGCTGAGAAGTAGGTGTAGTAATAGAACAAGGGGTTTATATGGTTTTAAATTGAAAGAAAGGAGATTTAGATTAGATGTTACAAAGGAATTATTTATTCTAAGAGTGGTCAGACACTGGAAGCGGTTGCCCAAAGAAGTTGTGGATGCCCCATCCCTGGAAGTGTTCAAGGCCAGGCTGGATGGGGCTTTGAGCAACCTGCTGTAGTGGGAAGTATCCCTGGCCATTGCAGGGGGTTTGGAACTCCATCTTTAAGGTCTCTTCCAACTCTAACCGTTATATGATTCTATGATTCTACGAACAATGATATAAACCCCTGGCACAGCTCTGCTGCTTCCAGAACCTTGGGTACACATGTCTGAAGATGGGTGGGTGAAATTTGAAATTAATGCCAGGATAAGCATCCAGGAAGACTTGTTGTCTGTTTTATACACATTTTATCAATGACCACTTTCAGTCCCTGGACATTAGAATGGATCTACACAGAGCAAGGAAATGCATTGACACGTGGCATTGAAACTCGACCATTTTATTTCACATGACCATCCCCCAAAGAGAGAAAATACATGCACACTTACTTGATTTGTTTGGCAAATCTTTAATTAGAAAAACAACCTCTTCTTTATTATAAAATTTCACAGGCTGATAAACCTTGGTAGGTTACAGAGAGAATATTTTTTCTGTGAACCTACTATAAAAGTTAAAATAAATAACAGCATTCATCAGATTATCTCTCCCCCCCAATGTTACCTATTACAAAAAAGCCTATAGTCATCAACTTTTATTTAAAAATCATAGATGTATATTGCAGCCTTGTATGACTTGGAGGGATGATATTAATATTTGATGAACTATTAATCATTTTCTGTGACTCTGACTGGCAGGAGTGGAAATGCAGCAGGCGTGATCTAGATCCATACATGGGATTTTAATATTCTGAACTCGGCAAAACAACTGTGTGCAGGGGAGCACATAATTAAATTTAATGATTATAACACTGTCTTTTTAAAAAGAAAAATCCAAGTATTGATTAGCGTTAAAGCATTAAAATAGATCACACAGTAAAGCTTGCAGTTTTACATACAGTCTTTGTGCCAGAGTGCTGCTAATGTTGGGCTGGTGTGTTGTGCTGTCTGTGAGGTGTGGGCATGCCTATGAACCAGGAATCTCCAGCCAAACACCACAGGGTTTCCATTTGCATGGGATGAAGGGACCTTGACTAAAGATGCAAGACTGTAGCCTGGACATTTTTTATAGAACTGCATTAAATGACATGATCGCTACTTGACTCAACCATGCACCGACATGCGAGAGTAGTTGAAAAAAGCCCAAAGTGTGTTTAACGTGGGTTTACAAAGCAGCTGCTTCCCTGGAAAGAAGTGTCCAAGAGATGAAATGAAATTTCGTGTTAAAAAAATATGAATATACAGTATCTACATTGACTTATGCTCCTCATTAAAATGATGAACTGTTTATCATTCATATCTAATTAATAGAACAGAGACTAAAGTCTGGGGTTTTGCATCTTATTTTGCATAGTCCATTTAATACCCAGTATTTTCTTGCTTGCATGATTAGTGTCTAAAAGAAACAGTTAAATGAATACACAGTCATTTACATAATGTCACAGTTTATTTAAAGCATTTTGAAGCTGAAATGATGAAAAGAGGACTGGGTAAATTGCTTGGCAAACTGCACATAATTTATTACTACACTGAGTAAGTATATTGCACCATCTAAGATAGTCACTCTTAAACTACCAACTTTTAGACTGTCTAGATAATTTTCTGTGATTTTACCCTTCCCCTCTCAAGCTACAAACAAATATACTGTTGTAATTCTGTATTTTAGTGGAAGCCCTACTGAAAACAATTAATTGTTGTTGCTCCAAGGTCAGAATCAGCAATGAATACAGAAATAACGCAGCTCTTCTTGTTGGACCCTTCATTACTGATTCCTCTGTATGTATTCATACTGCTTCTGAGGTGCATTTGTCAACACATTCTCAGATTTCTCTCTCAGCAGGCTGGTTCCAAAGCCCACTGGTGATCATAAAAATATGCTTCTTGTTGCTAGGCTTCAGGCAGGTCTCATATGTGCCTCATCCTGATCTTTGTAGTTTTCCTGTTACTCCCTGGGAATAAGTTTTGCTCGATATTTGGCTGTACCTCTTGTTTTGTCTCCTGGCTGCCATCTTCAGAGCAGATGCACTACAAAGAAATCTCTTCAGAGTCACAGAGGACTTATTCACCTCACCTCACCTCTGCAATGTCAACATCTATACCTGGACTAGACTTCCCAAGCTTTCTTCCTCATCAGCAGAGAGAAGTAGGATATTCCAGGGAACAATTCATTTATCCTAGGCTTTTTCATCTTTGTTATGATACAATGGATTGTGCCCAGGAAATACCTACTTCTATCTCCTGGCAAAACATGGACTATATGAATGTCCTTATTTTGGTCAGAAGAATCCCAGAATCTCATCTTGAAGTCTTGGTTCATATTTATATTCTTGGTTTGGAAGTTTTAAAAGCAGTCATCATGTATTTGTCAGCTCTGATCAAGGTCAGACAGTTTAACTGCAGAAGCCAGTGAGGTTGTTCAGCTCAAAGATACTGAGAAGTCTGATTTTAACCTTTCCTTTCACGAAACTGCTGCCTTGAAATTGTACATAGATTCCTAATCACGTGATTCACTGGAGGATTAATTCATCTTAGCTAAGAAAATAAAGCTGGATAGGAGAGAGATTCCATCAAGAAAATAAATCAAAATCGGAATCTTTTTTTTTTTTTTTTTTGCTACCTTGTCAGCAGTAAAAGAATCAGCACTGTGGTGTGCAGGTGGTTTGACTAAACATATGGATGCATTTCAAACTCTTCCATATGTTTCAAAATACTGAATTTTTCATAACTAGAAGTACTGTATACTTAAAAAAAAAATCAGATAGGTCTTACATAGTGGAACCTTTGACATTCATGAGGCTGAAGTTTGGGATTCATTGTGCTGGTGTTCAATTTCCAACATGAAATTGAGGAGTTTTGTATTCAGAAGGTAATTTCATGTAATAAATGCAACACAGTCTCCCTTCCTAATTTATATCCTGATATTCAAAAGGATCAAGGAAAGGTCAAAATAAAATAGATCAGAAAGAATGGCATTACCTCCTCTTTGTCCTCAAAATATCATTAGTAACAGAACACATATTGGGAAAGATTTGGAGTCAAAATTTACCATTGATGGCAATGATATTACTCTGGGGATTATGCTAGCGTTTGTCCTTGTATTGTTGTTCAACCTATCTACCTCTGTATAACAGGCTGTCATCACTTATATTTCAGTCCAGTAATTCCACTGGTTTTGGAAATAGAATGCTCCTGTAGCTGATGCAAAAACTTGCTGAAGCCAAAGGGACTACTTCAAACAGTTTCAGGAGGCTGTGGAGCAGCAAGTAAGTGCAACACAAATAGGGGCAGAATGAGCAAAAGTGGGAGCCTATATCTAAAAGGACTTGAGTCTTGAAAGCTATCTAATGCCTTCTTAAGCTTTCATGGGGCTCAAACCCATTGACCCATTGACGTTCTAGTGATGGTCATGGCATGAAAACATGCGCAGAGCCTCACAAAGGGCGGTTCAGCAAGCACCGTTACAAGAGTATAATCTAAACAACTTTGCTAAAACACTGGACGTTTTAATGCTGAGTGGTAACTAATACCGGGATACGCTGGAGCACAGAAACAGAAAACAAGAGTTTTCTTCTTTATGGTGTACATTGCATTCTGGTGTACATTGCATTCTGTTTGAATGATGCATGAGATGCCGCACTTCACAATGTATGTGCTGAGAAAGCAGAACCATTTGCTGATTCATACTGTAAATTTTCATCTTCATGGAGCACGAACTAAACTCAGGGTCATAAGCAAGTAAAATCTATCATTTGATTACAAACAGCTGTTTAAATATAGATATACTTACATATAAAATAAATTAATCATTTTTTTACACTTGGCAATAAAACATGAGGTTGTTCATCCATTATTAATCCCTGCAGTAGAAAACAAGAATAGGGACGCAAAATTTCACTGAAACTTTTCTTGCTTGTGCTGTACAACACTATGTTCTGAAACAAAATCCCTTGTGTCTCCCTTTCCTTAAATTTTGATCCAGAGCAATCAACAAAACTTCTGCACAGATGGGAAGACACATGGTACTTCTTGCCCAGGCTTTCAAGCAGAGAAGAAATGGTATCTTTGTTTTTGTTGAGCATAGTCTAATTCCATTTTTCACAAGACAAAACCCAAGATAATTATGAAAGTAAGAGGGAGATGTGAGAGCTGAATATCTGCTGATTTTTTTTTCCTTCAGTGAATCCACTGTAAATCTGTTAACTTAAATTTTACCAACAATGGAGCGCTATTGCATAGGTAGTGTGGCAGATTTCACGGGCAACTATTGCCAGCACTGTCTCATTATTTCTTTTACCTCCCTCTGTGCATCTTTATCCGTCTGCCCTCCCCATGGTTGTAGCTGCCTTGCTGCAATCTTTGAGGTGCTTTTTGGTTTCAAGAGAGCCTAGACAGCAGAGACCTACAACCTCTACTGCACAGCTAACGGTTCATCACAAATTATTTTCTAGTCCTTGGAAAATGCTCTTTTATCAACACCTGCTTTTCTTGTAAACTGGGATGAAAATTTGGATTTTACTATGATATTGTTATTTACCATTTCAAAATTATTACCTGTATTCTTAAACTCTGAGAGAGATTGGTTTATAAATGTTTCATTTTGGTGTGTTTGAAATGGGATGGAGCATTTTAATCTTTCAGCCTCACAATATTTTCTTTCAGTTTGCTGAATTTAGATTCTTTCTGTTCTTGTCCTTGGGACATTAAACTATAATTCCGTGTCATGGCACACTGCCTCCTCTTAGGCATCACAGTTTCAGCATCCTGACTGGCTTGGAGTTGGGCTACCCATCTCACAACAGCAACACAAGTCCCATAGAATCCAGCACTCCTGTGATCCCTTAATTAAGGAGGACTTAGAGATACACTGTCTTGGCACACCGTGGGATGTGCCATTTGGCTATCATGCCTGACCATGGTGGAGAAAGAGACCTTTGCACAATAACTTTTACAAAGTACAGAAAACTATCAGCAAATGGGCTAAGGTGATGCTGGAGAGGCAAGTTAATACATGTGATTTGAGAAATCTTACCATCTCTGCTCAACTTTAAAAGCTTCAATGGGAGCAGAAACTCCAGTGCTGCTTTGAGAACCTGACAACAGCTCAATCAAGGTTTCTTCCTGCCTGTGGCCACTGTATTTATTATTTGATCTTTATTCAAACTTTACACAGGGAAAACTTCATAGGTCATGCTGCTGAGTGCAATGTGATGTAAGACAAATGAATATGATGTAAAACAAAAGAAAAACCTTGCTCCCAGCACCTCTTTACACAAAGTGGTCTTGACTGTGTATAAATACTTTTGCACACTCCTGTCAGGACAAGAGACTTTGCTTCACTGTCAACAGATAAATAATTGTATGCTTCTATGCAGACACAAAAGTTTTCAACAGCTACCAAAGGAAACCTTTGCTTCTCCTTTGTCCGGGAGAACCTTGTTTCAGAATTAGGCAGGTTATTCATACTTCACTTGCCACCATGCAAAAGGATTCGTTTAAGTGTAATGCTGTGGGCAATGTGCAACAGCAGTGAGATGTGCACGTCGAGAAGCACATGAGTATCTTTAAAGGAGGCATAGTCTCTCACAGGACAAAATAATTTGGTGTGCTTACTTAACACAACTCTGCCAAACTCCATTAAGAAGCTACACATGCAGGTTAAGGGTCTAACAATGTTCTCTTATTCCATTGCTATTTATCCTCCTACTCTGTTGCTATCTACTGTATCTTCCTTCACCTCCTCAATATACCCTTCACTGTGTCATCTGGCATTTCACACTTTATCTCTGCTCTGGGTGCATCAAGGCATTATGTTTCCAGGATTGTCAGTCCATCATTTTTCACAGCTACTACAATCACATAAAAAGAAAGAAATTCCTGATATGCTTTTATCCAAAGGCTCAGATCTGGCTCTTCACTCAACCTCGAAATTTTGAATTCTTTTTTTCCTGTAGATCTTAGAGAAATTAATGGCATCTGGACATAATAATGTAAAAGCAGTACATCACGTCCTCACTTTTCTCTCTCACGTTCATCGCAATCCTGTGGATGTATTCATTGTGTTGCCAAGTTTCTTAGATCCCTGTGGTCTGCCACAGTCCTCTAATTTTTCAAAGGCTTTAGTTTATGATGCTTATTATACCAGAGATGCCAGTGAAAATATATTCTTGATAGAAGCTGTTGCTATAGAAGACGGTTTTCTCTTCTGTCTACTTTACCTAATTAAAAAATAGGGTCTATTTTGTTTTGCTTTGCTCTGTTTAAACTTTATCGAGTTTCAGGACACAATGAAAAATTTACTGTTTCTTGTCTAGTTTGGCTAAAAGGTGTTCAGTGACCTAGTATTTCTTCTTCTTCTCTTATTTATGCGGTTTTCAGCTTCTGATATCATGGATTCAGATCCAGTTGCTCCCAAACTACAAAACAGAAGTCAGGCACAAATCATATGAGGGCAGAGTTCTGCACCTAATCTGAAACTGTGCAGTGAGTGGAATTAAATCCCTGGGTCCAGGTTGTGTCCACCTGGGAATGACTGTGTGGATGTGGTTTGTTTCTCAGATAAGAAACTGTAATTTTAAGGTGTAATCCAAGGATTACGGCTACAGGCTGAGTGCTCTTAAGTCATCAGTGAGATCTCTGAAATGATTCCTGATGACCTGAGACATACCAGGACAGTGCAGAGCACCTGCAGAACAGAGGGGAGGCAGTCAATGTGCTTCCTGAATATTAAAAAGCCCTTATTCTTATGGGTTCACTGCTTTAGCTCACACAAGATGGGGGTTTGTGAAGAGAATTTAATTCCTTCTCAACTGCAAATGCTCCTTGCCCTCATTCCACTTACGTGCGGTTTCCACAGAGCTGTCCTGTCCATTTCCCAAAGAATTTTCATTTTGAGCACTTAAACTGTGCTGTAATCAATATTAATTTTTTGCTTGGATTTATCTTCCAGAGTACAGACTTACAGGTTTTGAGTAGGTGATCACGCAAGTGGGTCAGCTTGGGCAGAGCTCTACATAATGTGATTGGTTTCAGAGAGTCTCTGGATCTGGGATTGACCTTTCTTTCCTGTTAAGTGAAGGTAGAGCAATTTTAGCAAGATTTTAAAAATAAAGCCTCTTTAGGTTGACTTTACCTCCATCAATAGCAAAAACTATACCTTATGTTGTTGATAATTAATGAATTTTTAAAAGAGTAATGTGTTTCTAACTGGCTGTACTTCCCAATTCCTGCTGCAATTCACTCTTCAAAAGCAGCAAAACTTATCTGGTCTATTTCAGTTTTATTTCTAGGAGATTTCACATTTTTAGGGTTCTCCCATTAACAATAGGATAGCCAGGATATTCCAGTACATCTAAGGATTTTTAAGTCCTTGATGAGGTATCTCTTACAGGGTACAAAAGCAGCGAAAGCACAAGCTCTGAAAAACTAGCCTCTTGAAGCTCTCAGTCGAGGGAGCTCCACTAACGAGGCAATCTCAAAGGTGTTGTACAGCCAGGATTTTCAAAGACTTTAGAATGATAAAAGTATGTTTCTGCTAGATATTTAAAAACTTCTAAGCAGGCTTCCTCAATGGAAGCCAAGCGCAATCTTCAGGTATCTCTTAAAAAATCTGCCTCGTTTCCCAACTTTTGTAGGCATTGGCCACCTTGGGTCATTAGTGCTTCATGGAGGTTTTTTACACATTTGGCAATATTTCAAGGGGGTTTCTGTTACATTGGAACTTCTATTTTGGTTCAGCCACATCTATTTTTAGCAAGTCAACACATGAATCACATTTCCATGAACCAGCTGTCAAGGGACTGCTTGTTAGACTCTATGAGCAGGAGATCCCTTACACTTCTGCAGTGGTAAGAGATATTCCTCTGGGGATTCCTCAGAAGAATTAAATATAGAAACTTGGCTAATTGAAAACACAAGTGAAAATTTATGCTAAGGAGACGAGCTATTTATAACAGGATGGCCAAAATGACAGTTTAGAGGCCATTGCTGTAAAATGTCCCAATGAGATCTTAAAGAAAAAAAGGGTCACCTATGTTTGAATGCCAGAGGGTGAATTAAATGCTTGAAACATGAAAGAATAATAACATAGAGAAATACACAAAAATCGTACGCTACCAAGCTGCCATTTGTTACCAATTAAATTCTCTTTAAACTTAGGCTTTTCCATTATAAGGATGTCAGAAAAAAATTATGATGCAGTCACCCTTATTTGTATTCTACCCATGTACAAACAGATTTGGGGAAGAGTTTTAATGTTACAGTGCATTGTAGATAGAAATGGATACCTTTTTATTTAGAAAGTCGTCTCTCATATCTGTGGCTGAATAAGGATAGGAAACATGTGCCAGTGTAACTGCATTTTTATGACCACGGTTATAATCCTAATTTACAGCAATAGCCAAATCATTGCTGATAGCAGGGAAAGGATTTCAATGAAAGACTAATTATTTTGCCTGGTGGATGCAGCACAGTACCTCCCAGGTGCAACTCTGATCTGAACAGTCTGTAAATATCAAACCTTGAATTCAGCTTCATTCAGAGCTCTCAGAGGTCAAGTCCCGCTATCCATCGACCTAAAAGCCAAGGACAATGTTGTAGCTGAGCCTAACCATTACTAATCATGTCACGTACTGTAAGAGACATGGTTTGTGTTTCCTTTTTTTTTTACCCCCAGCCATATTTCATAACTGATCACATAGGATACATCTTGGGGAGAAGGGAAGAAGGCGGCTGAGACAGTAAAATACAGTATGCAGCTCACCTGCTGAGCCAGAGAGCTGAAGCAGCCTGTGCTTCTCCATCCATCACAAGCCTGTGACATTACCCAGAGTGTGTGAATTCTACATGGGAAGGGGCAACTTGACTGGTTTGGGCTGTTTGAACCTCTGTGTAGGAGAGAAAGGCAGATAGAAAGGCTGTAGAAGAAAAGAAGGAAAGCATATATATAAAATAACCGAGACTACATCTAGACTGGGAGCATGGTTCTGAAAAATATCTACGGGAACCATCTTAGTTTGAACCAGTGGCAAAGAGGGGACTTTGTGTGGGCCAGAGAAGTTTCTTCCTGCTGCCTGGAGGCAGCGTCTTTCTCATGTCTTGTAGGTGAAAAAAGAGGACACTGAAGTAACAGCTGAATTTTTTATCGATTTCTCCTGCCAGCAGAAATGACTGCAAGCTCCAAAATTTGGATAATTGCCAGAAAGGGGGGAAAAAAAATTAAAGCTCTAAAAATAGATCTACTCCTCTCCAATTCTATTAATCTTTTTTTTTTGGCTGGTGTTAGACATTACACATGTAGGAATGGAGTGAGTTTCCCCCTACCTTATGCAGCTGAAGATTTCCTAATATTCTGAGGGCTGTGGACTGCTTCAAAGTCATTCTTTTTTAAGGTGTACCCTGAGAAAACAATTAAGACCGTAACCCTGCAGCCATTTCTTGAGAGATATTTGCAACCGTCTTTGAAAGAAAATGCTGTCTAACTCTGAAACTCTCTACCTGGAAAATGCTAGAGCCCATAGAGGCTTTCTAGAATTGCAGTTCTGTATTGCCACAGGTGCAGATTTTACTCTGTAGTCCCAAGAAAGCAGATGCTTAGCAGTATTTTGCAGGGATTCATTCAAATGTGTTTTTGCTGACCTCTCCAAACATCATTACCTTCAAACATAAATATTCTTTAAGTATCATGACTTCGGCTTCCCAAAATTTCATGGCCCTTTGGCACAGAAAGAACTAAATAAGCCACGTAAATTTTGAGCTTGTCCACACACACACACTCAGGGGATTCTATTTTGCCAACTACTTAGGAAAGACTGTGATTTGTACAGTAAAACAGATCAGTGGCAGAGAGGTATGAGGTGTATTACTTAATCTGCAGTAGAAGAAATATGAGTCAGATGTATATGATCATGCATAAGTCATGAGCTTCAAATTTACAGTGGTAGTTACTTGATCATTATCTTTGACATTATTTCCTGGGCAAGAATATGCCCTAGATACAAATTTCCGAGATTGCCTGAAAATTAGGAAAAACAGGCTCCACCATCACATGAACTGAAAAGAAGGCACTTTGCTCTGAGTTATTTCCTTAATTTTATCATCTATACCCAGAAATATTTACTCATTCAAGAAGAAGCCAAGAAGAAACAGCAGCACGGATATGATATGACTGTTTCTTTGCATTGCTAAATTTCATTTTTAGCTTTGTAGGTTTTTTCCTCAACCAAGAACAAAGCAAATCCCATTTGCAACTGGTCTTTATTCCTGCCTTAGAAGGAATTAAATATCCAGCTACTTACAGTTCAATAAACTCCTCAAATCCTGCGTGAACAAAATGAACAAAGCTCATAAGCACATGCTTCTCTCCCACAGACGACAGTGAGATGTGAGCCTGGGCTTGAAAGATATGGGCAAAAGTGGGAATATTTATGCTTGTAAAGCTACGCCGGGTTAGAGATACTGGTGCAAAGGAACTGTGTAGAGGTACTAGTTTGGTTTTGAAAATGGCATAGTTGTGTTGGTGTGATGTTACTCATGAGATAGCTTTATTTTCTGAGCAGGAGTGACAAGCTCTGACACAGTGCCGTGCTGACAGAGCATTGCACCTATGCTCACAAACCTGCCTTGTCTCCTCATCACTGCAGAGCTACTCCATGTAGAAAGACTCTCTGCAAAGCTGTAGGTTTGCACAGATTTTGAATTCAGTAAATATACTCCCCTGCACTCTGTAGGATGAGTCTAAGCAAACTATGCTTATATTAGTCAGTGGTGCTTATTCTGCTTTGTGTCCTGATTTGGCTATTTCCAGGTTTGTCAGACTTGGATCAAAGGCTACGTGGTTACAGCTAAAGCGGTAAGCAGCAAGCTTATTTGCTGTGCACCCAGAAGATGTTTCAAGACCTTGGTATCAAGTTCTGAGAACTATTAGGAATTACTCCATGGAAGCACCAGTGCTGGGAAGGTCCTGTAAGGAACAGAGGAGTTTTCACATAATGCAGGGGAAAATCTGCTGTGAGCTGTAATGCAACCCTGATTGCAAGAAGCAATGATTGCTTTGTGAGGCTGAGGTCCTCCACGTGCTCCTTTGGCTCAAGAGGATGGAAGATTTTCCATACTGCATCAGTGATTAAGCTCCTAAAATACCATGGATTTGGAAACGGAGGAGTGATGATATGAAGAATACATTGCCTTGGCTCATTCCTTCCAGTCCCCGAGTACTCTGGTATCCAGGTTCTCCCAAATCAGACAAAGCAAGGACATCCATAGGATAAAGGTAAAGGGCTTGTGCTCTGGAAAATCAGCTGCGTTTCTAGTCTCTTCAGTTGAAGAGCAGAAAAGACAGCAATTGTTCTAAAGGAAAACATAGTAGATGCCTAGTATCAGGGCAAACTTATGTAGTGGATAACATCCTGAGTAGAGGTGGTCTCCTTGTCTGTCATAGCTCGAGAAGTGTTATGGGATTCCAATTTAATGTGGCAAAATGTCATCACAAACATGAAATTCTAAAGCCATCACTCAATGATTATAATTAGCCAATGCCACACTGTTCTGAATGCTAAAGCAACTTTGAAAGGCGAAAATTCTCTTAATTAGCAAAGATGCAGAAAATATGAGTGACTCACAGCTAGGAAGGTACCAATTAACCTGGCTCGGATTGAGATGATTAGGAGGGCAGCACCAATTGTCTAAAGGATGTAAAAATTTCTAGTGTGGTATTAGGTCTTGTATTTTTCCGTCCCTGGGCCTGTTCCTCAGTGCTACCTTCAGGCACATCATCTGTTAACATAAAATTGTTTCCTGAACTGGCTGCTGAAAAACAGACCTAAATCCAGCAAGCTTTGACGATGCTCTGCAAACCTTTTCAGACATTAATTCTTTCAGTGAGCATAATCTGTACAGCAATTTTTCTACCTGGGTATCACACAGCCCTGTTCAAGCTCTTGTTCAATGCTATTGCAGGGAAGTTTTCAGACCAAAAAAGACAGGTAAAATTACCACCCCGAACCAATAAAAAAGCAAGAAACCATTTCTTTCCATATAGTGGCATCTTGAAACCACGTCTCATACTGAGTGTCTGATCATTGCCTTGTTGTAGTTGAAAAGTTGCTTAGCCTGGACTGATCTTACACCTAACAAATACTGTGACTGCTTCTCATTGACTTCAACAAGGGAAGATCATGCCACTTCCTTCAGATTCAGACCGCAGGAGCACTGACCTGTCCTGTCCTGCCAATCACTGTACAAAACCAAACTCCTGCAATATGTGTGGGAGCCACAGTTTAATTCAGTTTTAACAGCAATAGCATAATTATTGCTGATAATCAGGGCAAGAGGGATTTCTGCATAAGCCAATCACACAGGTACTTTCTCAGCTTCTCGGAAATGTTCTGTTTGCAGCCTGTACTCTTAAACTTAGATATGTCTGTGAGCTGCAGCCATTCCTCTGCAATGCATCTTAGGAAAGATCACTAGCTACTTGTATTCCTTTAAAGGAGAGATTGAAAAAATAGTCACCAGCACAACTGCAGCGTTCCCAAGCAAAATGTAAATGTTAAAAATCCAAAAGTGGTCATGAATGAGATGGGCAAAATAAAATTTGCTAATTTTCCTTCCAATCTCTAGCACTTCTACATGCACCCACAATCAGGATACACGTCAGTTCATCATAGATGACGAGTTCTGATAGAAGCCCCACCAATAATGTTTCTGAAACATTTCATTTGCTGTACGAAACTATACCAAATCTTTGAGTTGCAGGACCATAGACATGTTTTTGTTGCATGACGCATTGAGCTCATAGAAACTTCAACTGCTAACAAAACACTGCATCATTTCTCCCTGTGCTGCCATGAAGATACCACCTGTCTTCCACACTACACACTGATTTCTTAGCTGTGTGGCAGAGAATCAACAGCTCTAAACAGATCACCAACTAACACGCCACCAAAATCCATACAGGTCCAGTGTTGAGAGTTTGTAAGAGTTACTTGCAGGAGTAATGACAATGAAAATGGGCATTTTTTATTTTTTTATTTTTTTTTTGGCAGAACCAAAACTAAAGTGTCGATCTGCATTAAAAGAGAAATTAATTGAAAAACAAATTAATTGGTCCCCGTTTAACTTTAGTAGGTCCAAAACTATGGTTCTTTTCATATTCAAATCCATCTTACCTTTAATATCTCACAAAAATCTGCATTTAGTTTTTTAAAAAATTACAAATAGAAATAACTGGAACTATATTATTATTATTAGACAAGAACTGGCTAAATTTCTTGGGTGACAACTGCAGTTTTCAGTACTAATTGCGCAAAGACTGAAAATAAACTGCTACAAAAGACTAGAACACAGTTTGGAACAACCATCTTTATCACTAGAGGGCAGTATAAGTACCAACAGAGGCTAAAATAGAAAAAGCCCGGAATCCTCAACTAAGTGACCTTATCTACCAGAACAGTGACTGCTGCTTTTAAGAGTGTCCAGCCGCAAACAAGAGATTCTGCAGACAGCAGGTCAGACCTGAATTGGGAAATTCAAAAAGACAGAAAGACAATTTTCTTGTCATCAACTTTCCTATATCATTAAATTTTCCTGGACTGAGGGGGAGAGAAACTTTCCATGGCCAGAGATCTTCTGGAAGTGGAATGTGGCACTGAGCTTTTCTCTAATTTTGATTGCAAATACAGCTGCAGAAGCCGTCCCAGGGCTTTGGGGTATCTCTCCAAAGATCCCAGGCATACCACCAGAAAATACTCTCCAGAAGATATTACCAAAAGATCTCCCCAAATGTGCCAGGTACGTGAGGCTTACACCACCCTTGTTTCCTGGAACTCAGCAAAGTTTGGTGGTTGAAACTTGGCTTGGTGGTTGAAATGAGACTCTAATTGTTTCATTTGCAACTTGCAGAGAAAGCTTTGTCAAACTTTTCTGTCTGTGGCAATGAAGAGAAGAATTTCATGCCACAGTTCTGGGCTACCTTTTCTTAATCATAGCAATCTATGAAGCTTCTGGACCAAGCATTTCTTAGAAAACTTAAAAAAACACTTTAATTCTCTGGGGCACCACTGTTACCTTTGCATCAAGTCTGCATCCTCCCTCATGAAAATGAGAGTAGGACAGAATCAACACAAGTAGAAGTGACAGCACTTTATGATTCTGTGATTCTAAGTAGCTATGATCTAATCAAGGAAAAATTCTTCTGTGTTTCCCCTTCAAATAAATCTGACAGAAGAAGAATGGAGAAAATTGTGTACTTTATACCAAATCAGTTAAATCAAATAGCAACAGAAAACAGAAGAAAAGGAAAGAAACTCTTATGGCAATGTTAGTGAATCGGTTGGTTAAACATTTCTTATATGACAGCCTTAAGTCAGACACAGATTCTGAAAGACAAAGTCCTCAATAAGTAAGGAAGTGTGTTTTGTTTGAAGCTATATGTTTCTGTCTGACTTATATGAGCTGAGATTCTTGGCTGTACGTGCAGGAATAATTCTGCTCAGATAATTATCTTGATTTCCAGAAGAACTTGTGCAGTGGACTGACAAGAGGACATTTGATATGGGACCAGAACAGATACATTGCTATAGCTATAGTATTTGATAGTTCTGAATTTCTAGGTATAAACTTGGTAAATTGCTGTGGCATGACTAGTGATTTGCAACACAAGCTGCACAATTTTGATGACAAATAGTATTTCAACTAATTTCGCGATTCCTTGCAATTCAACTGAACATCCTTAGTATTATTCTACCAGCATGTGTTTTTTGCACTCGATATTATCCATATTTGGCAGTGGTAATGTTTTATAGTCCAATAGAATTACCACTTCAACACATGAGAAGACAACTAGCCAGTTTCATGAAGGAAAATTTCCTCTGTGACAACTGTCAGAGGCAGTTTTCTAGCAGTGCCCTTTTGTCAATGCCTTTTGGGGCCACTGGCTGGAAAAGTCACCTGGGGAAATGGTGACTGATTTAGAAATGGAAAATAAGCATATCTGTGGAAAATGGCCTGACAAAGATGAACAGGCTTACATCCTGGGTCAGGTGCCCTCTCCAATATGACTAACAAGGACGTGTCCTCTGATCCCGCACCATCTCCTTTTCATTTGAAAGGAAAACAGGTCCATGGTAAGGACAGAGCCATAGTCCAGTAGGTTCCCTGTAGATGGGTTACAGAGGACAGGGACTTCAGGATACAACTAGAGACTTCGAGACAAACCCAAAAGGTTACCGTTCTCATTTGATGACAGTGTGAATGAATGTGGAACGCACAATTAAACATGTTTTTCTAAGCTCACTATTTACTCAAGGGCCTGACAGATGCTCATATCAGTACCTCCAATATCAAGAGAAGTGATAGCACAGAGACAGGGCCAGATCTTGTAGCCATGGGGCAATACTGCATATGATGTGGGCAGGTTCCCTCTGGCTTCCCAGCAATGGTCAGAGAAAACCTGAGAAAACCATACCCCATGCCTTTGCACTGTAAGGGCTTGAACTCCCAACTCTTCCACTGAGGGAAAATTTGCTGAGAGCTACCAAGGTCATGGAGGAGAAGGGAGAAGTCTGAATGTGAAAGCAAGAAAGAACTTGGCATGAAGGGTCAGTGAGGAAAGGAACTGGTTTATGTCCTATAGAGGCCATTATCTAGTCAGCTGTCTCTGGGATGTTTAAACATTTGGTCGCACGCAACATAGCCTCAGGGCAGCAGTAAATAGTCTACCAATAGTCTGTGAGGGACTATACACCAGCTCAGGGTTGCCAAGTGTTCTGCCCTGCTCTTCTCAAGCCCTGAGATGCCCTGCACCCTTTGTGAGGAAAGGGGTGCCAGGTCCTGGTGCTGCTTAAAGTTTTGGCTCCACATTTGCTCTTAAAACAAACCCTGCTCATTTCCTCTAAAACTAAATGTAAGGGAACAGGCACCCGACAAAATGGTCCTGTAATACACATTAATTCAGAGTATCTTTCTATTAAAGAAAGGGAAAATTCTGCTATTTAAGAGTAATATATTTTATTGAAGATTTCAGTCTTTCAAAGACATAAGTATTTGGTATAGAATTTCAAGCTCAGTAAAAGGCTGTTATACAAATATGGTTATGGTATAATCTTGAAAAATATTAACAGTTTTCAGCAACAAGGGAACTTTACAAGGGAAGAAAACCAATATTGACTTATGGTGTTTATTTGTCGCATAGTAAAGTTGCCTACACCTGAGAAATTTCAGTAATTAGCCAACAGATGCTAAATTCACATAAAGGTTAAGCAAATTCTGCAATTTAAAGGGAGATAGAAAAGCTGACCACAATGGGCTAAAAAACCCCACCAATTAAGGTGCAAATCAACATAAATAACATAAAGTTGGAAAAAAAAAACCCTTCATCTTTTCTACAGTACTTGCTTAACTCAATCCTTTTTGTAGTGACTCTTGGTTGCTCTCAATTGCCTTGTTTGGAACACCTGTCACCCAGCTGCCACACTGGAGCCCTAATGACCCATCTTAATCCCCAACAAAGGAAGTGAACAATCAAACTGATTGTTGCCCATCACCTGAAAATTATTTCTCGACATTTTCACTGAACAGAGATGCCTCGAAGGGATTAGTTTGACCCTACTTCAGCCATGTCCTCTCAGGTATATGAATTAATTATCCCAGGCTGCTCCCCAGCTCTGGTAGCTACCATCACGTGCATGCAAGGGCCCTCACCCTAAAGTAGCTATCTAAGATAGATTAATTGTAGTATGTATTTCTCTTTTGACTATAATCTAGGAGGAAAAGTCTTTGATATCTGATTGTTACATGTCTGCTTCTATCTGGTCGTGTGCTTCTGTAAAGTATTGACTTCAAGCATCACAGGGGAAGACTTATTTAATGAAAGGACACTGTCATTAGACTCTTAAATGCCTATAATGCCTGTGTTTCTATTAAGCTCATATATTTTAGCTCCACTGAAGTCAATAGGATTATTCAAAATGTTTACAGCTTGGCAATTACATCTGGTTTTGCAGGACTAGAAGGGTAATTCCTTTTCCCGGTTTACATAAGTGGTCCCCAACAGATGCAGCCCAAGAACATGTATAGCATGATTCTCCACGTCTGCCCTATTCATGTCATCATTCATATTTAATTTAATTAAAAAGCAACAGACAATGCCATGGCAAGTTTATACTGGGCACAAAGCCAGATTTTGTTTGGTTTTGGTTTTGCTTTTTTTTTATTGGCAAAGCTGGATTTAACTTCATTGCGTAATTCTGTATTCTCTTATCCATAATAGAGGCAATGCAGCACTTCTCCAGAGTATCACTGGAAAGGAAAAATGAATTACATTAAATGAAAAGTTACATTTTTTCTTTAAAAAATGAGTTTTTAACATCATAAAATACTGTATTCTCACTCTGATTCAAATATCTTCTTATTTATTGCAGGAAAAAATGCTCATCAAGGCTTTGTTCTTGTCTAAGTGTTGCATGACTGTAACAAATCACTAAAATGTCCCTGAGATGTCTCACATCAAGGAAATTGAAACCCTGATGAATATATGTGCTTGGCACAGCCTTTCTACATATTGTGAAATTGGTACTATAATTGTAGGATTTAGTATGTTATGGGAAAAGGGCCTTTTCTTTTAGGGCTTCTTTTTCTACTCTAGCTCATATTTAACTTGAATCACAGAGATAAGTGCATCCTTATTTAGTTCAGTACTTAAACACATACTTAAATTTAAAGACATCCCAGCCCATGAGACTTAAGAATTTGATTAAACTCAGTCATTTACTTGAGTGCTTTGCCAGATTAACATCTCCAGAAGGAAAATACCAGTATGAATATAGGCTGCATTGGTGTCAAAAGTTATAAATTAGCTAGTAAACCTATGTCAGGGGTTGTTCTCTGGCCCCGAAGGAGGCTGTCATGGCCTGTCACTGTCTATACTATCAAACTCTCCTTGTAGCCTAAAAAAAGGGTACCTGCAAACCAGCTGTCTGGTGGGAATAGTTCGTGGGCCATGCCTAGGAATTGCTGGGGACAGAGCTGGTTTTCTGGAGGAAAATCATGCCAGGGACTTTCCTAGATACTGAATAGTTTTGCGGACTGAATATCAGCACACACATACCATAGTCTGGAATCACCTCTGAATGCAACTGTCTCAGCTTTAAGTGGTTGCACCCTAAGTTCTGTGCTTCAACTGGCTTCATCATGCCCTGAACTTAGATCAGGTTTCCTGGTGCTGTTGAGCAGCAGTTGGTTCTTATACTCTGAGGTAGCCGGGAGAGAACAAATTCTTGTTCAAGGCTAGGTACTGTCACTGTTTAGGTTTTCACAGCTAGATGAACCCTCTCTGAAGTTCTCACACAGATACAATAACTGCAGCTAGGCTGGCACGCTGATCACTGTGCTTTTCCACCTCATGGTGGGAAGCTGATCTGGCTGCAGAACTGAAATTCACAGCTAGCTCTTCTTTTTTGTAGAGGCAAAAATCACGCATCCCGCAACTCCTGCTTATTTAGCATTTGAGTCTAGGGAATGAGGGCCTACGTCTAAATAGGTGCATACTAATACCAATACTGCAAAATCTCCCTTCATGTGGGTTTGAAACCGCCTGGGTTCTCTCCAAGTGAAAGCCTGCTTCCGGCTAACAGGATGTTTTCATAGGTCAGGAATTACCTTCGGTGTGATGAAAAGTTCAGTCCTTATTGATTAAAGAAAATAAGACAGAAGAAGTATCATGCCAGATAAAGTTGGGAAAGAGGAAAGAAATGTTCCAGACCAAGATTTCTCTATTAATGGAGAGTTTCATTCTCTATTCAGTTGACATTCCTGTTCAAATTCAAATGTAAAATATTTCTATCCATGATTATATCTATAACATTTCAAGTCCTGCTCGCAAATGGCTTATTGAAAGAAAAGTGATGTTTTTTGTCCTTTACGGAGGAACTCAGTGCAACATCCAACATACAGCTGGGAAACTGAGAAGCAGTCCTACAGTAGAGGGCTGCCACACTGCCTTACATGGGTAGAAATTCCTTCTCCGGAAAAAGTTGTGCTAATCTCTTCACGATTTTAGTACATAAGCAAGATAGACTCTGATGTGTGCTCAGGGGAATTATACAGCTGATATTGCCAGAATGGTGGCATTGCAAGTAATGGGGAGACCATTATCAGTCTGTGCTAGAAATACTGCCTGGAGTAGGCTGATGCAGAGGGGTTGAAGTTAAGCAGGACACTGTTGAGGTACCATTAATCTTTCTCTAGTTAAGGCTGTATTAACATTTGCAGTAGAATACCTTGGTTTTTTTCCAGAGGCTTGTATAGCTCAGCCTGGGAAAAGTGTTCTGAACAGAAACTTGGCACAAAATGTTCCAAGCAGGGGCGATATTTTATTTTTGAGGGCATGAAGAAATATTCATTTACTTTTGTTTCTGAAACAGAAAAGCATTTATGTGATAAAAGCATGCTGAAAAAAGAAATGTCTACAGTAAAAAGAACCAAAAAGAGAAGAAGTTTACAAAATAAAAACTGTGCATAAATGGAGATTTAGTCTTAATTATTTTCTGAGTTTTCTTACAGACATTTTTTTGTCTGAAGCAAGTTTTTAGCTGTTTGGGTGCTATTATAAATTAGCTAGTTCTGTACCAGAGTCTGCACTTTGATGCATCCAAGCATCTTCAGTTTATTTCAACAGGGTTATGCTCTCAGAGTTTTCAGAAATAAATAGGAAAATTTTGAAAAGGTTGAGAGCACACGCAGAAGATTAAAGTACAAAATAAGTTGAGCTGCAAAGGAAAGATAGCCTCAGGGAGCGGGAAAGAGAAACTTTATTTTCTTTAATGAGGAAGCAGGAAGAAAATGAGAACAGTGTTGTGGGCATATTGGTAAGTCAGAGAGGAAAAATGCAAGCAAGGAAAGATGACGTCCAGAACCACTTCATGCTTACTTGTTTTCAGCAGGATTTTGATTGCCTGTCTAGGCAAGAAGGCCAGATCCCTATACTTGGCCTGAAAAGAGACAATTCACATTAACATTGTGATTAAGCAATAACTTTTCATGCCACTGGGGGTAGGACGGGCACCTAAATTTCACATTGGATTCTTCACTTTTAAACCATTAAGAAGGCAGAAAAGTTGGGGAAAAGAAAGTCTTGAAAGTTACAAGGAAAACTTCCAGAAAACTTTCTTCTACCTGAGTGATGTGATAGAAGAAGCAGTTGTAATTCTCCAGTTTCAGGCAGGTGAATTGATGCGTGGAGGTCTGTAGTGAGAAATGGGGATCTTTCACAGAACACCTCCAAAAAATCCCCCAAAGTCTTCTGGGTCAGAGGTGTATGACTGCAAGCTGCTGTGATCACCAATTCCAGATTGCTCCTTGGGAAATTTTGAATGTTGGCACTCAGTGCCAAGTAGGTTCCACTGTGTGTCTCCAGGAGACTGTGGTTCTGCTGCTTCTACAGAAGGCAGAAAGCAAAGCACAGGGGCATGCAACTCCTGAGCCTGCAACATCGTATGCTCCTTCTATCCCTCATTCACCTCTTAGTCAGGTAAGGAATTAGCTGTGGACCTCCTCCCCATGGGTACATGAAACCTGGGATGGGGTCCTTTCCTTGCTGTGCATGAAAAACAGCTGAGGTGGGTGAATCTCCACTCATTTGATCTGTGACATTACGTTATGCAAGACTATGGTGAAAAGAAGATTTTAGGTGATGGATGAGCTTCTGTCTGTATTCTGTTTCCTTTCCTATTCAAATGCCTTCTTGCTCTTCTAAAATGATACGGAAGAAAAATCAAAGTCTGTAATTTGATTACACTACTCTCCACACAATATGTTTCACTCGGTTTCCATTTCGCCTTCATCTCCTGAGATAGCCTTAACATCAATTTTTATTTAGAGCCTTGTTGGAGTATATGTTCCTTCACTGCAAAGTCTCCCTTCTCTCCAACATTACAGCATGTCTCCTGTTCACTAACTGCCTAACTTTGCTTCCTTTCATTGCTTCCTAGGGACATCAAATGAGAGCTTGAGGTACTCGAAAACCTAGTGTTGCAATGAAAAAGAACTTATTAAAGTTTATAATTACAGAAAAATTAATCAAAGAGACTTAGCATGGTACTTGCATAAAGACAATAAGCCAAGCTCTTGTCATAGTGAAATATGGAATAACTCTATTGAAATAAATCTTAATTATGCTAGAGTCACTAACTCAGCATGACTTAGTTAAGAGTAGAGCAGTGAGACCCTTTTGAGAAAAAAGGAACACTGATTACACAACTGCTTTATTTCCTGTTTCTTCCCTCCCCCCAGTTCTTTTCCTTCCCACTGAAGAAAATTTCAAAACTACAGTTGTTCAAGTGAACTCAAATAGATATTAGCATGTGGCAGGTTATATCCTAAATAAGAATTGTTAGGAGTAAAAGATTGAGAATCATAACCCTGAAGATAATCTCTTTGAATTACACATGCAAGGTGCCATGCATCCATACCTATCTTGGCCATAAAAAGTATGTTACTTGGTTAGGCAACAAATTAATGAAACACCAGGTACGGGACTACAGAGGAATACATCAATTAAGGTTAAAATAGCTCACCTGGGAAAGAGTAAGCTAAAAACTACAGAAAGAAATATACTTTCACTGTAACCTCCTGAATGCAGCATGCAACAATGGCTATAGAGTATTGACAGATATATTGTTCAACAAGCATATCAATAAGGTAAGAGGTTCATTTGTCAAGATTTCACTTCTTACCAGATAGAACGCATGCAAAGCCAGCTATATCATGGCAATAAATCTGTTGACTTCAACAGAGTTATCTCAACAATGACTTCAAACCAATATACTTTGAAGGTACAAAACCAAACCAAGTAGGAAAATGCACACAGTGGTTCTTGGCAACTAATGTAAACCATATGAAAAACTAGACATTAAAGGAGTATGTGCAATATCCCAGGGAACTGGCAAAAAGGTGGATAATGAAGATACAACATGCAGCATGTATCAGAGTGTCAAATTGCTTTGCCTTGGCTATGTCCCTTCTGCACAGGTACTTAGGCAGCTCCAGTTGAGCTAAACCAGTGCTGCAGAAAAGGGTAGAATTTATCAAAAAGGACTGAAAGCAAAAAGAGCTACAAAAGGAGAAGGAACTAAAAATTATGAACTGCCCATCCCCAAATGATTCTAATGTGAACAGGATTATAGAAGACAACAATCTTTTTTTTTTTTTTAGCTTGAAATGAAAGTTTTCCTCAGTCCACCGAGACTGGTGTATCTGCAGGAGCTGACAGTTGCAATGGCTTTTCCTGGTAGATCTAGAAAATGGTTGATAAATAAAGTAATCAAATGACATCCATGGAAGGTCTGGTTTGTTTTCTGCTCCACTCCTGCGTTTGCATGGACATAAAAAGTTTCTGGTCCCAGAGTGTATTCTGTATATCTTGTGTCTGGTATATACAAGTGCCACTGCACATGCATGCTATTGAGAGAGAATCTGGTTTGACACCTCATCAAACTCTAGCTCATTTGTGCAAGCCTACCTTTAATATTGACATACTCTGATTTCTTAGACCACCATTTTCTGCTAGGGGAATTCCAGCGGCAATTTTTAAATGCTCTGTTCTGCATAAAGGCCTTAATAAGCCAAACAGAAAATTTGGGCTGAGCTGCTCCTGGGATTTGTCCCTAAAATAGATGCTTGGGAGGCAATTTCTAAGGCTTTCTTCTTTTCTCTTTCACTCTATACTTCGTCGTTTTAAGTGGGGCTAATCTCACCAAATCTGGATGATTCTGCATTGCTGACAACTGTGCCTGTATTAAGCACACTGAACCTCCTTTATCACCAATGGACAGAAACATGCATTTTTTTAAGGTGTGATTCATTTACTCCTAATGCATTGCTGTAAAATGGGTCAGAAGTTTCTCTTCCTTTTCTACGGCCACAGAGGGAGTTCAGATATAAGTATCTATATTGTCAACAACCAAAGTTAGATGAGATGAATCCTGGCTTTGATGGCTTTGGAAAACTTTGTAATCAATGAATGGAGCGGGGTCAAGTTGGAGACCTGTAACCAGCTCCAATTTAATCCCGGGCTGCATAGGGAAGAGTATGGCCAGTAGATAGAGGGAGGTCATTCTCCCCCTCTACTCTGCACTGGTGAGGCCACGACTGGNCCAGTTCTGGACTCTCCAGTTCAAGGGAGTCAGGGAACTACTGGAGAGAGTCCAGCGTAGGGCAACAAAGATGATGGAGAGATTGGAGCATCTCCTTTATGAAGAAAGGCTGAGAGAGCTGGGACTCTTTAGCCTGGAGAAGAGCAGGCTAAGGGGAGACCTTGTTAATGCTTATAAGTATCTGAACGGTGGGTTGAAGGAGGATGGAGCTGGACTCTTTTCAGTGATTCCCAGTGACAGGATGAGGGGCAATGGATACAAGTTGGAACATGGGAAGTTCCATCCAAATATGGGGAAAAACTTCTTCATGGTGAGGGTGCCAGAGCCCTGGAATAGGCTAACCAAGAGGGCTGTAGAGTCCCCTTCTCTGGAGGCCTTCAAGCCATACCTGGATGCAGTCCTGAGTAACATGCTCTGGAAATCTTGTTTTAGTAGGGGAGTTGGACAGGATGTACTCTAGAGATCCCTTCCAACTCTGACAATTCGGTGACTCCGTGATTCCATGAAAACACTGCTTTCTTCAATACAATGCATGACAGAGATGCCTGGGATACATCTGGGCAGTATGAGAGAAGATCAGCAACTTCTTACGGGAAACCCAAGCAGGTGTGAAAATGGACACTTCCAGAAGTGATACCCAAGGGTCATGGTTGTGCTGCGACAATTTCAGTGTTGTATTGACAGTGCAGGAAATGAAAGAAGAGGTATGGAAAGCTTAACATTCACAACCAACTGTTCTAAAAAGGATGGATATTGCACAATGTTTTCAAGATGCAAATCAAGGTCAGTGAGTACTTCTGAACTAGAGACACATCTGAGCCATAATCCAACATTCAAACATCCCCTGCTCCTAAATCTTACTAAACTATGTTGATCTCAGTTTTGCAGCTGACCCTTGAATGTCTTGGATCAAACCAGTAACCTTGATCTAGCTGCACCTGAAGTTTAGATCTGGATTCAAACTTTGGACGCTTTACCTATCTAGAAAACGTATCTTTCTCTAAAACCTCTTGCACACAAAAGGTCCTTTGAAAAGTCAAGAGCTTTGACCACTCCTAAAACACAGAGGTCATTTTTGGCAAATGGTAATGGCAAAGCACAGAATACACAGAGAAGAGACAAAACTGCATTCCTTGGAAACAGAAGCAGCTAATGAACATTACAACTGGCATTCAAATGGCTTTTTGTGCTGCAGGGGAAATTTCTCTGGCTTTCCCTAACCATGAAACAGTAGGAAGAGGTGAGACATGTCACATAGCAAAGAATTAACTTCTTGCAGAGAGCTTTTTAGTAAAACGTATGTACACACCCTCATCAGCAAACTCTGCAGGTTTGAGACTGAGTTAACCAGCCACAAATAAACATGTATACACATTTTGGAAGGCAAACAGCTTCCAGACATCTTTTAAAGGTACCCACAAGTAATACAAAGTAGACATAAACACTCCATATAGTGATAACTTTACATAGTGTCCTCATGGATACTATATCTTCAGGAAGACATTGCTCATGTAAGTGATGCTATACCATATTCCAGAGAGTAGAAAGCAAGCCCTTTTAGAATACTGAAAGGGGAGATGGACGTGGCAAGCTCCAGCGCAGAACTGGGCCAAGAGCAAACTTGAAATGGCTAGATTTGTTTTCATCCCTTCTTTTGGGCTACTAAGCTGTATAGTTTACAAAGCAGAGAAAGTCATTCTTTACAGTACAGTACGATTTCTAGTGTCACATAGTAACTGTGGGTTTACTGCACTCTTCTGTGAAATTTCAACTGCCATAACAAAACTTTATGTTGCAGACGATCAACACTCTAATATTTAGGAGTAATAATAATAAAGACATTTCGCCCTCCCCTCCCCTTCCCACAGGGGACTGATCTGTCTTTTTTACAACTAGGGATTGATTCAGCCCTGTGCAAACCTTAACAAGGTCTTTTGTGTTTGTGTGGCAAGTATTTGACTGACATTTTGCTTACAGAAGGGGAAAATCCCACTTCCTGCAGCATATTGCAGGGACCAGCAAACATATCCCTTCATCCGTTGGATCAAATATACAATAATAATACTGTGCGGGTGCTCCAGAGCTGATTCAGCTGTTACACAATCACATTATGCCTGTGATATGCAATCCATCATTACGTTTAAAGCGCCTGCTTGATTAATATTCAGCATTTAATGTCAACACTGAGAAATTAGAATTCAAAAGTGTTACACTGCAGGAACTGCAAATACTGCTGCAGTAGTAATGGCCTGGGTTAGTTCATGAGATCTGTTAGTTTAAGGGGAATTTCACAATTCAGAAATACCAAAATGTATGTATGGTATTAAATACCAGCTGTGGCCTCCTGGAATAAATGTCGCATGTCACATTTAAAGAAACTAAATGTTAAATTTCCAAATGACTATGATTATTTCTTCTCCTACATAAACAGTATCTCTATCATTTAGCAGTAGATCTTTGCCATCCGTATTCACAATAACACCCTAATTGTGGTGTTACAGATATGCATGGTGTACTAGAATTGGGAAGTACTTTGGCTTAGATTGTTTTAAACATCTACTTCCCAAGTGCATAGGTTTCATCATAACCAACTTGCTCAAGAAAATAAGAAAAAAAATATACCGTGACATTTTTTTTTAATCTCTCTTGGTCTTGTTCCCTTTTCTCATTTGGGATGTTGTTGTTTTTTTCTGTTTCCATGGACAATATTATCGAACAAAAGTGCCTTTTCCCCTACTGTTTGCTCAATGGTAACTCTTTTTTTCATCTTTGCCTTGATCCTACATTTGACAGATCAAGCAGTTCCCATTAGAGCTATGGTTTGAACGGGAACACTTAACGGCCAACAGACTCTTCCCTGATGGAGAATGAGAATTCAAAGGAAACATCTGAGATTATTTTTACTTTCATTATTTTTGTTAAAAAAAGTTTGCACCTTGATGTGTCATGAATACCCCTTCTTGATCTTCCTTTGCCTTGTCAGACCTGGCCAGCACAAGCAGCTGAGATCTTTGCTCTATTTTCCCTGCATCTCTGTGCAACACTTTTTTAAAAAGAGAATATGCTATTATTTTTGTCTAAGCCTTTCAGACTGCTGTAACATGATCAGGATTCTCCTGAATCTCTATGCATTCAATCTCTTCTCGTTCCTTCCTTTTGGCCCGTTTCTTTTTCTTGTGGTGCTTTTTGGAAGGTGGGAAAAAGGTTAGAAAGACGGGCAAAATAACAAAACAGTGCAGAAGTGTGCAACTGCCGGCAAGCAGCAAGCATTTGAACAGTGTGAAGGTCAAGTTTGAAGGCACAAAGAGAAGGGGGACCAACCCAATAAGAAAAGAAGATATGTTCTGCAAAATGGCTGTCCCATGCTCTTGGAGGGAGTTCTTTATACACTGAGTTCGGGTGTGCTCAGTAGCTAGTACAAATGTATAAAGCAGGGGTGCACAGTGATCTATGGCAAAATTCAAAGTGTAGATAAGGCACAGTATAGAAATGCAATCCATGTCTACATTCCATAAGGTCATCAAGCCAAGGACACCCAGCTCTATTGAGGTGACACTGAGAATTAACCAGAAATTTCCCAGAGGATGGATAACCAGGAAGAAGGTCAGTATTAACACCAGCAGGATGCCAAAACCAGAGATCAGGACAGGCATTGTTACTGATAAACCATAGTGGTCCATGAAAACAAAGGTAGGATTGAATACAATAAACTTGATGCTCTGTATAAGAGAGAGCGGTCTCAGCTTCTCCAACAATTCTACCGCCTCCCTCTGTGTGTTTTCACTAGTCCTGGCCACCAGGTACAAACGAGAAGCAATTATGTTGTTCTCATCTCCAGCTTTGGAGAAAATGATGTCATTTTTGAAGTGCTGGAATTCTGGCTTTTTTAAAAAGGAGCTCTGGAGGATGCTGATAAAGTCACTTTTGTTGGTTGCACTGATGTTACCCACTCGAAGGTACTGGTAATACTGTTCAATCCAGGACACTGTATTGAACCCCTGGCTTAGTGTTTTTAAGTCTTCTTGGACAGTGCCATTCCAGTACTCCAGAGGTTCATAAATGTAGAAACCTATCACTGGGCTGTAGTTGCTGAAATACTTTTGCTGTATGAGAGCATAGGAGACACTTGGCGACTCACTGGCAAGAAGGTTGATAATGTTGGCTCCATCATTAATCTGTAAGCACCCCATAAAGGAGAAAGAGGCATAGATGAGATACAGTATCACCACAAATGGCTTGACATATATGTTGGTAATCCACTCATTGTAATGCTCTCGAAGGAAGTGCTGGATAAAATGATGCTGGTACGGGTTGGTCTCGTGATGAGAAGTATGCTGATGGCCATCATTCATCATGGTCTGGAACCACACAGGTTTCCGGTCCAGGTATTCTGCTGAAGGAATTTTACAGCAGAAGATGCTGTGATAACGATTCTGCTCCAACTGGCCAGCAAAGACCAGGCAGGAGCCAAAGAAGGAGAAGATATAGAAGTAGTTCAACAGGATGGAGACACACATATTCTGGCAAAAAACTTTTACAGCTTCAATGTTGGTGAAAGGGCTTGCACCCATGCCAAAGGCTATGAAATACAAGGAGCTTGTCATTGTATAGGAGACCATGACATCTGAGTAGGCATCTGCTACTCTGTCCTTGAATGGCAGATTCTCTCTGGTTCGGCGCCATCCTGAAAGAAGTTCGAACACTCCTTTGGTTCCATGACCTGAAATGAGAAAACAAAGTACATGCATGTCCATATATAAAGGGGGTCCCATCATCCTCCAGGTTTTCCATCCTTCAGCAAGCAAAAACATTTGTCAGCTAAGCTTCATTATAATTTTGTTACCAGTTAAACTAGTGGAAACTTGTGAAGTGTCTGTTGAAAACTAGATACCAGAATTCATATGCAAGTGCTTAAATTAGGAACCTGATATTCTGAGATTTTTCATGCTCAGAAATGAAATGTACCTTTTAAAAGACACTTACTGATTTTATCAGACATTGAATTAGTTCCCAAATAGGCTGCCCATATAGCATAAAGGAGAACATTAAGTATGGTTCAAGTCTGGGATTCATTCTTGAAATTCCTTCTGGCATCCTACATATTTCAGCATTTTAGGGATTCAGCCTGAAACACTTACAAATGCAAATAACACCATTTTCTTCCACAGAGTATAAATTAAAGGCATTTTTTTGGAAATGAGGAGGTGTGACCAAGAAAGGGACACCTTGGTTCTCCATGATGGACAAAGGGAAAAACATACTGCCATTAAGCACAGATAACCAGAATAATTTGTATAGTGGTTCCCTACACATTGAGTGAAAATAGAACTTCTCAGTGATATTACACAAGTTTTCAGACTTAATGAAAGTTGACATGCTGGTGGTGATGATGGAAAGTACAGTACTGGTTAAAAAACTGATCCAGATTAATTATCTTGAAAATGAATGGGTTTTTTTTTTTTTAAATGATTATGTCTTCCCCTCTCTCTCTCTCTCTCTCAGTTATCCAGAGCTCCTACTGGGGAGAAGGAATTCACTTCACTTAGAGGACACTTAGAAAACAGCCAACCTCCGTGGCAGATTCTTATTTTTTTCACTGATAAGTATTTTAGGGGTATGATTTTTTAATAAATTAAAGCTTAGTACAAACATATTTTCATTTTACTCGCCACAGTCACAGTCCAGGAAGTCTACAACTATTAAACTTTGGGACAGAATGGCAAAGATGAAGCTAAGCTTACTAGAAAAGGTTTAACTAATAAAAGTTTTAAATTGTTTATACATATTAATATAATTTATATATTGAGTACACACACACACACACATAATCTTTTATTTCCCATAAGATAACTTCAGTATGGGGGAAAATATAAAAAGTAACATTAAAAACCACAGCCAAAAGTGTTTGGCTTTCAAATAAAACTTCTAATCAACAATAAAAAATACATATTTGTGTTTGGGTGAGATAGTGGAAAGTCCTCTGCAGTTTGCATCAAGCCCTGACAAAATTGTGGACAATGTAAGGAGACACACTACTGAGCAGAGAAAGAAGCAGAAGCAGATTGCGAATGCTCCTGTCTTCGTGTGCCTTCGCTCTTTGCAGTAGAAGAATTGCATGCAACAAAGCATGCAAAATGGTAATTTTCCTCTAACACAACCAGAAATATGACAACAGGAGATTTGCAAATAATGAAGTGTGTAATAGTGAACAAAAAGTCTGTTGAGTTTGTCTTTTGATTTAAGATGTTTGGATTCATACAACTGCTTATGTTGCCCAAAGCAGACTCCCGACAGCCATTCTAGACAGGCGAAATTACAGCATAAACTGTCAAGTTCTGTGAACATTACCTGCTTTACTGCAAATCAGTGTCCCCAGAGAAAGATAAACATACAGCATTACAGAATTCTTGCAGTTAGCAAAAAGCCTGTGTGGAAACGCTGTTCTTTTGTGGATCACCATCTTGGGTGGGACCTTAAATTCCCTGGTAGGTTTAGGGTGAGTCTGTTCAAATTCTCAAGGCGCAGCTGTCTTGTATACTGTCACTTTGGACCATCAGACAAGAAGAATTGGCCCCTTGGGTGGCATAAAGTTGCCGAATCCAATGACTTGGCTCCAATTTTATATCATGCTTAAAGCAAGCATGTAGGTAGACTGCAGGGCCTGGACTGTACTGGTTGGTCACCACTTCCAGTGCCCATGTCCTAGCATGGTTTAATTTAATGGTGTTAGGAGCTGCATCTCATTCTTTTTTTGGGGACAGTGAAGTACAATGATCTTAATCACATTTCTGTGTTTACCCCCTCCCCATTTCCCCATTGATTCTGGGTGGTTCTTTTCCAGATGTTTCTGACAAAGATCTCTTTAATGTACAATTAATGTACAATTTTACCACATCCCATAAAGCCATAATACCTCTCTTTCTAAGTCAGCTCCTGACTTGCCACTTCTCTTGCAGGTTTGGGCATCCCTTCTCTTTCTCTCTCTCTCTTTTTGTTTTCTTCTCTTATGAGGAAGGCTGAGGGAATGAGTTAAAATACAGGATTTCTGCTCCTATTACTTGTGTCATTCTTCCCATCTCTCATCCCATGAAGACTCTGACACTGAAGGCAGAGTGAACACTCTGAGCAGGGATGTTGTTTTCTACCTCAGTTTTCTCTCTTCCCTGCTCTCTCCCAGGTACCTTGCTGTAATCTGAGACCAAGGGAATGCTTGGTCTACAGAGCCACACTCATTCAGGGTATAACTGTGACTTTGAGAACATTTTTCCCCTCTAGCATCTCTCTTCTGCCTTTAACAACATGATGGTAGTCACATTGTGTGGAACCACAGATCGGTCTAGTCCTACCTAGTTGACCTGACAAAGTGCAGGGATAGGATTTCAAGGAGAGGATGTTGGGAAAGGGGGCAATTCTTTTCTGTTCCAGCCTCTGAGATTTTTTGCATTCAGCCAGAAGGCCTGCCAAAACTAGAGTCTGTATTTGCAATGTCATGTTTGGAGGTATTCAATTGTCAATCCATTTCTAAATGCACTCACACTTTTTGGCCATCACAGCCTCCTGCTACCAGGAACTTTATAACTTCATTATTTGCTGAATGAAAGAAGAACTTACGTTTATTTGTTTCAAACTCTCAGACATTATGGCTGAACTAAGCAAAATGCAAACCTGAGAACTCCTTTAATAAAATCCATTCTATGCATGCGTTCTTTGTTCCTGAGATCTCCCATCTGAATAGTCTCAGCACCCCTGACCCTTCTGACACCTCTCCTTGACCACATGTCCCCAGCTAGATGTCTGCTCTTCTGCTGGCTCTCCAAAATGCATGTGGTAATTTGCCATCTGGGTGTTACCAATAAAATATAAAATAACTGAGTTGTACCTTCCATTCTTTGAGAAAAGGTATATATATTTCTAGGCATCAATTTTCACAAAGCTTCTAGGATTGCAGTAGTGTCTAAGATCTCTGTCCCCCATCTAGATGTGACTGGGGCCCATAATTTGCAAAAGTACAGAAAAAACTGTGGGAGATTCTTGTTAGGAATCAGAGATAAAAGTAATTGGCAAAATAAGAGATTTTAAAAATATTTTAACAGTTAGTGTGGATCAATGTTATGTTTTCAAAATGGAAATTTGTCAAAAGAAATTATTCTACAGAGAAATTTTAAGTTATGATGGATTGACACTTTCCAAAGAAGCCTTAGGTGAAGCAACATTCTATCAGCTCTGTTGAAAATTTCTAATAATATTGACTTTTCTCTGCTTATTCCAAAATCGCACTTACCTGACCACCTATGAGGTTACATTCACAGCTACATCTTTATTGTGTTTTTATTGTTCCTAATTTATAAATTTTAGTGTATCACATTCTCAGTGGTGAGTACCTGGGTGCATTTAATTTTAAAGTAGGTACATAATGACTAACAGAAAAGGTTTTTCTTGTGAAGCCTATAACATATGCAAAAACTACCCAAAAGTATACATTAATGTGTTTGCAGTAACTTGTGTTAATATTGAAAAGTAAAACACCATAATTAAACTCTAGACTTTTTCTCTAATAGAAGAAGCAGTATCTTAAGGAAATAAAATACTGATACTTGTAATATCTTTGAGGATGAAAATTGGCACTAATTTTCTTATGATTATTATTACACAGTTGTTAAATTTCCACTTATCTCCCTTTTACAGATAACTTCAGGTCTATCATATAAATACAGGAATTGGGGAATATAGTGCAGTAACTCTTTTGCTGCCACAAAAAGAAATCTTTGTCTGACTGGTTTTCCCACATCATTACTCCAATATGAAGTTTTCCAGTCACTCTCCCCGATGTTCTCCCCAGATAAGCAGTTCTGATCCCTTTTCCCACCAAGGATACAAAGCATTTTTTTCTGAATTGGATGGAAAACAATGTTGTCTTGACATTTCTGATGATTCAAACACCGCTGTCACTCTGTAAAATTCTCTTCCTTCAGCTTCAGTGCTAATGTCGCTGACAACACTGACAGTGGAGTTCAGTTCACTGAGCAGTTCTAGGAAGGTTCACAGGGTCTTTGGCTCTGGGTCAAAACTGCCAAGTTTCTCTAGTACTAACATGACATGAATGAAGTACAGCAATTTTTTATTTGCCAGACAAGCAATGGCCTATGCCTACCTAAGAAGAAAGCAGACAACAGAAATTTTAAGTCCATTACTTGTGAGATTATGAAGGCAAACAAAGCAGGCAGCAGAGAATCTGGAAATGTATTAATGGTTTTTCTACCTCAAATTTTTTTAAGAAAAAAAAAAAGGTTAACTATGAGCAGATATTTAAAACTGGTTTAAAGAGGTTAGGGATGGAAACAAGAAGAGTGAAATAACTGATTAAAGGCAACTTGATTCGGTTAAGTTTATTCAAGCTGGAAGAGTCTGGAGAAATGGATAAATCAAAAGCTAAGCCAAAGCAATCTCTGAACTATTAGCAGTGACCTTGGAGAATACATGCAGATAGGATGGTCCAAGAAGAATGGAGAGAAAAGCAAAATATCTGTCTTTAGAAAAGAGAAAGAACTTAACGTTCACCAGCTTAGTTCCTATCTCAAGAGATAATATAACAAGTACCTGCAAACCCATTTACCATCCCTGAGTGGACAGGAAGGTGATCAGAAAAAGCTAATACAGATTTATCAAAAACAAATAAGCTAACCTAATTTCTTGCTTTGAGAATTAGCTTAAAGGAGACAGGCTATTTATCTCAGTAATGTTTTTGATATTATTCTATTGGACTTTGCAAGTTTTTAAATACTATTGCACTTAGTATTCTGACAAACAATTAAGGGAATACCATCTAGAAGAAAACATGGTAAATACGTACTGATTGAAAGTGCACACTTATAGAGTTGTTTCCACTGGTCTATCAGTTCTCACAGGGACATTATAAGTGAGATTGCATCAAAGGTCCATCTTGGACCTGGTACTTTTTTATTTTTTTCATTAATGATATGGACGCTTATGGAATTTGTGTGTGATGCAAGACCTCGAGGAGTTCAAACCCTCATAAATCAAGGCTTTAAACTTGGAGAAGTGGACAGAAATCAATAAGATGAAATTTAATGATGATAAATGCAAGGCACTTTATGTTAGGAAATCAAATGAAATAAATGCATAATAAGGAATAATAGATGAAGAGGAAATAAGACGAAAGATTGTTTAGAGGATATAGGAATTTCAGTGGGAGTAAGCAAAAAATATTTTGTTACAACACATAAAAAGCTGCGTTATCAGTAATAACAAAAAGTTTTGAAGCAATAATTTTGCTCAGTCTACTACGATGGAGGCATAACCTGGAGCACTGTTTTTTGAAGTGGGGTATGGCATTTTCATAGAATCATAGAAGGGGTTTGGTTGGAAGGGACCTTTAAAGATCATGTAGTTCCAGTCCCCCTGCTCTAGGCAGGGGCATTCAAAAAAATTTGGAAAAATTAAGGTGAATTCCTTGGGGAATAAAACCAGCAAACAATACCCTGCTTGTGAAATATGAAAAACACAAAGAAAAGCTGAGTGAGTTGGCCTTTTCTCCCCCACAGACTGGAATGCCAATGGGGACTCAATAACATTCAACATGAAAAAAAGATATCACAAAGAGGAAAGCAATCAATTCTTTCTCATTTCTACTGGCAGGAAGACAAGAAAACATTGGTTTCATTTGCAGAAAAAAACCATTCAGGTTAGATATCAGAAAAAACAAAGCTTTCTTCCTCTAAGGCTCATTAAACACTGGAACACACTGTCTAAGGAGGTCATAAAATCTTCTTCACGGGAAGTCTAAAGGCTAGATTAATAAATGTTAATGGAGGTGCTAGGTACATCCTGTCTTAGAGATGTGAGGTGTATTTTATGCGGATTCCTGAGGTCTCTAACACTTGTACATTGTACCTAACTGATTTAAGATACTTAGGATTACCAAGCAAAACCAGCCTGCCTTCTGTGTTGTGTTTAATAATAGGAAGAAAACACATCTTACAAGTAAGTGCCACAACACAGCTTTACTCTACATCACTGTGCTAAGAAATCCAAATACATTCAGTTTTCATTGACAGCCACACCTATAATCTTGTATACAGGATGCAATGACTGCTTTTTTTAACATCATAGTGGTGGACAGTAAATATATTTTTACACTACAATTCTTCACTGTGAGTTTACAGGAATTACCTTTCCATTAGTTTATCTAGAAAAATAACCTATAACTCCTGGAGGGGGAAATCACAATTCTTTTTCCTTGGGAATAGATGAACAGGGCACATTGAGGGTTTTTTTCTTTCTTGGCACTGGAGAGACCAAATCATCTCCTAGAAAAACTGGGCTTACTTTATCTAATTGATGCCTCATCATAGCAGGGGTCATGGCCATTAGTAGCATATTGACATGACCTATTCTTTAGCTAATTAAATGTTTTAAGACAATATAGTTATTTGGGTGAAATGTAACAGCTTGCGGTATTCAGAAGGTTGTGATCTAATATTTTATTCTGGTCTTAAAGATTAAAAAAGCTATGAATTTACCAATCTCTATTGATTTGAAAATGCACTCTATTTTAGATAGTTTAGGCTCATATAATCACTTTTTTACAGAGGTGGAACTTTCCATCTCAACACAATAAAATGTAGGATGCATTTGCTCTTCTGCTTAGTCACTAAAGTAGTATCCCCACTTGCATCTAGCAAACTGAAGCCCAGAGATTAACCAAATTGATCACAATTCGGTCAAAGACCGTCCATATTTCACAAACAAAGAAGTAATAGAAAGAATGATTAAACTACTTATTTTTGAAGACTCAGTAAATCCATGGGATCCTTGAGGCAGAAGACAAAGAATATTTGAAGCTTGGTGGTACCTTAGGTAGCATTAGGATATCTGAGGAAATGTTTACCTTAATCTAGATCCACTTCCATAAAGGTAAATCTCGGGAGAATGCACTGGAGCAAGAAGTAGACCTTGACCATGAGGCTGAATAAACAACTTCCCAGCTTGATTAAGGGTAAGACAGAGCATACTTTTTCAACTAATCTAAAATATAGGTGAGAAAAGGGTGGTTTTCATTTTATATCTCTCTATGTACATCTAAAATAACTGTAATTGAATTGCTCAGACAGTTGGATTGTTTACCTTATCTTCTTTACTTAGTTTTCTCTTAGCTATTATGCTGTTTTAATAGTAACTGGAGTAACTAAAGGATTCTGATGAGACAGGTGAGGGAGTAAATCACTTTCACAGCAGTTAGTGGCTCACTCTTTCTCTGGAAGCTCAATACAAGAAGTGAACTAGGACCTCATCCTACCAGTAAGATATCTGAGCTGGTTCAGACTTCGGGGACAGAGGGTCTCATTGTGGAAGCAATGCACCTCTGACTACCATGGTCCAAAGGCAGGGGTTTCCTTGAGTCACAGGGGTCATCAGTGGTATTATAGTATTTATACCTTCTAAACGTCACTGACCTTACAGCAACAAATTCATAAAGTCCAGCCAAGATCTGCTGACGAACCTCCTGCAGAAATTTCATTTTCTCTTAACATATCATTCATTATCTCATCTGAGACACGACATTTTCTGATATTAAAAAACATTTAAACAAGTGAATTAAATAATTTCTAGGTTCATTCTCCTTGTGTACCATGGCATGCACATTTTTTTTCTCTAACGAGATTTCTGTAGATGTGCTGACAGAGGGGTTTACACCCTGCTGTGCCTTTCCATCTTGAAATGTATACAGGATAGAATTGTTCTTTTAAGTAATAGATCTCTATCATAATGGAGATCTCTATCCTAAAATTGGCTACTTTACAGAGCTGGAGTTTACAGCAAGAGTGTTTAACCAACTGCAATGGAGCCTCAGCCAGCTGAAGCATGTGCCTTTAGTGACAAGGACGTCAGGGAAATCTCTAGTGCTACACAAGGGATTTTGGTATTGCTAGATTTTAGCACTTCCAACAAACACAGCAAATGCACTTGCAGTTATAACAAATATCATAAATTAGGTCAGTTGTGCCCAATAGATTTTTCTATTTCTTTAAACATATTCCTCCCAATTTATGGCTACTTTGTGGGCCTGAGCACATTTGTGACTTCCAGCTCCCAAGTTTTGGTGTATCCCAATTACATCGTGAACCCCCTTAAAATAGTAACAGTGTATCGTGGGGCACTTCTATTAAATACACAAACTGTGACTGATGCTTTCATGCGTACTCCAAATGACTGCATTCATTTCTGTGCTTATGAGCCCTTCTGAAAAGCCTTTTAAATAATTCTGGGAGTTGATGATGAGACCAAAGCATGAAAGAATTAGTCTCCTCATGCACATCTGGCAGATAGCAACCCCATGAGGGTTTAAGGCTGAAAAGCAATGCAGAGAGAGGCAAACATTTGAATCTGTTTGGTGTTTGCTGTATAATGGCATTTCAGAAAAGAGCTCAGTATCAGCATTACACTGCTCCTGCGAAATATTGCCAACTTCTCAACTACAACCATATCTCTGGTATCTGATCTCCTTGGAATGACTACAGCAGGAGATGTCGATTATACACCAATGTGCATGACTCTCCCAATGAAATGCCTCTCTCATTTCAGCAGTTAGAAAGTGAGCTGAGGACTTTACCTAGGGGCTTGATTTTTAAACAGCTAAAATTATGTGGGAATATCGTATTGTCTATCTCCATCCTGTTTTCTTAAATCTTTCTATTGCAGAAGGAAGTCTATAGAGAAATACACACCTGTAGAAGAAGAAAACAGTGTGATGACATAGCAAACATAGTGAAGTCCCTCTGTTAATTTACCTTCCAAATCCTAAGGGACGTCAATCTGTAATATACATTAATGCCACTCTGTTGGAAGCACAGATGAAAAGTGATGGCTCACTTGCTCTTTTGGTCTCCTTTCTTTTGTGTAGTCTCTTCAGCTAATCAGCTCCACAGCCCTTGAGAGCTCCCTCGCTCTACCCTTTCCCATTCACCTCAAAATAAATGTTGTCTGAGACGACATAAAGAAGCCCAGATGTGAGCAAGCAACTATGGGAACTGGGTTAAATCATGTGGTGATAATTTGCTTACATGTCACATCCCTTCAGCATGTCCTCAATCTTTCATTGTTTTCTGGTTTGCATTTTGTAGACTCTCCAAGGCAAACACTGTTATCCCTGTTTGCACAGAGACCAGTGTAATGGGACCTTGATCTTGATTGGAATTAAGAATAATTAATGCTAACATGATTTTAGCATCTCTGATTTTGAATCTTATCCAGTTTTGGATCTTTCATATTGAAAAGGCCTTTCCAGATTTTCACCATAAGCAGCCCTATGTAGAAGCCCAGGGTCGAACACTGGCGATGAGCCAAAGACCTGCTAGTCCAGACAGAAACATGTTTCTAACTGGACCGTAGTGACATCACTTTGTATTCAAGATTTGTTTGCTACAGCTCATTTTCAGGTCAAATTTTACAATTTTTCATGCCTAGAAACTCCCCTTCTTCTTGCTAGAAGGAACTGAAATATTAAATAGCAACCTTCCCCACCTCATGCATTGAAACAGAGCTGAACATGGAGAACATTTCAATGGATGTGATTAGTCATCAGGCTGCACACCTCATTATGTGAGATTTACGTTTGAGCTAATGTACACTGCTTGCAAATTGTATATAAAGTTGGAATCCTGCTTAGCTTTCTGCTGTGCTTAGCAATGAATTAAAAGAGCTTTTTCCTCTTTCCCATCTAAGCCTTTTAATGAACATTGTTAACAAGGACTGCACATATGGAAATTGCTATTCATTGACATGAGTTTAAGTGACATATAGAAGACAAGGGAGCAAATTTGGATCAAGCTATTGATGAATTTATTATATATTCATTTATGCTGAAAGCATAGGGTAGATTTGTGACACTGATCAGAATGCTTTGTTTATCACTTGGATTTGATAATTCAGTAACATCTGAATGAAAAACAGGTGAATAAGGTACTAATGAGCCTCAAGAAGGGATAAAATTTTATCAAGTGTGGATTCTAGCATTCAGAAAATAAAAGAATCTATACTTGAATCATTATAGAAGCAATGTGTTTTGTCATTTGGTTCTTTCTGGCAATTGTGGGGAAAACTTTTACCTTTGAATGGCAAGATACATTTGTCTGTACAATCTAAAGTTTCTGAACTACTAGAGCGTAACAAGCAACAAGCAGGAAAAAATTCACCCTTCACTTTCCCCAGTGAAATTAGGCTTCCGACAGACTGATGTCCCCTTGCCTGAACAGCTGGAGGTTCTCCTGGATGAAGCTTTGTGGGGCTTTACTGCTCTTTGAAAGCGATATAGTCTGCCTGACTGTGGATATTTCTCTTACATCCCCAAAGCCTCATGAGTCACCATCTTTTCACACTGGCTGAAGATCTGGTCCTGTGGTTAGCTTGGGTCATGGAGTTCATAGTAGGATAAGGAGCGTGATTACCGCATCTTGGCTGAAGTAGCTCATTTTCGATTGCTACCCCAGGGCCAGGTTCTAGCTGAGAAGAGCAGGGCTAACTTCTGTCTTGATAGTTAATGTAGTTCAAATCCATTCCTTCTCTAATAGCTTCTGTCCAGATGACACTGCAGTGCAGAGCACAGCACGCCTGCTCTTCACTCAGCCACTGAGGTTTCCATCTAAACTACTTATCTTGATGTAAAAACACACCTTTTCTGCAACGAAGAGATAGCTCCAGACCGAAGGGAATGAACCCATCTGCTGACAGGGTGATATTTTTAACAGCACTGTTAGTGCAGGATTTGCTGACATTTGTTTACTTCAGAAAAGGGATGGGAAGGCAGAGCAGGAGGCAACATTAGCCTTTCACTTCTGTTTGCTGGGAGGGAAGGAACTACAGGGGACTGACACAGCAGTTTGAAAAATAGGTATTAAATCTCCCTTTCCCTTCTTAAAATGCCCAGGTTCTGCATTGCACAAGGATGTGGAAGGAGGCTTGCCCTTGCCAAGCCTGAGACAGTGCCCGGGAAGGAGGTGTTGGATGCACTTCAGCACCACAGCTCTGGCTCAGGTCATCCCACTTGGTGGGACCGCTCAGGCTGGGGAGCCTCCTTCCATTTGCCTGTGAGATGCAGGAAGCTGCCAAGCAGCTGATGCAGTGATGTGGCTGCTGCCCCACATAGCCATCCACGAGCAATCCATTGCAATCCACTCTGCTCACAGAGTGATGCTGTCAGGGGGCAACAGTCCTCTCCCAAATTCCCAACTCGCCCTTATAAATTTACCCCGGGGATCACAGGCTGCAGATCCAGGATGCATATCAGGTTTATATCAGGTTGCATATATATCATTTATCAAACAGCAGTGCCAGGGAATCAAGTGGATGCAGGAATTCATCCAGCCAAATGGTTATAATGGTCCTCAGCACGCGTCTGCGTGGGCAGAAGTCCATCCCTGGACCTAAGAGTTTCTCCTCATTAGACAAAGAGTGAAAAGCAAAATGAATCGCAGAGAGAAGAAATGACTCATCCAAATGACTTGAATAAAACCCTACTCCTTAGGTTTCTTTATGCAGCTCTATGGAAAAATTACAACTGCAACGTATTGATGCTCTGTCACCTGCTCCATGACTCTCAGCTAGGCTCATATCAAAATTGTTCAAAAACCAGTGACATTAATAATGGCCATTCAGAAGGTTAACAGGACCTGCCTACCTCCATGGAGAAAAACTGCTTGGAAAGGGTCAATAAAGTAAGAGGTAACACATGAGGATGTGGAAGCAAGTGAGTCAAGAAGCATCTGGAGCTTGGGGGAGTGTTTTGGGAAAGCTGGACTTTGTGTTTGACCTGTTGAAATCCTCATTTTTAAAGCACTTGCCACCGGCTACTATCAGAGATAGGATGCTGAGCTGGATAAACGCTCTGGCCTGAATCGGTCTGAATACTTTTACTGCATGTCCCCTGTGTGTTCATGGGGCTGACAGCATTAAGATCTATATGCACCTGAAGAATGAATTAAAGCTGTGCAACAGTTCTGGCCTCAAATTCTGACATGTAAGTTTCTGACTTTACTGATTTTAGTCTTACAGTAATACCATTTAGGAAGCTCTCTTTGAATTGAGGGGTCTTGGAGCAACCTGCTCTAGGTGTCCCTGCCCATGTCAGGGGGGTTGTAACTCAATGATCTTTAAGGTCCCATCCAACTCTAACCATTCTGTGATTCTATTATACAAATACTTGCCTCATTCACCACATGGTCTCAGGCCCCTCACTATTTGTACACAGCACTGATTACAAAGTGATTATTTTGCCACGGGTTGATATGGCAGTGCATGCATCAATTCCCACTTGCACTACATACATTAATGAATGTGATGACCTCTGTGAGATTTTTATGGGCGTTATACCAATTTTATGACAGGGTAATCAAGGCAAAAAGAAACCAGATTTTAAAATGTCACCAGGACCCATCACTGAGCACTTGACATAGACCAGGCCTTGCTGTTCTCAGTAGCATGGGACGTTTATTGCAATTTATAAGTTTAAAGCCTGATATAAAGCAATATATGTATATGCCATATTTTGGGGTTTCGTACCTTAGGTGTTAGACCAAGACACAGGAGAAATAAACCGTGCAAACTAATAAGCATCTGTTAAAATACGTTGCTTTCCCAATTTTGAAGATAGCACGACACACTGCTTTTTCTGTAAGGCTTGAACTCCTTCCTTTCTTGCTTTTCAGCCTTTTCAAGAGGCAGGGTGGCCACCAGTGTAGGTCTCCTTCATGCCTCTGATTTCTCCCCCAGCCCAAATCACTGGTCAGAGGACCCCATTAAGAACTGGAATTAGACCAACAAGCTCTTTCCCAGTTTTGTGGTGCATGGCCTCATCTTCAAGCTGCTTCTCATAAAACCTGATGAAATGGTTGTAAACAGAGCACGAGATGAGCTTTCTTTTCATGGCAAAACTCCCACAGACATCTGATGTACCAAGTGTTGGCATTAAAATTATGAGTGGGCTGGCTTGTGCGGGATGAAAAAAACCTTTCCCAGTTAGCAGCATTTAGCAGCTCATTAACGTATCTGAAACCTGACCTTTAGCAGTCTCTCCCAGGTGGGTATAATTAAGCGTTTGCTTAATAATTATGCTGGCTAAACTCGCTGTAGCCTTAAAAAAATATATGCGAAACATTTCTGGTTGGGGGAGTGTCCTTTTTGCTAGGAATACCAGGAGCAGTGAGCCAGCTGGCTGCCCACTCTTTTCCCAGTATTATTTTGAACATCCGTAATTTCACATGTGCATAATTTTGCACACGAATTTAGTTTGAATATGTACTTTCCTAATACCCCAAGGAGGAGGAGAGTTGGAGGCAGACTGGCGAGGGAGTGTTTTCTCTGACGAATTTGTTGTTGTGCACAGGCCCCTACAGAGGTCATTGGAGTTTCCTAATCTGCATCCATTCTAATGAATTAAATATTTATAGGGTTAATTTTCTGTCACGGGGGCCAGCTGGTGCATTCTAAGCATTGCTATGCTATTTTACTTCTTTAGCCTCTAAATTAGAATGGTCACATACAAATCCTAATTAGTACCTGGGAATTATTTGGGAAAGTGCCATGGAGAGGGTAATATCATTCCAGGAAGTGTGCAAATGATTTCATCCCATGTAGGCAGTCACAGCCCTGGCCATGTTTTCTGTACTGGTGGGAGGGAGAGGAGCTGCCTTGCTTTATAGAATAACTGACCTAACAGCATGTCATTAGTGCCAGCTTTAGGACCAAACCCTCGGCTGCCCTGAGCCTGTCAATCCCACCCGACTTTATTGTGTGCACTCATTAATTTATCTGACCATTAAGAAAGAGCAGAGTTTTTCATGGTAATACGAGTTGGGGAGATGATTTCCTTCTCTCTCCCTCTGTCGTGCTGATTCAGCTATCTTTCTCTAAAACGTCTGATGGAGATTACCCCTTGTAAGAAGCCCAGTGCTGTGAAAGAAAAGACAGGAATAAGGAAACTGGTGGTTCCTTCAAAACCTCTGATTTTTGTGCTTTTGGTACGCTTTAGAATGTTGCATTGTCAGTCATTGCAATGAACATAAGGCAGAGATAACCTGAACACTGACTACAGACCTTATTTAATCGCTTGGTAGCTGTAACTGAGAGATGTAAAAAGTCCGGAGAGATGCAACCTGTTAGTCTGTTACCAAAAGAGGGTTTTGCTTGCTAAGCTCAGAAGAAAGAAAATTATAACCTACACCAGAAGCAAGGTGCTGACTGTTCTCAATGAATCACTGGTCTCACGGCATGCATCCTTTTATTACTTTTATGTCAGCAAAGCTTTGTGAGTAGCACTCTGCAATGTGCTCCCAGTACATTGAATTTACTCAGAAAGGCAAATAACGATAAATATAAAACGAACAAACTATATACATAAATCACTGCAATTTAAATGTGGGACATAAAGCAAAGTTATGTTTTGTTTTAAAAAGAGATTTTGAGATTGTTTGCCTCCTACAGGAACCAATATATCAGTTTATTTTAGATGATTGCTTCTGAGAATGTTGCCCATTCATCTAAACCATGACATCGCAAATTGCTCTTTCCTTTCAATTTTAAAGAACTAAAAGTGATTTCAGATATTGTCATGAGTTATCATTATAAGACTGAGCCAGAAATTTGTATAGTTTCAGTCTATATCTCTCAAGCTGATAAATGATTGTTTTAATGGTGTTTTCATTCATAAGCCTACACTGCACAGACTTAAAAGATTGCTAAATACAAACCAGAGTGCTACGTCAAAAGTTAAAAATGCAACAAGGAGTACTAAAATTCATTTTCTTACAGCTTCATTATCTGGGACCTGTAAGATGTACCCAGTGTCTTCCGAAGTGTATTTCTCAAAAGAAGCAGTAAATTACCAAAACAAATGCTTACCCATGAGAAAAAAAGCTACTTAGTTACTCCATAATCTGCGTTTTGGAACCTCTTTTTGTATACAATCTTATTCTTATGTATGTAAAGTTAGTATTGAATATTTTTTTCCTTTTAAATGGGAAGGTGAAAGCTTCTCGTAGCTGTGCTCTCACTATACACAGAGTTCTGCTGCTTGAACACCAGATTACTGCAGACTCAGGTTGTTTTCTCAGGATTTGCAGCAGCATACAGGACTCTTCAAACAGGTCCAGTTTCTGGTGTCCTGGGACTGTGCAGGAACCCTGACTCTCAGCTGAGCAAACCAAAGTTTTCTACGGTTTGTAAAGAAAGCCCCCAGATTCTGACACCAGGCTCCCAGGAGAGCAGAAAACAGCCACAAACACTACTTTCTTTTTCCTTCTTCTCTTCCCCTGCACCAGTCTTAGAAATTTAAAGCCAATTTCATGGTGAAATCTGCAACGAAACTTTCACTCTGTTAAAGCTTTTTTCTGAGGAGTTCAACTGATTTATAATCACGCTTCTGGATAAATTCCAGCAAACCTGAATTATTGTCTTTCTAATTAGCAACTTTTTACTGCCTTAGAAGTTATCTATGAAATGTAAGAGGTCTCCTTTTAATGTATCTTTTTCTCTTCCCTGAATGTTGGTGAAGCAGTAAACCAAATCTCAGCTGCTATGATTTCAGTTGGTAATGCCTCACAAAACCCACATAAAAAGTTTATTAGTTTTATAGAGTACTATTCTCAATGACGGGGATTTACCTTACTGAGTAGAGGCTATACATTTCCTCGGTGCTTCCTTCCAGGGCAGGGTAGGAAAGGAGCTTTTCTCTTATTCCACCCCATAATGCTACCAAATGGCCAGCATGCCCATACCAGCCTGACAGTCACACCTGCACCAAACCAACCCCACCTGCCCCAGGTGATTCACCACAAAGCAAGAACAGAGCAGAAGGCCTCTGGACTAAGGATGGGGCTTGGAGCAAAAAGTTTGGGAGTTATTCTGTGGGTGAACAATTAAAAAAAAGGTCATATTTGAGCTATTGGCATCCCCACATTGTTAATTTTGCTGCTGTGGCCACTCCTGCTCTTGCCAGTATCTGAGAAAAACAGCTGTTGATGGACGTGACTCTGCTCTGGAAGACCTGAGATCATCTTCAGCCTGTGTCACTGTCAGAGGTTGCAGTGGGGTAGGTCATCCCCTTGACAATAGGGTGTCATGGCTGGCTTGCTCTCTTCTCCCAGGCTCCTCACTTCTGCTTCCTTCTTTACTGTTGGGGTGATGGAAGACTAACCTGCCCTTGCAGAAGACATTGAGAGTGACATTTCTGGAAAAATGTATTTATGAGAAACAAGAATGTAGCTGAAGGTGATGCTACCCCTCTACTCTGCTCTTGTGAGGCCCCTCCTGGAGTACTGTGTCCAGCTCTGGAGTCCTCAACATAGAAAGGACTCATTCTGAGACTGAATGGCTACCTCTAAATCATTCTTGACTCCCAAACTGTCTAATAGTTAGGAAAATGTGAGTTGTCCCTGACCAAAAGCATGCCAGGGACATACAGAATGTGTAAAGACGGTGGTCCACTGTCCTGTCCTGTACTTTGATTTTACCAGTATAGATGCAGCCTTGCAAGTCACCCCAAGGATGCTCATTCCATGTAGACGTCCTAACCAAGTCACTTTCTCTCCATTGATTTTTCTCTTTTTTATGTGTAACTTTATCTAAAAAGATAGAAAGAAGACAACTTAGCTTGTGTATCTAGAGATCTACAGATGTCTGTGTCCTTCCATTGACTTAGAAGGAGCTTGAGAAGACAGCATCAGACGTAGGCAGTTTGGTTATGTCAGGTGGAATGAGTCCAGGCGTGTGTAACTGAAGACCAAGATTACCTCTTAGGAACTGAGTCATCTGGTGAGGTAGGGATTTGTACTGAAGCCAAGGAGGTGGTTGGCAGAGCTGTATTTCCACGCCATGTTACATTTTGACTGTTATGTGTTGGGGATGTTTCTGGAGAGTATTCTGGCACCTTATAAAAATACATAGTGATATGAATGAAAGGTTGTTGTGGATTTGAAGTATTCCTGTTAGGAGGTCTGCCTTCTCTATGCCAACAAGAGCTAGAAGAGATGCTCTTGCATAGTAAAGAGAGCAATATCTAATTAACAGAGAATAAAACCATGGTGTCAGCAGATCATACAAATGTTATGGTTGCAAACAGCCAAGAAGCCTGTCATTAATTAATTTTCCTGCAAACCATTCTGCAGAAAACTCTTCTTTGCCTTTGGCACCAGGCAGAACGATGATGGCAGGTTTTATTACTTCTGGAACAGGAGAATGGGAGGTGGTGTGTCCAAGCAGACTAGCCAGCAGCCCAGATGAAGGCAGGGTGTGCCTTCATCTCCTCTCTGTCTGCTTTCTGGACTTTCAGGTATGGACTGAGTAGAACTGAAAGCAAAATGCTCATTCTCACTGTTGGCCATTTTATCTCTTTCTCTTTTTTTTTCTCTTTCTTTTGGTATAGGACATTGAGACCATTCTCAATTGCTTTTTACATCTTTCTCATTCAGGTGTATCTTTCTTCTCTGGTGTTTACTCACTGGTAGTGAGGTGCTCAGTGACACACAGCCATGAGCCCTGGCACTCGGTGACTTCCACTGCAGTGATTCTGGCAGAGTGGGGACAGGAAATCGAATGGCGTTGGGCATGATTGCGCTTCTATGGTCCTCATTTCTGTGTGCAAACGCAAAAAGCTTAATGCTGGTCAGTTATCCCTGAGCTCGCCTTAAACAAAGACAAAATTCTGACGGAAATGGCCAATTCTTGTTCAAAGGAAGTAAAAATTTTAAGTTCTTGACCCACAAGGGTGAAACACACAAACCAAAAATATGGGGTCCAAAACAGAGTCTTGTCTTGGCTGTTGTTTAACTTTAACTAGCTTTAGCTAGGGAGTTTGTTCACACAATAATTTACCCCATAAATACTATGCCTTGAAGAAAGACCTTGGAGATGTGTTCTAACCTGTACATGCATAGTTTGACTTGCATGTCTACTTGAAGATGCAGCTAATGAAAACGAGCTGACTGCAAACCCTTTTGTTGTGGTCATATTTAGCAGTTTTTATCACTGCTCTTGAAACATCCCATCACGTCTCAGTAATCTTTCTTATCCACATCCTATTAGAAAGAAAATTATTCTAGATAACTAGTTTATTAGTAGTTTAACTACTTTATTAACTAGTTTAGCCTTGTTAGTAAGTATTCAGCATTCACAAGAATGCTTTAGTCTAATTTAAGAGCAGATTTGGAACGCTCTTTTGAAAGCAAGGTGGGAAAATTTTACTTTCCTCCTTCTTTCAGGTTCAATTCAAGACTGAATTGTTGGTATTAAATTTCACTCTTTTTGCTGTCTTGTGTGGTAAAGGTTGGGTTTGGTTTGCTATAAACTACTATAGAGTACAAACATAACCAACTAATGTTTTTTGTAGAAATGCATAGTTCTTTCTTCTCCTGTTTTTAGGAGTTGGCTTTAAAACGTGCCTATTAAATGAATAAACCAAGTGAGATGAGACAAAGTGAGGGAACAGAGAATGCTTGTCTTATTTGGGGATTATGTCACTCATCTGGGACTGAGCCCAGTGACATCTCAATTCAATCACTGATTCAACAAATATTGTCAAGGCAGACTGCCTAGAAAGGCACTGTCTCAACCCCAGTGTTCCTATTGCATGGTGATGTGGAGACTGTACTGGACTGTCAACAAACTGGGAACTGATGCTCTCAGGCAGAGGGGAATTAACTCTGGATCTGGATCAAAGCAAGCGTAGGCACTTTTCCCACTGATCTAATGACAGGAAGAGGATACTTTTCATCATTTGCTAATACAGATTTATTTTTCTTTGCTTTCCCAAGGGCCTAAAAAAGTGCTTTTATTTGGGCCGAGCCAAAGATTTTGTATCAAAGTAATTTTTTTTTCAACACTTTGGCAAGAAAAGGATGGAGAATTAAATGCAAGTTTTTCAGACTGATACTCCCCACCTTGAACCTGAATTTTAGAAATGCATGAAGAAGTTGTCATATAGCAAATCCTTAGGTGCTTAAATGTCAGTTGATAGACTTCAAAGCAGCTTTGAAAAGAACTTAAAGGAAATGTTTAGAGGACTGTAAGAAGAACCTAGAAATTTCTCTGTCAGAGAACAGCCTCAGTAAATGCTAACTTAACCCAAAGTCAGATTGGATGGGGCTTTGATCAACCTGGTCTAGTGGAGGGCATCCCTGCCCATGGAATAAGAGTGATCTTCAGATGATCTAGATGATCTTTAAGGTCCCTTCCATCTCTAACCATTCTATGATTCTATGAACTTCGACACGAATTTGAGAAGCTTTAATACATGCAGTCCTACTTTAGCATTTTACATACTCAGCTTGCTCACGTTAATTTTTCAGTCCATAATTAAGTAAAACAGGAAACAACCCACCTGATATTCCCCCAGTTCCTGCCTCAGCTGTTTTCTTTGCAAGGCTGTGCATTGTACACCCTGATATTTCTTTTTTACTCTTCAAAGACAGCAAGACAAAGATAGGCACCTGAGCTTCCTCTTTAGAGAAAAAAAGAATTAAAAAATTAATTGGATCTTAAAATAGGTGGGATGAATTGTCCTCTGGGGACATCCACCTCACACTGTTAACTACTGAGGGAGTCTAGAAACCTAATTTTCAGACTGCTAATTGTAGGTGAGAAAACACAGAGATGTTAGGCACTCATAATATTAAAAAGGTAATTAAAACCCTATGTAGGCATCTAATTCATTTCTCCATCTACCTCAAAGGCATTTTTAAAAATGCCGCTATGAATGCATGTATAGACATTTTAACATATGCCAATTTTCCCTTAGACACTCTTGAAATTCGATTTATGCTCAACTTCAAAAATGTCACCCTACCAATTTTCCAGAGAACTATTTTGAACTGAAGAAGCTGAGAAAGTACTGGCAGTTTATATACCGAGAAAGATGAGTGCACCGGGCTTATTTGGTACTTAGACATCTTTCTAGCTGCTGAAATCTTTACTGGAAACCAATTTATAATTTAGTGCAGGTTTCATGTAATGTCATATTATGATTAGGGATCCATACTGAAAAGTCCACCATGATAGTACTGGGGGGAAAAAAAAGAGAAAAAAAAAAAAAAAGAAGAAAACAGTTTAACACTGTAGACATTTAACTTATGGCATCTTTAGTACAAAGGCATTAAGAGTGAAGCCTTAGGCTTTCAAGAATACTAATCAATAATTTTCATATTAAATCCTAAGGACTGTGGAACTTCACAGCTGAAAGCTTCTCTTTGCTTTAAAAGGGCTTTTGCATGCATTGTTGTTTCTGTAACTCAAGAGCCTAATCCATAACACTTTTACATCAGTGTAGTTTAACCATCACTGCATTGAGTACCGGTGTAAGTGTTGGGGAAATCAGGCTGATAGCAGCAATTAACTGAGAAATATTGATCATGATAGACACAGATGTAGAACTGTGATTCAAGAAGGGGGAATCCCTCAAGGATGTGAGTGAGCAATTTCTCATGGTGGCAATACTTCCATCACAAATTCTGCCACGTACGCCTCCTATAATTCTTGCCAAGGTATGGTAATTACTGCAGAGTGCCAATAACATTTTCCTAGGAAATGTACCACACATTAAGCAGAGGCACTTGCCACATGCAAGACATAAAAAGCGCAGGAAGAGAGACTAATGACCTGGCATCCATCATTTATGGGAAAATGAAAATGAATACAAGAATCACTAAAATAAATTGCTTTATATGTCTTTATATTAAACTTTATGCTTCTATAATATCAGGGAAGGATGTTGGATTTTCTGGATTTGACCTGTTCTTGACAAATAAATGGTAGCTTTTTCTTATCACCTTATTATCCTGCCAGTGTTTGCAAAGTGATTATGCAACAATCTTCTTCTCTATCTTTGTGACTTTTGCAGTTGTTGTCTAGAGGTTTCTGGATCCTCCTTTTTTTTTGCTGCTATTTAAAGATAAGTGTCATGTTTGTCCTAATCCCATCCTCTGGGGCCTGCACTGGCTTCCCCGAGTTCTAATGGTTGCTAAAATTTACCACGTTATTTCAGATAGTTTCTTGAACCTTTGGAAAATAAATTTCATCAGGCTCTGCTGGCTTGGAGACATTTATCTTACCTGACAATATATGCAGCTACCCAAAATCACTAGGGAATTGATTCAGTTGCTTAAACGTAGGTGTCCAGGACTTGAGTATTCAAGATAGCCAAATATGACTGACGGGATTCACACTCTTAGAAAATTGAACTGAGTCCTGAAAGTGGAATTTATTTGTTGACTTAGACACCCAGAGAAAGGAGAAGGATTCAGATCCAGACTCAGGTGCATACATTTCAGTGTCTGCAGTGTAAGTGCAGCTGGGAGGTGAGTATTAATGGTCTCATCACAGTCAGTGTAAGCCCTTCCCATAGTCAGTGAAATCTATAAAAATATTCAGCACATCCTGAAATGGAAGAACCCATTCACACCTGAAAAGCTCCTTTTCTATGTTTGCTTACTAATGGTGAAATCCAGTTGTGCAAACATAGGCATCTACTGACATTTCAGACACTTTTGAGCATCTGACACAGACCAAGATAAGGCAGAACGACACAGGGCCTCTTTGCATCTTTTTGATTTGACAGCTGGACACCAGAATTAATATGTCCCAAGGTTTCTTTAATAGCACAAGATATCTGCATTTAAGCAGCTGAGTCCCACCTTTGACTTCTTTTGATACAGTTGGGATCCAGAAAACCTTATCTTGATTCAGACACCCCTGGACAGACATCTCATACAATTAAAGATGTCCTAGGGTAGACAGGCTGATTCTACCTGTGATTCAATAAAAGCTTGAGTTTCCCATAGGTCTCTAAAGTAGTACCCCTTAGCATGATTCAAGAAGCAGTAGATGTTTAGGCAACTTGATCAACTTTTGTTCCACAAGGTATGTAAACATCTGCTATTCCTAAGTAAAATTATTTTCTCTTTTTTTTCTTTTTTTTCTTTTTTTTTTTGGTGATTTTCAAGCATTATTTTTGCTGTAATACTATTCCTCCATAGAGAAAGCTTACGTTTTGCAACAATCCTACTGTACCACTTACTTAAAATTATGGTGACAGTAAGGAAAGACTAGTAGTAACTATCCAGGTCTCGTGTGTTGTTCTCCAAGAGCTCAAGGCACCTTTTAGTTACCTTGGCACTCTCTTTGAAAGTCCATGATTTCAGATTGATCTAGACATTTTGTTAGCGTTACAGTTAATGTCATTCTAAATCCAGCTATTCCCACAGAGACCAAATGTGAGTTGTCAAGACACAGAATCATAGGATCGTTGACTTGCCTAGGTTGGAAAGGACTTTTAAGATATCCATTGTTAGGCTAGACCATTCACTACTCATCTATCAATGTGTAATGTTGTGGAACTCCAGATTAATCCTCTTCTTGACTTAAGAGATAAGCCTTAAACTTAGCTCTATGTTGTTGCAACTGCTTTGTGTCATGATATAAAGTGGTCAGAAACAAACCAAAGGTAAAGAATGTTTCTAGGGGACAACTCATTTTAGTCTAGGAGGGCTTCTAAATCAGGGGAGATGAATCAGGACCCAATAGTACATATTTCATTCCATGGGTTATGAAGGGAATCTATGATGACTTGCTCAGGGAACCAGCTTGGTCCCATACTGGCTGAGTGTGATGAAAGTTCTGACAAATGAATCCCACCTGTTATGTTTTCTTGCTTCTGTGAGGGTGAAGCTTTCATTTTCGCCTTCTAATGTAGTTTTTATGAAGGCTTTACTGCTCAGCAAGAGTTAGTTACTTAAACCAAATAAAACAAACTCAAGATCAGTCTTTTTTCTGTCTGGTTTTCTGTGATAATAAGTGTTTTATTCTGTGTAACTCCATTTTAGCTCTCATTAAAAAAGAAAAAAAAAAAAAAAGTCCTTTATCTAGTTACCTTATTTCTTTCCTGCTTGTCTAGTTTACACTTTGCATGGGAATGATGATCAATGAACATCTTATCTGTTCTCCTTCAGAATTTTCCCTCTAACTATTTACTGTCTTAATTATTCCATGTTTCAGGGTCTGCCTAACAATTCTGAAGCCTTTACTTTTCTGTAGATGAAGACCAAAGGGCTATAACATACTAATAAACTTCTCCTTGGAGTTGTAAATTCAATCATGTATTAATAAACACTCACTCTCAATTCACTCCTTGCCTTTAAGCTCTTGAATATTTCTCCTCTATTAGTCAGCAGAGGGTCCCAAACTGTCTCAATTCAATTACTTGTTCAGAATGTCAGAATAAATAATTAACACAGCTCAGTAATTCTGTGCAGCCTTTTCCTCCCTGTAACCGATTTGTAGAGGTGCCTTATGGAAAAAAAAAAAAAGAAAAAGCCTCTGAATTTTCCTAGATCTTCTAAGGTGCATGGAAACTTAACTCTCACTTTATCTATGGAATAAGATATCCAAATGCTTTTTGAGGTTCTGGGGCTTTGTCATATTTGATAATCTTTCCTGGATTGAGTGATATTTTATCTCTAACTTTAAGGGCTAGAGAAGATGCTTCTTTCCTTCACATGTTTTACTTGCATGTTGCCGGATGGGCATATAATAAACAGCTTTCAAGCTTAGACACAGCCCTCTGGCAGAATTTGAAAAATGAGTGAACTCCTTTGCAAAGAGGATACAGCAACAGATAAAGTTGTCAATTATTCTTTTAAAGTAGAGGGGCGAGATGCAAATCTTCCTGGTCCTTTTCCCATTTTCTCGCCTTTTTCTTCTCCCTTGTTGGAGATGATTTTCTTCCAATATCAAGAAATGGGCTTTGTGATTTGTTCCATATAGGTATGAAGGTCTGGCAATTAAATTTTATTTAACTCCTGCACGGGGTGTCAGACAACTCCAGAGCTGTTCTCCAGTTCTCCAACATCAGATACTCCTCTACAGCAGAAGCCCCACATAAATTTTTCTCTCTGTCAGGTGAAACTTTCCAACTAAAACATCGCATATTCCAACATTTGTCAGGTTGACATTAAGAGCCCTGGAATGTTTCAGTCCCAGACTTGGAACCAGAGTGAATTGTTTGAAGAATTGTTGAATTGCTGGGATTGCTTTGCCACCAGGAAGCATTCACGGAAATGAAATCCTTCTTCCTGGAAGATCCCACTCGGATTATTATCTTTGTCATCAGGTCTACCATAACAGATGACACTGGAGAGGGACTTGCATAATTTCTACATGTAAGTGTAATATTTAAAAAGAGGAAAACATGTAAGATGAATATATGTAAGCAGAAGTAGATAAAGCAGATAAAAAGTTAATATTGACTGCAGCAGTCATGAAGTAGGAAATAATAGTAAGCTGTTGTGTTTTGTTTTTTTTATTGTCGTGCCATTTTATGCCACATGAAACGGCTGTGGCTTTGTTTCCAGAAGATTGGAAGGATCCAAAGGCTCACTGGTTTATGGGGACTATCTGAACATGTTTGGAAATCACCCTCAATAGCACTAGTGGGTACCAAGTTTCCAAAGTGATGTTTCTTTGGCCAACCCACTCATATGTTATGTTCCCCGCTGCTGCTTGCTTTTCAGCTACTGCAGCTCAGGGAAAATTAATAGACTAGGCTTATCTTTTTCCCCCAAAGCTAAGAAAGAACTTCTTCCTCCCCCTTTATTCCCCTGGATCTTGCCCTTCAGCTTGCATAATAAACTTACTTATTGTACTTTTTCTAATAATTTATTGCAGTAAGGTTAAGCTGTCAGTGCCAGAGTAAGTTCTTAGTACAATGTGACAACCCTTTTATTTATTAAGGAACTATTCTATTCCTTGCAATAAACCCCCCTCCACATCTTGTCTAAGATTTCTGGGAGTCAAGTTTTTCAATCAATGTTCAGCAAGCATTTTCTGTTAGGTTAGCAAACATTGGCAGTCTTGCACAGATCAAGAACAAAAAAAGTAAATATAAATGGAAAAGTTTAATTCAGAAAACTCAGGCTTTGGTTGATTTGTGACTGTTGAAAAGAAGAGATCAAATAATGTTATTTTCCTCCTTTCTATCTTTCCAAAGATAAGGAGGAGATAAGAAGGAACAACAATTTTTCACATCTTCTGCAAGCATTTACTTTGATCTAAACCCGCAGTTCAGCTTGAAGACAAATTTACAGCATCTAACAGTGGCTGTGTGCTCAAATAAGAGTTCAAATCCCAAAAGGGCACAAATTTACTAGAGAGGTTGGGGCTTGAAAGAAGAAGAGGTGACAAAACATGTCCTACCAATACCATGGTACAAACTGCTGTATGCTTTGTGTCACGTGAAGCAGGAAAAGATTTGTAGCTTCTCTTATGCTTTTCCCACTCTGTTTAGTTGGATTGTCAATATTTTGTTAAAAGAGGGAATAAGGAAGCCCCAAGGCATTTTATTTCAGATACAATGCCAACAAAACATATTGCAAACTTTAATAAAAATGGGTATGGAAAACACACTTTTTGGATTTAACCGTCTTTTTACTTCACAGTGTGTTTTACCAGCAAAACAGATCTAGTTGTCGCAGGCAAGAAGGTGTAAATTGAATACTAAAGCAGGATACCACTCATACCAATTCATTTTTCTTTCTGATGAGGTTACATTTCTGTTCAGTGGTGTGTCCTAAATTCGGAAAGAACTCAAATTACCGTGAGATACCATTTTTAACAATGGACCATTAGCTTTGGAAAGCCATTTGGCAGTAAATGTATTTTACTAAAATAATGTCCAGAGACATCTGTCAGGATTAGAAATGCATTAGCGTAGGTCCTTTATAGCTCAAAGACTATAATATGTTATTTGAAGAGATTCAAATGCGGGGGAAAGAAGAAGTTATCTTCTATGATATTCATCTAAACAAAAACCTAATTGCAAAAATAGCCAAGAGTATTCAGCTGCAATGTTTTGGTAGTGGTACCAGTAACGCTATCAGCTCAGAAATGTGAGGGCGTAGAGAACACGAAGAGCCTGAAGTGTGAAGAAATATCAGCCCACTCTCTTTTCTTACGCAAGACATCTAAACAGATGTAGGTGAACACAGTAGATATGTTTCCACAAAATTAGCTACACACCCACAGCAAATCTCATTGAGAATAAGACTGCACAGTATTTCAAGAAGCCATGCTCATAAAGAACAATTCAGAATATCAGAGTCAGTGAGAAAAAAAAAAGTTATTTTCTGTCAGAAAGTTCATCTTTTGGTTAACTTTTTCAAGGGATGTCTTACTTAAAACTGGAATCAGTAAAAAAGTTATCTGGAACTTTTAAGCAATTCCAGATAGCTAGAAACCACCAGAAGTCTAACAGTCAAGATGTGCTGCTTTTTGCCTAAAAACAAGCATTCGTTGAATAGCAGAGTTAATGGTTTTCTCCTGCTTTTGTCAAACAAGCTACTCAGGGGCAAAGCACGTGCTTTCATGACAAAATTCTTTAGCTGAGATTGCCTTTAACAAATTATTTTCGGATCAGCTATGCTTTAGAAAGAAAAAGTGAGGAACCTTAAATGCAAATCCCAAAACCGGCTTGCATAAATGTCATAATGAAGCATGACTTTAATGTCACACTTCCTCAGCTGCTGCCTTGTGGTATCGCAGAATCTAGAAGTGTCTGGAAATGGAGATGTCTCTACTGCAGTAACAGACCAGTCCATGGAGAACATAAAGTTAAAGACATCAAGGGTGGCTGGGCGTCATTTTCCCTCCCTTCAGCCAAGGGGAAAGGAATCTAGTCCAAAACAATCTCCTCTTTGGTCACTGAGGAGAGAAAGGAGACTGCCTGGTACTTAAGATAGGTACCGCTTTCTACTAAGAAATATTAAGTAGTGATTTGATTATGATAATTATGGCTTATTTATTTTAAAATAATATCCAGACTTAATTATGCTAGACATTACACAGAATATAAAGAGAATATTTTCTCTCAAGTTCCCCATCCTCTTCCCTGTAATAACTGATCTTCTTAAAGGGATTAATCTCTCAAAAAACTCTCTATGAAGACTAGTGTGTGGGCAATACTGAAATTGTGAAGTATCTTGCAGTTCAGAGTCTGAGAAAAAGTAAATACAATAACGTGTTTTTCAAGTGAGAGCTTTGTAAATGTTTGGATGTGAAACCAAAGTGGCTATCTCAAGATATTTCAAAGAGCTTTAAAATTCCATGTGCGTTGTTTGCCATGTAGCATGTCATCTGATTTTCCTCATCATCATTTGTGGGGACGTCCGGACCTGCTGACTAAGAGTTCAAAACATAGTGGTGAAGTAACTGAAGCTCTCTGGAAAAAAATAAGGAACTTAAATTGGTTTTTTTGAGTAGAAAAGGAAGTGAAAACAAAGAGCCACAAGTCATGTCTGCATAATAAGCAGTGAGGTTGTTCTAAAATATCACTAATGCTTTAAGTTTCCCATTCTGAGCACCTGTGAAGTGTGACATTACCTAAATATACTGCACATCATAAACTGTGAACATCACCCTAGACTCTAGGCCGTGATTCAGGAAAACATCCCATTCAGGAAAATACTTAAGCACATACTTAAGTGATTGGATTTAAATGCACATTTAAAGCTAAGCATGAAAAGAGATGAAGTTATGTCTGTGCTTAAATACTCCTCTGAATTGCCATCTCCATTATACTGTCTTAAACCCAAGCACATCTGCTAGAATTTCTTAAATTACTTTGGATTCACTCCTGTACAAGTGTGGTCCATTGGTTCTGCTTCATTTTTTTTTTTCAAAATGGATCTCTAATCATCTAAGAAATTACACTAAGTATGAAGTTGTCCTGATGGAAATTAGGGAAGAGGGGAAGGGGCTTTTTTTTTTTTTTTGTGGTAGCCCTTAGGAAATATAAATACACTCTCATTTTTAGCAGTTCTCTACAGAATTCCTGAAGCATGCCTATGGTGGCAACTGGAGGTAAAATATCCATAAGAAACATCCTAGAGGAAACCAAAATGTTTTTCAAGCATATTTAAAATGGTTGGGGTTTGTTTTGTTTTAACAACCCCTGAGAATAAAAATGTTCAGTATATAGATTAGCTACTGGGAAAAAAGTCCTTTTTTTGATATTTTGGATTTAGCTTGCTTATGAAATGTTTGTTATATTCCCTATTCTTTTGAGCCCATGGGGATTTTTCAACCTCGTTAAAATGTGCCATCTGCTAGAGACATCCGTTATAAAATTACAACAACATAAATTTATGTGCCTGTTTTATTCTTAGGAGGAATACCAGCACCTTGAAGTTTAAAGAAAGTAACATACTTTTATAGAGTGGCTTTCTTAAATTTTCTTCCCTCAATTATCAAAACATACAAATTAAACAACTTCTGCCCAGTACTAAACAGAGAGAAAATAATTTCCCTTGTAATCCAACTAAGGTTATATTTACTCCCATCCTATTTTCCAGTCCAGAAAACAGGGACACTCTTGACCCCTGCAGGTACCCAGTACAGCACAACTATTGGTTTGTTGTTTTTTTTTGTTTGTTTGTTTGTTTTTTTTTGTTGTTGTTTTTTGTTTGTTTTTTTTTTTAAAAAAAAAAGGGGGGAAGGGGGAGGAAATCGGGTAGCTATAGATCTTCTCAACTGCATAAAAGATTTTATCTGTACTAGTATTGTTACTTGATTATACAATAGCCAAAGCCTTGTTCTATTTTGCATTAAGGAAGGTGTTCCATTACATTTATACATTCTTCCGTGAGAGATAAATAGCACCAGATCCACCACAGAATGTTAGAGAACACAAGCCTTCAGAATTAACTGGAAGTATTCCTATTCATGCCAGACAAATAACCGATTCATAGTTGTTGGTTTGTTTTTTTTTCTTTTGGCAAAAGCTGGCAACAAAGAGATTAAAGTGATAAATCATGTAATATTCCCTGGTGGTGGTGAACGATGCTAGATATAATTATCACAGAAGGTCTACTACAAAGCTTAGATGAGATTTTGCCCTCATATTTTAGCCTTCCAGGCTCCAATTTCATTTCTTACAGTTGTACACACGATTCAGGCATTCAAAAACAGAGCAAATAAAGTTTTGGAGAGGCTGAAGAATAAGAGATCACCTTCCATTTACCAGAAGTGGTGGAGGTTCTGTCTCTTTGTTAAGGAAAGCATCTCTTTTCAACCTGTTTTCCTCTTACCCTGATCTGACACTCTCTCAAAAATGCAAAACTCCATAGAGTTGTTTTCATGGATACAAAGAAATCGTAAAAAAAATTGTTATAAAAATGACAAACTAATAACAAGAAGGAAGTCACAATTCACATACCTGGGCAAGTAGCAATGGAGTAAGTACTGATTGTTATTGCTGAAAAAGACCAGATCAAGCAGGAATTTTATATATTGCATGGTTTCAACATATTCCATGGCTCTTCCAGCTTAGGTCAACGATAGCCTGTGCAGTAGAGAGGGAACAACATCTCTACAGCTTCTATGTGGAATATGGCATTTAGTCTTAAATGATGCTGCCTGACTTCATCCCACTTAATTTTAAGCAATTAAGAGGTACCTATACTAGCAGCTAGTTGCAACAGATTTCCTTATAACCACTGGGAAGAGATAGGTTAATGAGATTAGGATCACCTGCAATACATCCCTCTTTCCCTTTGATCATAGAGAGCACCTTGGGTCAGCAAGCAGCTCAGCTGAGTGCCTGGAGCTAGGAGAGATCAGGTGGAGCCTCAGGGTGTATCAGAGAAAGGTGTGGAGTAGATGATATGATGCATTTCTGGGAAAGTAACCATGAATTGAAGAAAGGGGTCAAATTCAGAGGCAGTCCCTGGCAACTTTCTGTCTTCAAATCCTAGTCAAGGAGGAAGTTTCTATATCATGCCCTGAGGAAAATAGAAAATAAGGCAAAAGCAATGATAAAATAAATATCAGAAGAAGATGTATACCAGGGAAAGAGCAATATCTGGTCATACCAACTTCACCCTGGTGAATTAGCTTCACCATTCTTCTCCCTATGCTCTGATGGAATATTTGCTCCAAGAGGTGTTTTTCTGTTTGAGTAAGAAATGTGTAATCATTACAGAAGTGAGGTGTAATGCTGTGCAAGTAGGAATGAATGAGAAAATAACTCATATTAGAAAGAGAAAATGCACTTTCCAGCACTGATTATCATGTCATGATATTACTACCATGCACAGACCTGTTGTCAAACCCTCCTTGAAGTGCTCTCTAGCCTCCTCCGTGCTCTCTACAGCCCAAGGTCTGCATGGGAGATGCTTGGGGATACAGGGGAAAAAAATCTCCACCTGCGCTTTTCACAAAGACTGTGAATCTAGAAGTCACACCAAATTCAGTGGAGTTAAGGTAAGTAACAAAGCCAGTAGGATGAAAATGTCTTGTTTTGTTCTTCTGGAAGGGAAGTCACATCAAAAAATCACAATGGCCTCTTTTGTTATTCTGTCCTACAAAGAATTTTGCTTGAAAATTGCCAGTGTCAGCTGCTTTTCCCCATGGAGGAAGGATCTCAGCACAGACCAATGCAATATGGTAATAAACCCTTCATAAAAACCCCAGCCCTCAGCAAATCTGAAATAACCCTTTCCCACCTCTCGGGAGTGGAGTGTGCACCGTTGCTGTATCAGGAGACCTTCAACCCTCATTGAATCATAGAATGGTTAGAGTTGGAAGGGACCTTAAAGATCATCAAATTCCAACCCCCCTGCCATGGGCAGGGACACCTCTCCCTAGAGGAGGTTGCTCCAAGCCCCATCCAACCTGGCCTTAAACACTTCCAGGGACGGGGCATCAACATCTTCCCTGGGCAACCTGCTTCAGTGCCTCACCACCCTCACAGTAAGGAACTTCTTCCTAATATCTAATCTAAATCTCCACTCTTCCAATTTAAAACCATTACCCCTCGTCCTAGACTAGACTTCCTGACAAACTGTCCCTCCCCAGCTCTCCTGTAGGCTCCCTTCAGATACTGAAAGGCTGCTATCAGGTCTCCCTGGAGCCTTCTCCAGGCTGAACAGTCCCAGGCTGTGAAATTCACTTGGTTTAATCAGCCCTGAGAGTATGTTCCTACTTTGTCAGACCTGAGATTCAGCTGCAGAAAAATAATTGCAAGGCACTCAAAAATGAAACAAGACTCTTTAATTCTATCCTCAGAAATACAAACATGTATTTATATACTTACTTCTATTTTAAGATCATTTTCCCTTCTCACTGGATAGCGTAACTAAATGCTAGGCTGATTAGGGAATTAAAAATTTTGACATCTAGTTGGACTAAGTGAGCTAAGTTTATGGCAGTTAGAGAGGAATTGCATTATTTTGCTCTCAAGCAGAGCTTAAGCTCAGGGATGCCTGGACTATTATTCCTGGAGGTGACTTTTACAGTGATTTTAAGATACCAGAGGAAAATGTTCTTCTGAAAATAAAATAAAATAAAAATAATAATAATAAAAAAACAACAAAAAACCCCTCAAACAACAAAAAGAGAGGAGAGAAAGGGAGAGGAGAAGATATAAGGGATGAATTTCTATTCCTTTTTTTTTTTTTTTGTCCTCATATATATGTTTCCTGAATGTAAGTTTCAGCAGATGATTGCTTATTAAATTTTTGAACTGACAGTTTTTCTACTTCTTGATTTTTCTGTATAATTTTCCAGCATTGTGGTTAGAAAATGGAGCCCACCAATTTTTGGTGTGATGCCACCATAATTCAGGTATACAGGTGGCAGATGCTCTGTATCCTCTTGAGACCACATGGGGGATGATTGCCCTTTGTAGCTGCTTTCTTCTCCCCTCTGACAGTAAAAGCAAGACTGGATGAGTAGTGGATCAGGCATATCCTTGGTACCCTGTAACAGCTTTTCATGCGAACGATTGTGTCATGGTTCTCCTTTCCCCTGGTGTCATCCATAATGCCTTATCTCAGCACAGTGATTAAGTATGTGCTGAACACATTCTTCTTCAGGAGTATTTTATTTTAGTCATATTTAACATCAATTTTAAATACTTCCATAAACAGAGACGTTTCCTTGAGTTATGGCTATCTTGATGCAAACACTAATTGAAGTTGATAGGATCTCTACTGGCTTCCATTGATATTAAGCCACAATTTTTGCAAGCTCTTTCAGGCATATATTATCTTTTAATAGCATTTATGTTTTAACTCCAACAAGCTAGAAATCTCAATGTCCTGTCCACTTCTGATTTCACAACTACCCCTCAAGAACAGATCAAACAAATCACATCCCTCACCTTGTCCCCCAGCTTTGAAGGGAGTGCTGCAGAATGTCAGTGTAAAAATGTATCATTGAATCATAGAATTGTCTAGGTTGGAAGGGATTTTTCAGATCGGTGAGTCCAGACATCAACCTAACACTGACAAAAAAACCCTCAGTAAACCGTATTGATAATCGTGTCTACCCTTCTTTAAATATCTCCAGGGATTTTTTCCTGATATGTAATCGAAATGTCCCCTAGCATCCTAAATGCAATGAAGTTTTAAATTTTGGAGCACATGGAAGATCATTTACTAAACAGGTGGGATTCATCTCACTAATTTTAAAAATCTAAAAGTTATAACTACTAAACTAGTAGTGAAAGTCCATCTATGAACTAGTGGAGAGAGACAGGCACCTCAGCATCCCACTAAGTAGGCAAAATAGGGAGGATCGATCACTTTCTAGGGTACCTGCTTGTCACTAGCAATTATAAAGAGTCAAGACATTGAATTAGGATATAAGCCTCAGCTTTGAATAGCTAAGATACACATGATTAAGTTTTATGTAGGCATCTGCCTCTCTCCGCTGGGTCCAGAGATAGCACAGTCTTTCTGCCCTGGATAATAAGGAGCTCAAATTGCTCTTTGAGCTTCAATATCATGTTAGTTGTTAAAATTTATCTTAGACACAAAGGTAAATCGTCTGAATGAAACTCTAAATGTGTTAAAAAAATGGTGGATTAAAATCAAGCACAATTGCATTGATTAGATCGAAAGCCCATGTGGTTTTATTTATCTTATTCCCAATGATGGCTTTAAAAACAGAAAATACAGACTTCACCAATTTTGTTTTATAGCAGAAACTTTTTCCTCAGCACTCTTGGTGACTCAGCACTCAAATTACCATCTTTCAATATATGACCCAGTGTAATTAGGACAATATTTTTTTTTTTAGCTGGTTGTTACTTTTATGCTGTAGCTGAGTCTCCAGAACCAGTAATTTATCTCCAGTGATGAGGGTCTGCCCTCTTTTCAGTATTAAAAGGCTCAAATAGTAGTAGCTGCTACTTGAAGCAGCAGAGATTGGAAGACTAGGGGCTGTTCTTTGGAAAGCTCTTTCCTGCCAAATCCCTTCATTTCCGCAATGGCAGATGTCTGCCTTTTAAGACCTAGCTTGTTTCAGGAGTTTTCATATTTAATGGCACTTTTTCCGTGCTTGCACAGAGCATGCAGGAATTTTTCAGAAGACCCTAAGGATGGAATTAATCTCTCCTAACTTTAGCCATGTAGAGTGTTGTATATAATCTAAATTTGTTATCCTTGGTTCCCTCTTTTGTCAACACAAAGAGAAGAGGGCATCGAGAGGGGCTCCAAACTATTTCCAACTCCCACCTTGGAATGGGAAGAAGCACTCCCTGGAGTTACTGCTCTGTCTGATCACCACAGTGTCAGCCTGGACAACTGACTGGCTTTGGCTGAACATCTTGGTTTTAAATAGCTAATGCTAGGGAAGATGCATTCTTATACAAGCCATCTTTGTGTGACAAATCAGACGCTCTGCTGCACAGGGCTTGGTAAAGACTCAAGGAAAATCGTATGGGCTTTGTTGTTTTGGTTTTTTTTCTTGAGGCAGTATCTCCTGACAGATACACAGGGTGCAAAAACATCAAGCACACACTGACAGGAGTATATGTAGGTTGAAAAAAGGCATCCTGACACAAGGGGACAAAGGAGTGGCAGACGAAGAGTGGGAAGAAACACCATGCACAGAAGATGTCATATAAAAAGGAGGTAAAATCAGCAGTAGACCTACCACTTTCTGCCTTGATATTATTGACCCAGCTGTGGCTGCAGTTTTCAGGGTTATATCCTGTCTCGAAGCAATGGTGCATGGAGCAGACAGGGCAGAAGGTAAGAGATAGGAAGGTAGAAGCTACCTTATCCTTCTCACTGCCTCCTCTCAAGGCCACGGGAGAGTAATTTGGGACCTCAAGCAGGTTACTGATTTGCAGCTCCACTACAGTAGCAGGACCCTGGCAGTGGGGGAGGAAAGGTCTTGCCTCCCCCAGGTCACAAGCTTGTTTGATCCATACCTTGATTTGCAAGTTCTCAGTCCAACAGGAGAAAAACATGTAATGGTTTCATCTGCAGAGTGAGCCCAGCCAACTTCATTGCCTTATTACAAACGGATTGATGCAAAACCTCTCCCCAGTGTTCAACCCAGAATCTATGTGGATGTAAAATATCATGCAAATTAGGTAATTAACTAGGTTTTGCTTCATTAATAGATAAATCAGAGCAATAAGAGTCTTCCTAAATACTAGCTATGCATTTCTCCAAAAATAGGACATCTAACGCAATTATTTTTATTAGATCTTTTGTATGTGATCACAGAGCATAAAAAGGAATTAGAGTTCCATGTTTATTTTTGTTAAAGAATCCCCCTAGCCTCTTTATTTCATTTGGCTCAAAATAGAAAGCAATGCTGCTATTGTAATCCATTAATTATCAGACCCACATTTTTATTTGTAAGCCAAAGATTTGTACTTTCAGCTTGTTCCTACTTACACTGGGGTTAGGGGTATGTTCTGTTAAGGACAGAAAGCTAAAGCTGAAATTATATGAAAATACTCAGAGGAATAAAAAGACCATACACTGTATATTAATTTATATTTTTGATTATTCTGTTTAAAATAAATAAGGATGAGTGAACTTCAGCTTTTGAACATAGGCCCTTCCATGGAACTTCCATGGAACTTTTTTAACACATCTCTCTTTGATTTCCTACCAGCTCTGCCACTACAGTATCTGATCACTTCAAAAGTTACCAGATATACGTTCATGGTTGTACACTTCATTATATAAAAGCTGCTTGTAGAGGGTGATAGCTTTTCAATTATGCTGTAATTTTGAAGTTGTTTCTGTATAATTATATTTTAGGCTAAAACGCTGTAGGGTTTTTTTTATTTTTTTTTTTATTATTACCACTTCTATGCTACAAATTGTGCTTATTAAGCATGAAAGAAATAGAGAAAAAATTCAATAACTCCATCACGCAGATGAACTGTCAGTTATGTGAAACATGGGCATGAAAAGTATCTCAGTTAACTGCAATGTAGTGATGTTATCATCTCATTAGAACTACAGTGTATTTATAGTAGCTGTTCTTGAGAATATATCACTTAAGCTTTTTCATCTGTCAGAGTAGAAATTTATTTTTATAGAAAGATATAAAAAATATTTTAACTAACATGAAGAAGGAACTTCAGTCATTAAAACTTCATCAGAATAAGTAAAAGATTCAAGATATATGGTTGTTTCTTTTAGGGTGTTTTTTTTTCTATCTTCTTTGCCTTTCTTTTTTTTTTTTTTTTCCCTTCAGAGCCTCATCTTGAATCTTCTAACTCATTCAAATGAACTCATCCCTTTTACCCTTTTGCTTGTTCTATTCCAGGCTTGATTCTTAGATCAGAAACCTGGGCAGTGATTTTCCAAGTTTTAACCTTCTACCTACTCAATAAGAAATTTTTAAAGGAGAAAATCTGCCTTTAGTTAATCCATATTTAAGTGGGAAATTTGAGACTTTTGTTTACCCAAATACATTTCAATGTTGGAGGATGAAGCAGGATAAATCCTCACCAACAGATATGAAACAAGAAGTGTTGTTTGACTGTCCCAGATCAGGTGGCAGTTCCTAAGACCAAAAAAAATGTGGGTCTCTTCACATTGTGGGAGCAGCTGTGTAAAACTGCCTGCTGGTTCTTCCTGGGGAGGTAGTGTCTTCTTCACTGGTGTGAAAGCACATGACAGCCAAACTGTGTTAAGGAAGAATGCGCCAAATCAATAGCTTTTTGATAACCATAATTCATTACATAGCACTTTAGTAACCATGAAAGTAGGTACCTGAGCCTCATCCTGCTTGTGACTCTGGATCACACTTACTTTGCAAGTTCTCTTACAAACTGCTGCTCAGGTCTTATATCTCTCTTTTAACAAGTTTCATTCCTATAAATGCTCATATTTAGCTCTGAAATGCCATATGTAAAATTTATGGGAAGGTTTTAAAATTATTTTCCTACTCACATATGTGACATTATATATCTTTTCACTGCAAGTCTCTTCAGGACACTGCTGATCTTATAACCCAGCCAAGGTTAATTACACTGTGACTTCAGCTAGATGCTTGAACAGAAGGATGCTGATATCAGCTAGGGATTATTACAATTATTTGCCATTGCTGTTGCCACTTCTTCAGTGAAGCTGGCGCCTGTAGCAATTCTGCTGGCACCACGACTGATACTCTTGTTCATTTATCTTTTCATTGAGAAAAAAAGAGTTTTCCTCTTTTCTCCTTCATCAGCCAGTGTCTAGTATATCTGAGGTATTTGCGGCAAGACTCTGACCTTCCCAGTATCATTGTGGCTATCCTAAGAGGACATGGTTATTACTTGCTTACAGCTCCTTGGGTGGGTACATCTGGGTGCAGAGCAGCAGATGAGCAAGTTGCTTCCCTTCTTTATCCTCTTTCACCTTAAATGTTAATCTGTGCTTGAATGGAGGTCTCAGAGTGCACAGCATAGACGTATATAGCATTACAGCAGCTGTCTCAGTCCTCTTGATAAAGTTTTGGTGGTGGCTCATGGCCAAAACACGAAGCAAACAACTACATCCCAGTGGTGCAATGCACTTCCACCTCTGCAGCAATACCCTCCTTAGCCAAGTAACTTATGGCCTGGTTCCAACCGACTTCAGCTGCATCTATCACAAATAAATGCTTTATAGTGAGATGAGATATTTCAATCACAAATATCAAATTAGAAATTAGTTTGAGGCATCTGTCCTTCTCTCTTTTCATGTGGCAATGGCAATCCCTGGACACCTTCCCCTTCCCAAGCAGACATCTGGTCTCCTCCATGGTTACTCCCACCCATGTTTTATAGCAGTTGGGTGGAAGGGTCCAAAATCAGACCATACAATGAAGACGTGAGGGCCATGTTAAACTCTGTGATATTGTTCAAATCTTTCTGTTTTCCCTCCTCTCAGTCTCTGGAGTGAGTTTGTGCTGCAGGGTCCTCAGGGTCTGGAATGAATGTCAAACAACAGGGCTGGGCTATGAGCACAGAAATAATAAAAGCAGAAGCCAACAGCACATCTGTTGCAAACTGTCCCAGACAAATTAATTTCTGAGGCAATTCCATTGACTTTGATAGACTCATCCTGTGAATTCAGCCATGACAACGAGAAGTCAGGTAGAAAAGGGCATGGTTTCTGCCATTTCTGCAGTGATTTATTGAGAAGAGTTTTGGGAGTGAGGAAGATTGACAGAAGGTGAAGTAGAAAAGCCCCTTATTTTACTCAACACATACATGTTTTGTCTTACTACAGAACCAACAATGTATTTTTTTTTTTCTAACAGAAAAATGCAAACTTCTTATTCAAGCATTCGGAAGTACCTGGTGCAAGGAGCTCTCCTGTTTCACTATGCTTCCATTTCTCTGCTCAAATCAGGACCATAGCAGCAAGTCCTTCCTGACCCAGGCACAAAAGGGCTCTTCAGAGCTCCCTCCAGTTGATGGAGGTCCTTACTGTAGGCATTTGACTCCCTGCGATCAGGTAAGGTGGGGGTCTGAGAAACAAGTAAAACCTTAGAGCTGGACTCTCCCTGATGGAGCATGAGCATACCACATTTAGGCAATTAGCAACACAGCTACTTCAGCCCATGACAGAATTTCAGCCTTCAAAATCCAAAAAGTACCATGCAGACAAACAGTGTGGATGAACAGTGTAGCCCAGCATATTTCACCAATCCATTTTCCAAAGAGCAATGAGATAATTTCAAAAGATGTGGGAAAAGGTGCCAGGATGCTGAGAGCCAAGTACCTTCTAGTTAGTTGGGTCCTTTAGTGCTCCTCAACATGTTCCTGCTCCCAGGCCTCACAGAAAGCTGTATTTTCCCAGATGCTGGGATCTGGGGCGGGGAGCCACTGCAGACCAGCAGCTGGGTGGGCAGACAGCACATATTGCAGGGTTGCTGGGATGAGGCTGGAAGGAAATTCCCCTTCTAGCTTTACTTGCTGCTGGGATCCTCTGCCACTCCACGCAGATAAGCTGAGGCCTTAGTTGTCACTTGGAAGATTATTGTGTTTGACTATTAAAAGAACAGAGTAAGCAAATACGAAGAGGCAATGTGAGGACTATGGATTACGGTTTCGACAATGTCACCTCGTCTGGGGATTATCAGTGCATGCAGCATGCAGCTGGCACAGAGGGATTTGCGAGGATGCTGCCTCTAAGAAGAAGATGTAGGGGGAAACATTGTTATCCTGAATTCTTCAGGAACTAAGTAAGAGATTTGTAAAGCAGTTAGAAGAGATTTATGGTCATATGTCACTTGCTTGATGCATATAGGAATCAAACTGGAAACAGAGTAAGAAGAAAGACCAGAGTTTGATGCTAAAGAGACAGGGGTGTATAAACTTGTGGGAAGAAAAGATGAAGGAAGAACATTTAATGAACTACATGGACAGTAGGACACCTGAAGTATAGGAGGCAGAAGTAGAATGGAAGGAAAATGTATGATTAGACCAATCTGTGGAAGCAGGGAAACAATATGGTGATATCTTCAGGAGATGGTCAGCAATAAGTAAAACTGACATTTTAGGGATAAAAAGGAAAAGGCAACATGACTGCTGTATTTTAATTTCCCTTAAAAAAATAAAAAACAAACCCTTCTGCTAGTAATTCCAAACACCAATTGCATAAAGCAGGAGTGTCTGACTTCCAGAAAGTGCTAGTTTCCCAAATGAATTAGATATTGCCTTAATTTGTTACACTGAAACTTTAGTATCCAGAAATGACTGGAGGAATCCAAGCTACCAAAGGAAAGCCATAAAGGGATAGCTGTGATGAGAGAAAATCTTAAGTAGTCTATTGCTGCCCTGTGTTATGATCTGAGACACTACATATGGACTTCATGAAGTTGTGAAATCCAGGCTGTGATTGTCACGGGGCCACTGAGTGTGTTAAAAAGTGCTACAACTTGAATCAACAAGAGCTTGAATTTCAGCTCTTACCGATTTCTTCCTTCACTGCATTTTCATAAAACCAAAGTACTCGGAATTCTCATTAACCATACAACTGTGACAGAAATGGTGGTTGCAACCAGCTTCACTGAATTGCTGCCAGTTTGTATTGGAAAGATAAAAAAGGATGTCAAAGGACTGAAAATGTGAAGAACTAATCATGATGCTGATCTTAAGAGATGGAGTAGAGCAATTGCAAACCACTGAAACCAGTTTTCATATCTAGGTAAAAAGAAAAGATACATATTACAGAGGAATATCATTAACAAGGTACCACATAAGGGAACTAGATGAAATTAATCTCTGTGCCAAGAGGCAACACATGGTTTAATAGATATATGAGCATTTCACTACCTCTCTGTTGGGATTCCATGTTAGCCACAAGGTAGAAACACTGAATGGGCTTATGGAAGAGTGATGGAAGACTAACATGTAGCTGGAAGTAATTTGAAAATAGAAACTAACAGAAGACATGCATTATGTCTTTGTTAGAGAAAATCCTTGTGATGCAACATTTTATGCAGTTCTACTGTTACATGAGTTCAAGTAAAATATGATCAAAAGCCAGTGAGCAATATGAACAATAATAGCTTTCCAGTAATTTTCACGTGTATTGCATTTATATGAGTAAAAAGATTTGTAGACCTGGAAGAGTTTGCCAGATAATTCACGGCTGCTTTGAAGAGCCCAAAAACTAGAAATGCTCTAGCACAGATGAAACAAACCACTTCAGAAACCTCTGTACGTATGAGCTGGGTCAATAGAGCTTGGGCACTTACCAAAATATTCTAAGAAATTTTTTGAAAGCGATTTTGTGGTTTTGGTATGTTGGTTGTAACATGGTAGTCTTAGAAGATACCATTAAACAACAGAGTAGTTTTAATCATCAAATTATTGCAAAATAAAAGGCAGGTAACATAGAGATATGAACATAAGATTATTATGTAGGAATATTTGTAGGAGTCTGGTGAGCGAAGAAAATTATCTAAAGTTTCCTAAAGTTGGGCATAAAATAGGGATAGTGGGATAATGCTGAAAAGACAAGAAAAAGCAATGCTGGTTTGTCACACAGACGGAAGACAAAATTTCTGTTCTTCCATAACAGAAACTTAATTGGTTTAAAAACTAGGGAAAACTATTATGATCACATGGCAAAACATTGTAACCTGTCATTACTGCACCAAAATTACAGTTTTTGAAGTATAGCCTGTACACTAAAAATGTAGTTTTGGTTTGAAAGTTTCTTGTCATAAAGAGTCTGTCAACCCCTGAAAAATTATCCCAGTGATTAAATGCTTTTGATGTAAAAGAATTGCACTTTATTCTGGCATAAAGTGGTTTGACTGCAGCTTTTGATCATCAGATATTGCTATGTCATCTCCAACCTGCTGTTGAAAACAGTGTGGATATCGTATTCCTCCTTTTACAGTCTATTTTTGAAACATCCTCTTGGAAGGGCTCAACAGTGCCTGACAGATACTGCATATATGATAGACATCTGCATTCTATCAGTTGAATCCACTCAAAACGCCAATCAACACCTCCCTTAAGCCACCCACCAAACTGGTGTCCCCTTCCTTTTCTTTAACACACATTTGCAATTTTGTCCTCCCGTGTTAACAACAGTAGTGTGCTAGGAATTCATATTCGATGCATTATCTACTCTGATCTCATTGTTTTTGCTTTCAGAGATGCAATTCCTCATCTTGCAAATGTGAATACATTCTTTGTTTCTAGATGCATAATCTAGCACTTAACTGTGATGAAGCACATGTTGACGAAATGAGCCTGCCTGATGATGTGCTCGGGCTGCATTTTCATTATTTTTAACTGCCAAACCTTGCATTATCTGAGAATTTTACTACTATTGATTTCTTTTTCGCTCCAAAACATGAGGAAAGGTGTTGAATAGCGTAGAAGAAAATGGTTTTGGCCTGATTATTTATGTCTTCCCAGAAGGAAGAGTGTGCATTTACAAATTAATATTTCATTGTTACTTCTAATATAAGCTACAGTGATGTAATGTAGTACAAATACATGCGTGTATCGAAATGTTGTACAAGAACAAATCAAATGGCCATTATCTGAATATACTACACCAGCACAGTTTCTTTTCTCATGTAAACTTGGGGATTAATTTAAAAAAAAAAAAATCAGGTTTATCTAATTAGACCTATTTTCATGAAATCACAGTAATAATCATTGCACCATTAAAAAGTTATTTTATAGCATAATATTTACTGATTTATGTTGTCATTATATTTAATATTAAGATTTTAAATATCAGATTTATCTTTCCCTAAACCGTAAAATCTTCAGGCTAGTAGTTTCTTTCTTGAAGAACTTGCTATACCTATAATAATTTGGGTTTGGCTTTTCAAAGAGTTTTCAGAGAATCTGGGTTCCTGGTGTCAATAAAAGGGTATCTAGCACAACCAAATCCATACAGAGTGGCTTCATAAGACAAATGTTTAAACTTATCGGCCTTAAGGAAGAGACAGTTACAAAATCAGGAATGACATGGGGAAGATGTCTAGAGAAGACCTGTACACTATCTCTTCCCACACAAGAATCAAGGTCATCAGTGAGATTAACCTGTGGTATAGTTATGACAATCTAAAAAGAAATAACTCTTTACATAACACAGGGTTAAGATGAATTTGTGGATGCTACAAGTTTCCATGGTAAAAAATTAAATCAACAAAACCCTAGAAGAAAAGTCTATTGAGAACTGCTAAGTGCAGAGACATTATCTATGGCTCCCTGAACCAGAGGGATAGTCTAGGAACTCTGTACTTGCCCTGTCCTGCTGTTCTTTCCAAGGCATCTGTTACCAGGCATTGCCAGCAATAAGGTATTAAATTAGATGAAACTTCAACTTGACCTGGCAGATTAATTCTTAGATTCTTTGACAGGAGAAATCACCCTCAAGTTTAGAACAGATCCCCAAATTGTAGAAGATTAAATTTAGCTGAGATGATACTTGTTTACTGAGCTTCAGGTCTAAGACATCCTAAGATGCAGACTTTGTAGTCATAAGAATTTGGATTCAATGACTTAAAACTTCCTTTGAATTTCATCCATTACTCAATATACCAAAATCAATAGAAGTGCATTAGGCTAAAATTTATCATCCTGAAACATGTCATCTTTGTTTTGTCATGTAAAGTTAAACCAATCCTTTCTATGAGAGAAGAAAACTCATTCCTAACAACTTCATCTTGAATTTGTTGGTAAGGGACCTCCATTTGCCTATTCAAGTTACCAGTGAGTTCATGACCCAGTTACACACACCACTAAGGAAAAGGCATGAAAGAACCTGATCTGCAGGTAAAAAAAAAACTCTCAAATTTTCAGTGGTTTATGAGATGCTTTCACTTTTCCTTACTCATATCAGGTCAAACAATCCCTTCTTAGAGTTAAAATTCTTGCAGTATGTTCCAATAAAAGATACTAAATGGGACGTTTGTGCTACTGACTACTGAAACTAAAGATATCCCCATCTACAATGACCACTGAATAAACTCCAAGGAAAATTTATCAATAGCTAAACCAAAAAGTTGCATAGGGAACACATTGTTTGATGTGTGTTTTCCAATACGGTGTCAGGTCCTAGGGAAGTGGTATGCAAATGTGACAGGGTCAGGTAGAAGAGGTCACAAAAGACCCTTGGAGTGATGACAATATTCCGACAATTTAAGAGCTGACAAAATATCTTTTCCAACTTGTGAACAAAATTCCCAAGTGGATGAGGTTTAATGATTTCATTGCTGTGAAAGCTGAATCATGATGGTTTATTGCAGATAAAGGTCTTACTTTTTCTTTTATACCATATGTAAGGAAAATGGATTAACATTTTTGTCCTGTTTTGCCCAATGTTCTGTGTTTGTGTGTGGGTTTGGATTTGTTTATCTGCCCTTGACCAACAATTGCTTTTGTACCTCCTGACCAATTTCAAAAATTGTGATAGAGCAGAAGAAATTTCAATCATAATAAATTTCTACACATTTTTTTTTTTTTTAAATAGTTCGTAAAGAGATTCTATTACTTTCCCCCCAGGGTAAGAATAAGTATATTAGAGGTCAAAATCCATGTAAGAGAGATCTTTTGAGACTTGCTTCATTAGCTGCATTGTTCAGAGCCTGACTTCAAATAACCTAGGAAAGAGGTAGAACATCTGTATCTATGATTAGTAAAGCCTTCTCTCCCTCAATATCCTACCAAGGTTATTGATTTAAATGCAGGCTAACTATATGATAAAGTTCTTACTGTTTCTTGGCTCTGATGGGAGAGATGTTGAAAGCCCACAGGAAGGATAGAATCATAGAATCATTCAGGTTGGAAAAGACCCTTGGGATCATTGATGGTCCAACCATCAACTCCAGCCTACAAAGTTCTCCCCTACATCATATCTCCCAACACCACATCTAAATGACTCTTAAACACATTCAGGGATGGTGACTCAACCACCTCCCTGGCAGCCTATTCCAGTGTCTGACCACTCTTTCTGTGAAAAATTCTTTCCTAACGTTCAGTCCAAACCTACCCTGTTTCAGCTTGAAGCCATTCCTTCTTGTTCTATTGCTAACTACCTGTCAGAAGAGACCAGCACCAACCTCTCTGCAGTGTCCCTCCAAGTAGCTGTAGAGTGATAAGGTCTCCCCTCAGCCTCCTCTTCCTCAAACTAAACAATCCCAGCTCCTTCAGTTGCTCTTCATAAGATTTATTCTCCAAAAAGCTGTACTTTTGCAGAATCTCGGGTAGTCCAGCAGTTCTTAATCCTAGAAAGTGATGCCTTGAAGTTGACTGGCACTGTGATGGGATGGATATTTGCACTGTTCTTTTGCCTAATATATTCAACTTTTGTATAGCCCAAACATCATAGTATCCAGTAATGCATTCAGCAGTGTAGTTAGCATCTCTCTTGTGGGTTCTTCTACTCTTTCAGCTGCTCCCATGAGAAGATTGTGCATTAGAAGGGGTTTGGTTTTGCTTTTTGCAGTTTCTTTTTGCTGTGGTATCTGCTCTAAGCACAAACAGGCTTTTTGTTCCCAGGGCTCCCAGTCTAGTTTCAGAAGGTTTAAATTGCCTTAACCAAAAACTTCGTGCCAAACTGCTTTAAGTTGTTGTAGAAGGACAAAAAGTTCCATTGCTCTGCTCTCAGTATGCAGAACACCTCTCTACCTTCAGCTTCTGCCATTCTGTATCCTCCCTGGAGGATAATAATTTATCATCAGTAATAAGTAATATCAACTAAAAACTTAAAGAAACACAGAAAATTTCACCTGCCAGGGTCTCACCTGGTGTGCAGTAATCTACTGTTTGGTCCTCTTTATAAGGCAATGCAAGTTCCCCCTCTAGCAGATTATACCTGTGGTTTCTGAATTTATTAAAGTTTGAAAAATTATATAGTACTAATTGGTTTCATGGCTATGCTGGCAAAATAGTTTTCTTCATATGCGGGATAGCAGCAGCAGTGGAGTTCATAACACCAGGAAAAGCTGCAGCACCTGAAATTTCTGTGGCAGATTTCCGTTTGAATATGGATTGGAATGTATAGGTTGGGCAGGTTTAAGTGTCCTATCAGACTATAAAGGAATATTTTTCTTCCATGGACTTTAGGAGTAGAGTCTGAGCAAAAAGTTGCCTACTGATGAAATACTGATAATTACTGCAGGAAAATGCAATGACAATGTGCCAAGGCATAGCCATGTATTCTCAGGGAATGTAGAATGATTTTAGGGACTGCTGAGCCACATTATGCAGCTATTGCATTCACCAGTGAAATACAGCCACGTCTGTGTAAAAAACTAGCAGCTGCTTAACAGAGCCCAACCTGCAGAGTGCTGTGAGCCAGGCAGAGCTCACCAGCACTGCATCTAACCTGCACAGCAGAGCGAATCTGAAGAAGATAGAAATGCAATTATCCCTACTGAATTTCAGCCAAGACAGTGAGGACAGTATAGCCACTCTTGCAGAACAAAAATTAAAGAGCATCTTTACTGATCCAAAACTGCAAAGTCCTGAGGTTTTGATCTCATTCAGTTGGTGGTACCACTTCCAGCCCTATTGCTGGTGCAGCTCTCACTGCCACTTTGAACACCCCGAACAGCATCCTCATCTTGCAGTCAGAGAAGCATTGATGAAACAGGACTGGTTTGACCTCATCCAGAAGGACTAACACATGGAAAGGCACAGCTACAATACCTGAGTATACTTTTGTCTGAAGGTCAATGACATAGAAGATTCTTGTTGAATAATGTAGGCTGATGCTATCATCTGTTACCACCTGTGGAGCAACGAGCTTGGAGCCAGCGTGGCTTCAGTGTGTTGTGTGTTTCTGCTGGAAGTTATCCCACCAGAAAGGAGAATTCACTTCATGGGAAAGAAATAGAGTGAAAAAAAAGGGTAGGAAATGGAAAGATAAAACTGAATTATTAAAGCTCTGACTGGCTTGTGCTTGTATAAAGGACACATAAATGATACAATATCTAGTAAAGTCTTTTTAGTTGGTTTTCTATTTGCAATAGACTCTTTAAGCTTTTAATTCTCTACAAGGATTTTGGCATTGCAGATGAATATAGCACATAAATATTGATTTAGAACATTTGGCAAATGGTCTATTGAGTTCTGTACCCGGATTCTAACTCTTCAGGGGAAAGTTATCAGAATGAAAGAGGGCAGCTATGGGAAAATTTCTTCACAAGAGAAATTTCTTTGCGCCCATTTTTGACCTGGGCATTTGAACACGGTCATTAATTTTTATTCTTTTCCTCACTGTTATGTTTTAGTGTTGCAATGTTATTCAAAATAATGAAGATGGTTCAGCTGGCTGTGTAAAAATCCAACCATTTTGGAATCAGGCTGAATTTTGAGCCACGACCATATCTTAACAGTGAGTTCCACAGGCTATTTGTACACAAAATCTATTCCAGGAGAAAATAAATGCATTTGCTTATTCTCATTTTTGCTTAAAAAACAGAGGCACAGCTTTGGATTTCTCTACAGAGGAACAAGATACCTAAGGAGAGCAAACAGTGTGCTTGACAGAGCATAGGATCGTTCACTCTGTGCTTCCTTGGGTAACAGAGCCCACCTTTCCTGTCCCAGCAGAAAGGAAAGGTCAATGCAAGAGCACATTTTCCTACCACACACCAAAGAGCACAGGACACATCCTCAACCTGTCTCACATCTGCTTTTTCCTGCTGATCCGCGGTTCTCCAACAGAGACCAGAAGCCACCATCAATCCTCCTGTATGGATGGAGCTCACAGGAAAGTGCAAACCGCAGTAAAATATCTGGGTAGAAAAGATCTGGTAGGAAATTATATCCAAGCTCAAGTAAGCACAGCCCTACATATAAAATATCCTAAAAGTATTTGCAAATACGTAGATATGGTGAAAAATTACTCCTCACAGTCAGGCTGGACAGACTATGAAGTTATAGGTATAAGCTGCAGCAGTGAAAATATTAAGAAATACCTTTATAAATGGATGGCTGTTTAAGCACTGGAACAAGCTGTCGAGGCAGGTTATGGAATTGCTAGCAATGGTGCTATTCAAGGCTGGATTTGACACTGCCCTATTAGGGATGATATACGTGGAGCTAAATCATTTCTGCCATGATGCAGCTCCCTTCCAGCCCCAATGAGCCAAATGTAAATGCGATGTGCATCGATACATACTAAGCACAAGGAAGGAAATTCCTGCTAAATTTGCTCAACACACAGAAAAGGTGCAACCAATAAAGAAACTTAAATAACCCAACCCTAGGAATGAGCATCGCTGTGAAAGGGTGGAAAAATTAAAGCAAGAGATGTTCAGATAAATGCATGAGGTATTTGAAAAGAAAATATCCTTTACTTCCTGAATGGCATTTGTGTATTGATTAAGAGTACTAAACATATGTTTTTAAGTGCAAAAGAAAACCATTCCTTTTAGCCTTTGACTTTTTAGCTCAAAACATGCTCTCTTCTCTTATGAAACCATTTATTTTAGAGGGACTGCAGAAATGCTTGCAGCGAATTAGAAGCAGCTCATATGACAGCTACCAGTCTGGTAGCTGCAGATGGAGAGCTGAGGAAGCTGTTTCAATAAGAAAAATAATAACAACAACAATAATAATAAAAGATGCCTGTATTTGGAGACTTCACTATGGACAAATAGTTTAAGTTCCCACTAGAATCAGAAGGAGGAAGAGTTTAGCTCAGTTCTCAAGCAACAAGCCCAGCAATGTCTTTTGTATTTGCTCTGTCATTATGGAGGATCTGGCAGCGATGGTCTACGCCTGGGCGATGGTCCATGGATGAATGCTTCAGCCTAAGTTGAGGCTCAGGATCTCTGACCTGTAGACCCAGCTCCTGGAGTGGAGGGATGATGACATTTGAGTTGATAAACGACCTTCTGGTATGTCTCTACAGCAAAAGAAGAGCTAGAATTCAATCTATAAGGGATTTAATTCAGTTTATGTTTATCTACTGTATATGCATGCAGGTATCCAAATCTTGGAGCTAATGTATATAACCTTAGGTGTTAAAGTCTAAGCAGTCATTCTGGCTTTTTCAGAGATGAATAGGACTTTCCAGAGATTAACTCAGCTCATCCCAAATATACATTAAGTGATGGTCCAAATGACTTTGGAGCTGTCTGTTTGTTGACTGCAAAGGAAATCAAGATTATGTCACTCCAGCTAAGGGAGGAACATTTGGGACAACTGAAATTAGGTGCTACAAACCCTGATGTTAGGCCTAAGACTGGCTGTGCTTCTTCTTGCATCCCTTTTTTTCTGGGTGTGAGAAAGTTCAAAGGAGATATCCTCATATCACCTGTGTTTGGAGAGAGGACAACCCTAGTCCTTTTGCCTCCCCCTAACTATGCCTCTCCAGGACATGATTGCAGGGACAGACAGCACGATATGAGTGTGGCAGACTATCCTAGACAGGCTTTGGTCTCAGAATCCAGGGAAGGCTGTACTGAGGGGAGATTTTCATACAGAAGTGAAAAAAAAACCAAACCCAAAACCTGATCCTCTGCAACTGGGAATAGATTTGCAGGGATTGTACCAGGTTATGAGGAAACCAACCGTACAAATACAGAGTAAGCCTAAACCCATTCATATGATTGTCTATGTTATCTGCCCATCCAAATCAGTAATTTAAAACATTTTTATATCTTTCAATTTTTTTTTCTCATGCCACCAAATATTTTTTTTTGTTATTCTTATTTCCTACTCTAAAAGTTAAGAGTAGACATTTCCTAATTAAGGACAACATATTTCCAAAGTCCTTAATCTGCTGAGTGGGTGGGAACATCAACTGCCATAACATCTAAAATGACAGATTCATTGCATTTCTAAGGCATAGAGTGGTGGCAATTTATGTCAGTAGGTCCCTTTGCTCTACTGGGTCATTCCGTTGCTCCTCGTACAGACAGGAGATGATCATATAACATGAGATCCTCATGGGATTTTCTTTACTGCTGCATTAAAAGGATGAAACCAAAGTCAGAGTCACTTGAAATATTCCTAAATTGTAGCTGTAGTCAGAAAGTCCAGTGCTTGAAACAAAGGCTAGAAATGCTGTGATGTTTCATGTACAGGTAGACTAGTGAACACATGCACTTTAGTTCTCACATCTGTCTTCTGAGAGTTAAAAAAAAAAATTCCTCACCTGAACTAGGACTTTTTTCTGTAATTTCCCACAACTTTACCACTAATGGTAATACTGTGACATCTCAAATTTACTTAAAGGCAATCACCAGTCATTATTTTAAAAGGTGCCATCCAAAAGAGGTTAGATATCACTGCTACTTGAAATGCTAATAACTGCCTGGAGTCTTGTCTGCTTTTGCCTTGCTTCCTTCTGCCATGTGAATAACCCAGGGGAACGAATAACCAGGAATTCTAACAGAAAAGCCTGCATTGTAGGTACAATCTCTGCCATCCCTCTTGTACTCCCTACATCAGACATGGGGTTACTGCTGGAAACAGGTAGCCTGTTGCTTCCTAAAGTTTTTGTATCTCTTTGCTACACCACCACTAACAGTATCGTTATAGGTGGTGGTAGTAGTAATAGTATCACAATATGTTGTAGGGCACCCATTGAGCTTAGTGTTCTCTAAAGACTCAATGAAAAATAGTGAATCCCATGAAGATCTTGCAGATCTTGTGGTCTGGACTTACAAAGGGCAGGAAATACTTCTCACATCCACTGTGAATCCAGCCTTCCATGAAACACATACACTTTATAATCAAAAAGCATAATTACACTCTAACTACATTGTAGTTACATTTTTAACACAAGATTTCCACTAATCTATATAATGAGGTACTTCATGGACTGGCCAAAAATAATTTCAGTGTAAAATTATATAATTCATGTACCTGCATTTAAAAATATACAGTCAGATCCTCAACAAAGTTAAATCATTATCTCTGTGATGATATCAGTCTGGTTCCTGCACATTAAAAAGCAAATCATGGGAGCAATAATATCTCAATTATGTAGTTAACCTTCTGGTTATATTAATTAATGATGATTAGGCATGGGAAACCATAATTATGTCACGTACATAACATTCCTTTGAAATTGCATTATGAATCAAAACACAAAAGACAGATGTGAACATCTAACTAGATCCAGTTCTGATGTCTAGAACAAATATGAATGAATGACTTGACCCTCTATCTCTATCTGAAACACGTACAGTTTGTATTTGTCCCAGAAAAAAAATGCAAGGTAGAGTTGTCCCATGTTGTGATTTGACATGGTGGTTACTATAGCCAAAGGAGCTCCTTTTCTCTAACTCACCACTTTGGCCACCTGTCTGGGGTACAAACAGCTAAAAATCAGCACCCTTATTCCTGTTGCAGGAGATAGCGGCAGTCAGGTTAGTATTTGCACAGGACGTTTCTGAAGACTTGCTCCTCACTGGCTTCAAAAACACAATGGTAGACACTGTACTGGGGAAACTGGTTTTCCTGAGGCAGCTGTCTGAAAAGGACCTGATATCAAGAAGAGGGAGTCAGAGCAATCAGGATTTTCCACCACTGTCCTCATGTCTAACCTGGAACTGGACTTTATCACCTTCAAGAATAAAGAAGAGAACCACCAACATGAGCTACCACTCTTCCCCCAGTATATCAGAGACACGCTTTATCTCAGCAGACCATTCTCTCACAGCAAGACTATGGTAAATAACTAATGTGTGGGTCCTTGAGTTCCAAATTAGAAAAATATTAAACATTTCATTTTTATATAGGCTTCTATCACCTCCTGAAATCCACAGGAACTCTGCACTGCAGTAGGGATTATGGACCTAGACGTGTGTGCAAGCCCAGGGTTATGCCTGTCATTCAGATGGCAGCATCCTGGTATCTCTGCAGGAAAAAGGACAAGTGCAGAACACCACCACAGAATTTCCATTAAAATTAATCCTCTGAAAAATGAACGTCAGAAGCAACTGTTGATTTTTGACCAAAAAAAGGTACCTTAAATGGACATTTTGTAAATGTCAGGTTGAAGTGGTCCAAAGCTAGGAGCTGCCAGAATTAAGGTTGCCTGTGTATTTTGCCTGTCCTTGCGCTACAGGCACTTTGTGGCTCTTATTCCTTGGTTTCCCTTTTATTTTTAAATCTGAGTAACTTGACTTTGAAAGGCTGACTTGCAAATCTGACATTTGTAATTCTGAGAAACCCCACTTTGCATGTTTTTTCATCTATATTCACTCAATTATTACTCGATGGATTGTTTGCTTTGTGCTGTGCTAGCAGCAAGGGACACTGGTACAACTTGGGCCATGGTTATGTATTGACCTACAGCATTTGCTGTAGGTCTTCAATGGATCTGATCTAAGGTGACAGATCAGTTCATGGCAAACCAAGCTCAACAGAAAACCCTGCCCTGTGAGGACCCTGAGTCTGGGAGGCCATGGGTGTAACACAGGCACAGAAAGGTCTCATTAGCTGGTATTGTCATTTAAGAGACTAAAGGCACATGGTACTTCGTAGGATGTGACACAATATGGTTCTGGTTAGACATGATTCCTGTCTTTTAGTTCACCAAACTGTAAAACTGTCGCTGAATATTTACCAGCAGCAGTTCCCAGGCATTGCAAGCTGTTCTCTAATGATATTTCCAATTCAGCCTGAGATTCTTGAATGAAATGCCTGTAGAAGGGCTACATAATTTTTTTCTTTTGCAACCTGACGTTCATTCAATATAATATTATAGAAGCAATTCTTGCAAAGATCTCACTTCAAGAGAGGTTGGTTTGGTTTTGGTTTTGTTTTTGCTTTTTTTTTTTCTTTTCTTTTTGCTCTTGGCAGTGGTTGTGACAAGAATGACAGCGCAGAACACAGCAGAAAGTTATACACATTACTTTTCCTCAGGCAGCAAACAAAATCCTGGATTACCAATCTCCTAGATGGGAAACTGAACTATTCAGAAACTACCACCCTTGTCTCATCCTAGGGCCACAGCACGTGTGTAAATTGAGTGCAATGCTACTGCCATTTCAATTGATGCTCCTGGCCCATAGAGGTTCTGCTACTCTTGAGGTCAGCCTAAAGATGAGCTTCACTTACAGGCACTGTTTGGGGCTCCTTGGGAGTGACAAATCTGGGACCTGTCAAACAGAGGGCACGGGACACCCACATCTACAGGTGACTGAAAAAGGGACAGCAGCAGAGGAAAGGTGATTTTTAACACTTCAGTGTTTTTTTGTGTTTACTTCAAGTTGTCGCACAAGCAAGGCAATGCCATTTGTCCCCACTCTTTGATAAGCACCTCCTGACACCCAACACAAAGGTTGCCATAATCTGATAACAAGACAAACATGAGTCTCTCCTTCCCCACTGTAATCCTCTTCTCCATTCTGCCACAAAGATCACTTTTTCTTAAATCCCACACTCCTTGCTCAGGTCAGGATCTGTCCCTATCATAGCCCAGCACGTTCTCTGCTGACCCTGCTGGTGTGCTTCCCTTCCTCTTCCCAACACTTTCTTTTCATCAAGTTCTCTCACACTGCAGAGATGTGCACAGCATCGGAAGAGCTGGCACAGGGCAGACCATGCCAAAGGCTATTGTCACGATTTATCAGTGCAGATGATTGAATTAGAGGTTTTGGCATGACTTTATCAGTATTAATGAGGCTGAACTAACCATGCAATTCCTTGGGGTCTCTTGCCTCTCTTCTCCCTTTGTCTTCTGGAATCTTGACCATCCCACTCCTTCCTACCATGTCTAACTCACCCAGAGATGTTGGGTGCAGGACTGATGAGACCATAGCTCAGACCCCTTGGTTAGTGACACGGTTGCATTATCAGGGGACAGAAAAAAATTGGACAAGTGGGGTTATGGGGTGCATACACCTACAGGGCATTTATTGAGGGAAAGAGCAAGAAAACATACAGTTTGGGGGGTATGAGAGATTTTCTGACTTAAAAATAAGATCCCTCTCCAAACCTTGACTCTAACTTAACAGCTTTGTATATTCAATTATCTCTCACTGTAACACAAGACTTGAGTATTAGAAACATAAATAGAATATAAGAAATTCACTGTAAAGATTCAGACTTCTGTCCACAGGTGAGGTTTCCTGACATCAGAAATCCAACATGAAGGTTTTTGGGTCTGGTCCGCCACTAATGAGATTTTGCATAAGGTCATCACTGGGGTTCAGACTCACGGTACTGTGAAACTCTGACAAGCTTGGATGTGATTGCACCAAACAACACTGTCTCAGCAAGCCATTTTGGGCACATTCCTTTCTCCCCTTCCAGCGTACCTGCCCAGCAAACTCATTAACCGCACAGAGACACTAAAACACTTGGAACAGAAATGAGAACAAAAGCAACAAAAACAATTCTTCTGCTAAAAGACCCAGGTTGATGTATTTCCTTCATCCACACCTTCCCCTGCCCAGGCTCAATACAAAGGAAATCTCTGCAGCTGATCTGGGACTTCAAAACCCAAGGAGGGATTATGCACTACAGAAACTGACAGGCCCCTTCGCTTACAGCCTGGCAACCACCGCAACCATAATCTCCTCTCTGAGATAAAGTCCATCAATCTTATTCTTACACCAACCTGTTCCCCTCTGCCCCTCACACAAAGCTGGGAGCGGAGTCCTCCTTGGGAAGGATGCTAAATTCTTTCCTTCCTCAGCGCCCTCCTATTTCAACTTACTCTTTCGTCTGGCCTCCCATCAAAGTCAGGTCAACACATATCCATTCTTTGTGCTGAGCTGACTAGTTTTCAATAACAATTTCTCCTTCGTTTTGCAACAGAGATCAATAAAACTCCCCTCTCTCATATTGGCCGAGATTCCAGCAACGTCATTTGCTCTTTATTGTTGCTACTGCTTTGTTTTGTTTCCCTTTTTCTTTTTTCTTTCTTTCTTTTTTTTTTTTTCTTTTTCTTTTTGGCAAGGCACAGATCCATTTAACAAGATGAAAACGACTTAGACTTTCACTCAAGGTAAAATCTGCACTTTATAACCCAGGATGTAATTTACAATCCTGTCATTAAGCTCTGTTAATCCTATTATTATGAATATAAATAATTACCCATAGCGAAGAAAGGGATTCCCAACAGAGTAGAGTTATATTTTCCATCAGTAATGAAAAATATCCCTGCCGCAGTGACACTGGAAATACAGATAGTGAGCACTCCCAAGAGTCCCAGGAAAGGTTTGCTACGCAGGCAGTCCTTCATGGAGCTCGAGAGGGTAGCAGTCAGGAGAATCAGCATCAGGCTCACCAAAATCTTGCCCCTGGCCAAGAGACTGGTCTGGTGGAAGTCCTTCCAGAGGCTAAAAGACGCTAGTGAGTAGAGCTGCAGATCTTGGTGATCCAGCTGCATCTTGTGCATCAGTTTACAGAATTCACTCTCCCACTTCTCCCCAATGAGGTCCTGGGTGACAGAGCCATACGTTTGGAGGTAGTAAGTGATTTGGATGGCTCTGGCTGATTTGACTCTCTGGTCCTTGCTGTTTGGTACTTCCATGACCCCTCCGAGCTGGTGGCCAATAAAACTGCTCCTTCCATCCTGGGAGGGAAAGTAAAAAAGATGAGCATGTGGTTATCCTGTGTAAGATGTGATACACTGATACCGCTCAGCTCTACCTGCCTTTGACAGACACGCCAAGAGCTCGCTTCAAAGGCCACTGAAGCCAACAACAGCCATCATGCTGTTCACTCCAGTGGCCTTTGGGAAGCATCCCTGCTCCCTGCCACCGCTCTGACCCTTACTCATAAAAAACTCATTGGTAATTCAGTGCTGCAGTTCAGGGAGTGCCCAGATACTCCTTGCAGTCCCAGATGTTCGGGGACTGAAATGTAGCATGCAAGCTCCTCACCCTGTGGGAGTGGATCGCTTTCCCACGTTTTAACTGTGATAGGCAACAATAAATCTCTGGTTACCGAAGTATGAAATATTTGAGATGAAGATCAATTTCTGGAAGATTGGTAATTTTCCTGACACTTTGGAAATGCTTTTAAGAAGTTGGAAATGCATAGAAAATGAGGTCTGGTTCCTCAGCACACGCATGTAAATGCAGATAGATCCAGTTTAATAGCTATACTGGCTTTAGGACAGTATAATTAAAATTGGACTTTTTGAATTGTTTAGTTGAAATTACATGGATTTCTATCAGTGGCACAGAGATAAGAATCCACCTTACACCTTAATTTAGCCAGGATCTAGGGGTTTTTTACATTTCAAGAATATAAACCTTACTCTGGTCTCACTGAACTCAGTACTCTCTAGGACACAAAAATTCCACGACAATCAGTAAAGGACACATCAGGTGCCCCCAGAATCAGCTCCCATCTATTTATAAGGACCATGTCCTTGGAAAATTATCAGTTATCTGGGTCCCATTTAGATTTTGGAGTTTTTTAATTTAAGAAAGGTTTTATAAGAAAGGTCCTTGATTTTTAGCCACTGGTTATTCCAGTTCCCTAGAATAACTGTGATGTGGCCCTTTCAAGACAGGAGAAGCTTGCATGGATCTAGGAGATTAAACTCAGTTGCAAACTGAGGAAGGCAACTCAGTAGGTTGGATAAAAATGTCCTAGCATGAGTAATCTCTTTGATCAAAAAGTCTAAACCCAGGGATTAAATGTCTGTTGCACACCAAAACCCAACAGTTTGCTTTTTTGTGTGTGTAAATGGGATTAAAAGGTTTTAGATTTCTTTCTTCTTGCATTCATAAAAAAATAAAATTATCAAACCAGTTAATATACCAAAGATCTTGCAGCATCTTGCGAGTTCAGATGAGATAATATTTTTTGCCTGGATGTGCTATGGGAATGAGCTGACTGACTGCCTGAATTTGGGAGATGCTCTGCCCTAAACACACACACATGGAAGCAGTCATCTGTAAAAGGCCAGAAGCATTTGGGGGAGACACTTTTAACATCTATTACATCCAACATTAACCATTTCTAGAGACACCTGTGCTGCACACAGGTCATTATCTGAAATTGCCACATCTGCTTGTTATAATGATTCCCATCCTAAAGAAAAATCAATGAAGCAAGGTACCAGGCTTTATGAAACAGAGATGTCTTCTGGGATGCCTGCTCATAGAGCAAACAAATATTGTAAATTGAGAGATAGTGCTGAAAATGTTTCATATACTCACCTTGCCCTGTCTCTGGCATGTAAAGGAGGTGATCCTCCCACTGAGAAATTTCTGCCTATGCCTGCTTTCATGGCAGGAGTTCACACTGTTTTCAGCATTTGCCTGCCACAGCCCAGGGAATGTGAAAAAGTGCTTTTCAGAAGTTCATTTTTTCCCTATTCCCAGTTGTTATTTCCCATTTAAATAATGGCTTCTGGCGAGGTATCCTGGCACGAGCTGACATGAAAGGTGATTTGCAGTCTAACGCCAGCTTCTCAGATCACCTGAAGCCTCATTGCAAATGTCATATAAGCAGAGAAAGCTAGCACAGAGGGGCAGCTGGTGTTCTTTGGGCTCCAAAAAATACTTGTCTCTGGCATATCATCTTAGAATCCTATTTTGATTCATTATTTCTTTTTTTTTTTTTTTTTCCTTTTTTGGAAGGAGGGGTCATACCTAACACTCACAAAAGGTACATTTCCAAGCTGATAATTAAGATTTGAGCAATGCAGTCCCTGCTCACATCAGATGCAACTTTGCAGTTAAAAATCCCCTTTGGCACTGCTTTGAAATTTTAGGGAGAAACGTCATATTTCTTCAGTATATATGCAGTGTTGCCATTCAAACATTTTCAGCCACTGCAGGATACTTTAGCGGCACAGCTCCAAACTCAGACAATGGACTGTAATTCAGATTTCATTGATCCACTATGCAGCACACACAGCAAGGTTACGGGAAACTTTGCGATGACCATCTGCCTTCCTCTGCGAAAGGTGCACCCAACGACGGCAACATTTCAAAAGAGGCAGCAGAGCAGGCACAAATAAATCATGTTCTACCGTATCTCCCATGAAACTGAAGATAACAGCTATTTGTTACACTGATGTACAATAGGGCACCCAGCTCATATGTCAGCAAAATAGAGAGCGAGCTTTCAGATGGAATCGAGGAAATCACAGATGTTGAATTGCTCTGAGGTCATTTTGCCCATCCCCTTCCTTCCAAAGGCAGATTGTTTCCTATTTACACAAGAGTTTTGCTTCTGCTGCCTTTACAGCATGCAAATACGAACCTGCCACCATGGCATTTGGGAAAATTGGGCCCTTTTCTAACACAGCTCACATGCTAGTTTTGCCAAATGCTCCAAGTGAGGTAAAGGTCCTGTTATGCTAGACAGGGTTGTCACTCCAATGGTTACAATTCCTCATCAAGGAAGACAGAAGAACGATAGGGAAAAATATTGCCTTTCACCCCATTTTACAGATGGAGAGTGAAGTGTGGGAAAATGAAGACCCAGCTGCCAACAGGATTTTCAGCATTTCCTAGAGGTCTTCAAACCAAGGAATAAACTACTTCTTGGTGTCTCATGGGCACGTAAGGGAAATTATTCACCATCCCAAGTTCCTTGCTGTCCTCCAGGACCACCTTGGTAAAAGAAGGAGACACAAATGGCTGAGTACCTGGGCTAAGCCTGAGGTTTGGGAAGCAAAATGAGGCCATGACGACATATACAAATGAGGCCTGAAGACCAGTTAAGTTTTGAACAAGATTTCTTCATTCTGCCTAGTTCCTCAAGCCACTTTCTTCTGTTAATTAGCACATTCTTCCTGGTGTATGCCTACATGATGCTATTTTTCATTTCATAACAATAGTTTCAGGTTTCAGACTAAGATCCCCTACACATTTTACCTGCATATGTTGCTACTCTCTGTTCTTAGACACAGAAAAGCAAACTCAAAAAATTAAGTAATCATAATACTTATTGTTTTTACAGCATTTTGCACCTATATATCTCTAGAAGAGGATAGTTGCCTTTGTCAAGGTCACTGGCATGGCTGGAGCCTGAATTTCTGATTCCCAAGCTGTGCCTATGTGCCTTTATCTTTGTCCATTTCTTTTGGTTTTTTTTTATTTTGTTTTTTTTTTTTTTAATGTCGAGCCAAAATTTAATGGTGCTTGTTCTCCCAGAAGACAAAAAGGGCCATTGTCCATTCTGTGGCAGCTAATTCTTTCCAGATCTGAGCATCTTTAAAAATAGCATGAAACATAGATCACTTGCCAAGGAAAGGGGACTGCTGAAAGATGGAGGTTTACAGCCACAGCTCCCTCCTCACTTCATATTGTCCTTTGAGGTTGTGTTCTGCCCTGTCCAGGATCAGAAGCCCTTGATGCAATCACCTTTCGCTCAGCCCTTTGCTTTTACTGCCTGTTCCTGACAGTGGAGTTTCCCTGGTACTACAAGAGGAAAAAGTCAAGCTGCATCAAGCCCCTAAATCCCTCAAGATGAAGGATGATGGACAAAATAATCACTGCAGACCAACAGTCTCCCCTGCCCACCCATGAATGTCCAAGGGATGGCTGTAGACAAACTGAGCAAGTGGAAAGTGAGCTTTGTGGGGAACTTGTGTAGCAATAAAGTGGTCAGTGATGCAAAAGAAGTTAAGTTTGTTGTGACTGTAAAATAAAAGTGGAGCTAAGGAGTTGGGTGCTCTAGAGAGACTGGAGGTGTGAAAAAGGAGGAGAAGGAACAAGAAAACACAGGCTGAGGGGTAATGAAGCAGCAGTTCTCATTACACTCTGGCCACTGAGAGAGAAGGTAGGTGGAACAGAGTTGCTTTGGCATCCTTCTGCAAACAGCAGAGCTGTCTCTCCCATGCCCTGTGTCACTGTGCCAGTAGATGAGCACAGACCTGTACTGCAAACCCTGCTTCAGCTCCAGCGACCTTCACACATTTCCACCACAAAAGTCACTTTTCAGGCTGGGTAGCACGTGTTATTTCCTACTGCTGGTATCCGTCTGCATCCTGTGCATCTGGTTTGTAAGCTCTGCAAGGCTGTACTACACTGCCCTAGACCTAAGTGTAGGGACCCATCCAGTGTGGGAGGATCCAAACCCCATCCCCAGCTCTGGAAGTCTCCCCAGTGGCCTGTAACAGGCCACCACATGAAGGCTGGGCAGCGGTGGAAGAGGGTGACATGGATAAGTCCAGCTCTGTCTCTGGTCTGGAAAGAAACACAGACTTGGTTTATGGGTCAGTGGCTTCCTCTCTGCACAGGATGCACAGGATCATGACCTCATTACTGGAGATTTTTGAATGGGACCTTGTTCCCCACCTGCACTGTTTGCAGGCCAGCTCCAGATCTCAGCAGGTTGATTCACCTAGCCAGGAGCTCCTCAATGAGGTGTGGACATTTCCTCAAATACTGTCTTTCCTCTGCAGGACCTCCACACTTCATCAAGCAGGACAGTGTTCATATTTTTCATATATTCAACTCCTGCTTTATGATAGAGTTTTGCAAGGAGGTGCCACATGGTCACATGGAAATCTAAGTTCCTGCATTGTGTGGTGCAGTTGTGGCCCTCCATCTATGCAAACTGGGATATCATCTAGACCTCTGCTGGGTATTAAGCCATGAATCGTAGAATGATTTGAGTTGGAAGGGACCTCAAAGATCATCTAATTCCACCCTCAACGTCATGGGCAAGGACACTTCCCGCTAGACCAGGTTGCTCAAAGCTCAATCCAGTCTGATCTTGAACACCTCCAGAGATGGGGCACCAACTATCTGGGCAACCTGTGCCACTGCCTTATCATTCTCACAGTAAAGAATTTATTCCTGATATCTAATCTAAATCTCCCCTCTTTCATCTTAAATATGTTACCCCTTCTCCTATTGCTACAATCCCTAATAAAGAGTCCCTCCCCACCTCTCCTGGAGCCCCTTCAGGTACTGGAAGGCTGCAATAAGGTCTCTCCAGAGCCTTCTCTTCTCCAGGCTGAACAACCCCAACTCTCTCAGCCTGTCTTCGTAGGAGAAGTGCTCCATCTCTCCAAGTTTGTCTGTCTAGCACTGCTAGCGTTCATCTCAAAGGATTTTGTTTGTGCCCAGGAGAAATTTAGGAACAGATCACTAAGGAGACAGCAGTGCCTAAAGGAACATGTCCAAACCATCAATATTTAGATATATATATAGTTAAACACTTACACATATGCAGGCGTGAGTATGAAGAACACATTTACCACTTCTTATGTTTGGCAAATTCTAGGAATCTATAGGATGAAAATTAATGAATATTTCATGCCAATTCTGATTTCATCTACAGCTCAAATTCAAAGTTAAAGATGTTCATAAGAAAGGAAGAAAATTCTGAACAGCATAAAAAGACAATAAATGCTTTTCCAGTATAGGCCAATGGTCCACGTAGCCCAATTTTCAGTCTGCATTTCTAAAACGTGGCACATCAAGATAGTGTTCTCCATAATGTAGCTGTAAGATATCTTTGGGAATTTCACAATTATTGTGGATTTTCCAGCTCTTGAACAAAAAAAAGTTAAGTGAAACACTGGGATGGGGCAGAAAGAATTTAACTGTCCAATTTTTAACAAAATTCCTTTCCTAAATGCAGGAATTGGCAACAAAAATGAAATTGGCAACAAAGGGTAAGTAAATAAGATTAATGCACTAAAGCTTTCTTGTGCCCCTGTGAAATCCAGCAGAGTTTTGCTCTCTCAAGCTGGTCCAAATGTTTTCTCCAAATGGAAATAAACAGGACAATATTCCAGCAGAGTGCTTTCTGTCTCTTACAAAGCTCTAACCTTAAAGTTTTTTTGAAGTCCACAGAGTTATAGTCTAAACAAGAACCTAATTCCTAAAGTTAAAAAAAAAAAGAAGACCGCACAAAACCCTAAAAAGGAAGAAAATCCCATTTTTTGTCTTCTTTCCATATCAACCAAAGCAAAAAGATACAAAACTGTTTGCAGAATTTCACCATATATTTCATATACCCAAGCTCAAGGCTCTTGGGGACAAAGAGTGGGATCTTATAATTATCCTTAAAAGGAGATCCCAAAATGGGGTCACATATTTTCCCTGATAGAATTGTAGGCCCTCTTGCTCTGGGTGCACCCCACTGCATACCTCTTCTAATTGTTTTCGCTACACCACTTGGAGTTCAATATGCACAAGAATAGGAAAGAAAAGCTGCCAGGAAGTAAAAGGAATTGGATTTGCCTGGTTTATTACTCCATCTAAAGGAAATGTTAAAAAATAAAGAGCAGAGATAAAAAGTAAGGGGTAAAGCAGATCCACCAGAATTATTTAAACTCTTACAATCTGAAGTTTCAATAATGACACAGAAAAGGGAGCTTTTTTCTTTTTAAATTATGTTTCATGTTGGCAAACACCTCTTTAATTTTCTCTTGTCTCTGCTCTTGCTGGTTTCTCTGGGGACCAGCAACCAAAGTACTGAAACGCTGCGATAATGTTTTATCAAAGGCAAGAAGAAAAGAAATAACTGAGAATCAGAGAGAGCCAAGCGCAATGTGGCACAACTTTGGGGCTAGTGTGGTTTTGAGGTTAACTTCCAGCTAAGCAGTTTGGAGGTTCAACTAAGCCCAGCCTTCCGACACAAGGTGCTGCCGTGCTTTGACCCAAGCCCCACTCAGGAGCTTCTGCTCTCATGGTGCTCAATAAGATATAACAAGGCACTTCACAGTGCAGATACAGTTAAGGACACTTAACACTTCCAGCTGGAAATCCCTCCTTTTTAAGAGATAACTAAACAATTTTCCCTCTTTTTTTTTTTTTCCTTTTNCCCTTTTTTTTTTTTTTTTATTTTTTTTTTTTTAATCTCCTATTTGGCATTGTGGAGCAAATTCTCTTCTCTGAAGCATCCCCCCCTTCACTCCAGCACACACTGTTTTGTAATGAGTTTGGCCATTTGTTAGCTGGAGAGAGCCAAAAAAATGTCTTGTTTCAGATGTTTTTGCTTTCTTCTTTTTCATAGTGTGGGACCACAATCTGGAAAGGGGGAGTGGGAACAAGGCATTTAAGTAGGCCAGTATTTATACGTTAAAATATAACAGAAGCTGGGGTTCTGGTTCTGCATATGGGATTGCTGACTGACACCCAAAGTACTTTAGAATTCAGTGTGTTCAAAGGGATTTTTTACCCCCACTTATGAACATCAGCAGGTAGCTTTTATATTTGTAAATTCTGTCTTGAACGGATGAACTTGTAATACGGGCCTTTCATGATAAAATCTTATGTTCTGAGTAGCTCATAGAGATGAAGATGTTGCCATGTGTGATTCTCTAACATGTTTTCTTTAATTCTTATTCCAGTCAAAAAAGTAAAGCTCAGGGCATCATCTCCACTTTGGGCTTCCCACTGCCTCCCATCACTAGAGAGCTCTTCCACTGGAAGTTTGCTGACATTATGAGGGCCAGCTCTGTTTTATTTTCTTCAGCCATTCTCTGTGAGAGAAGGTGTCTCACGTTAAACAGCAGTGTAAGGCAACCTGAAAATTTTACATCAGCCCAAAACCTTTGTTTAAAGATTGCAGGAGTTGCTAACAACTGCCACAGATCAAATTCCATGTGGTGGAAGCAATTCATCTTGATGCAGCCTTTGTGCTGCAGAGACCTGGGAGGACCCACAGGAGGCAGAGCAGATGCTGAGTTCTCAGTTCAGACCATAATCACTGGTCACTAGTGAGGTTCTGGCATGGCCAAGGACCCTGTGGTGCAAGAAGAAGCTGCTCGTGCTCCAAAGATCTTCCCATCTGATGCTGGAGCTTGCTTAGTTGCTATATTTCACAGTATGAACTGATGATGTTGCCAAAGGAGAGGTCCTTTCCCCTCTCTTTCCTGAGCCTGCACCTCCTCCCTGCCAATCTTGGGAGCAGCAGTTCATGTGGCATGTGGTGAACTGGGTTGGAGAACAAATCCAGGTTTATGCAAACTCAATGGGAAGGAAAAGGGAAAAAAAAGATTTAATTCCCTCCATGCTGCCAGCTGGCTCAGGGTTTCTTTAATTCCTGTGCTCAAACCCCGTAGTCCAGTGGTGGTGTCAGCTCTGCAACACCGGAATAGCTTCATCCTCAAGGTGGCTGTATTTCACAGCTGAGTATTTGTCCTTTCGTGCAAGCACACAGTAGCTATTAGTTTCAAGCAGAGTTTCTGAGTTGGATGTGCCTCTTCAGCCAGAACAGGACTCAAAACATGAAAAGTCAGAATTTAAACTCTGAGGCCTGGAGTCAGGCTGCCTAACCCAACCTGCCAGGTTAAAAAAAAACGGGACTGCCAGGCTGCCTGTTCAAGGAGACGAGAGAAATAGGGCACCTACAGGAGGCAAATTTGATCTTAAATGGGCTGAATCTCATTCTTAGGGTTCTTAGTCCTCCAAAAGCCTGCAGTGTCCCAAACCCTAATTTAAGTACCTTCATTAAATACTTAAAGTTAGGTTTTATGTGTTCCTAGATTTATGTGATAATGTAGTGCTATTGTTAAGAATGAGTTCAAGATACCAAGTACAATGAATATTTAGTTACTGTGTATAAGCACTTCTGAAGAAATGTAACATATTCATTGCAAACAATAACAATAACAACAACAATTACCACCTTTTCAACCTCTCTGAGACATTTCCCTGAAGGCATCAAAACTTTTTTTCCCCAAATAGACATTTTACAGTTACTTCAATGTAATACATGTTTTATAATAAAAGGTTTCTGTCTCCTGGAGTGCAAAGTGATTTTTCAATTTATATTAGTATAACCTATTTGGAAAGGTTTTGGTTCTGGCAGATTAGGAAGGGCTGGACTTTTAATTTTAAAACAGAAGAGCTGCAGATGGTAGGACCTTGTGGTATCTAGCCACCTTTGGGTTTCAAACAAATATTAATGGAAAATTCTGATAAAGTAAGCCAAAGCATAATCAGATGGTAAAGCACTTCCAGATGATAGAACCTCAGCATTTGTCTTCTGAGTATTCTGCGAAATCTCAGTCTCCCTGCTGCAATAAACTGCCAATATCTGGCAATCTATTTTGCAGAAGGATGGCATTTAGTTCTGGTTCCTTCAGTGGAAGCTAATTCCTTATTCAGATTAATGTATTTTAGTCCTTTTGCAACTGTCTAATAATAATTTCCAAAAAGAGTTTTTCAAAACCCTGTCAGAGATCTGGTGTGAGACAAAGCTGCAGTGAGCTTGAGGAAAAGCTTTGGTTTTCCCCATCAAATTACGTTGGGAAGTTTTTTTCTCATGTCAGTGCAAATGCAGATTATACCCTACATTGTTGAAAAACACTTCACCTGACATAAGTTTTTGCTCTAAAGATCTTAAAATTCAGCATATTCCCATGCTTATGAAAATTTAATAGATTTTTCTGTGCGTATGTGGTTTGAAATGAAAATATGATGGGATTCAGATCACCCAATTTTAACCAGATTAAAGGTAAATGCATGATCTGAACATTCATTCTCTGGTCCAAGATGTCTCTGAAGAGTGAATTCATCACTGCCTGAAGTTGTTATTGTTTAGAAAAGTGAAATGTGTTGCTTCTGGAGTTTTGCCCTTTTAGACTAGATGCCAAACATAAAAGGGCTCAAACTAGAAGAAATATATCCCATCTCTGGGATGGGTTTTCCAATTGTGACCTTCTGTATAAGCATCCGCAAAGTGCTACATGGACCTTCAGTGGCAGGGCAGGGTCACAGCCTGACTCCACCAACCTTTTCCTAGACACTTGGTCTGCAATCACACTCAGGCTGGACAAAAAACAGCAGAAATGATCCAGCTGAATATTTTTTAACTCTCCTGCTCAACTGAGTTTTAAGACTGTCTGCTACAAGAATTTTTCCCTGGCACAACCAGAATATAATTAATGAATGACAAAATTCAACAGGGACAAAATGGATCCAATTTGTGACACTAGGGGTATGAGGCTGTCCAAAATTGGAGTGCTGGGGAACAATCAGATGATGCACGGCATGTCCAAACAGCTTCAAGGTTGGACCATCCAAAATCAACACAGTCAGCACAAAATGTGAGAACACTGATTTCATTCTAGAAAGATAACAAAAGCAGCAAGGCAAAGCGACAATCTGTCATGGTTTCACTGATTATCTATAGCCTCCAAAGCACTGTTTTAACTCAACGTATGGGGCTGTCTTTGTCCTGGAGAACTTGATCTGCAAGAAGGCAAAGGATGAATGACACCAAGTAGTGAAGTGTCCATACTTTCAAAGCAGTGTCAGAGTCAGAAGTAAAATTAAGTGCTTTTTCCGTAGGGGTTGTAAAAACCCAACTTCAGCACCAGCTTTGTCTTTGACCTTGGTCCTATCATTTAAGCACTGCACCTTCAATTTGACATTTGTAAAACTTAGCTTACAGAATCTGGTTCAAGGGAGGAACCTAGATTGCCCTTTGGGGACTAAAATGCAACCAAAACTCTTCAGAAAATAGTTTTATTTTCTATGCAGGCTTCTAAGTGCTCTGGTTCTGCCTGTGTAAATTCTCTGACTCAGCTGCTGCTGACATCTCCTCCTTGTTTAATAATATCTGTGAATTTCATTCCTGTGCAATTCAATTCCACTTCCAGATAATTAATAGAGATGTTAGATGAGACCAGACCTAACACAAATTCTCCAGATACCCTGCAAGATACCTTCCATAAACTTGTTACATTATCATTTATCATGATTCTTCGTTTACTGTCTTTCAGGCCGTTTCCAACCCACACGACTGATTTCCCATTCAAACCATTCTGAATTAATTTTTCTATTAGGATTTCCTCATAATCCAGGGAATAGGCTAGACTGACCTTATACACCTTTGATGTCTTTAACCTCTTGATGTTACACAGAAGCAGATGAGATTGCTCATAAAAACCCAGCAGCTCTTAGAATTTCTCCAGTTGCACCATGGCATTACTTTATGACAGGAAAATCAATGCAAGAGAGAGGAAGACCTGAGTTGCAGCAGAATATGAATTTTTGAATATACAGTCCTGCACCAAAACCACCATCTGACACCCCAAACTGCTCTCTCACAAAGCATCGTCTGAAATGACCTTTCCGTCCATTGTAACCTTAGTGAAGAGGCTACAGGAAAGACCCAGCTCAAAAACTGGTCCTATCATTTCAGGATGCATTTGAGTTTCTTTGAATTTCATTCTGGGCTGTTCTCTGTCCTGGTCACTTTTTATTTAGCTATTGTAAAGGAATTGAAAAAGTGTCCTATTTTGCCTTTATTTTTCCTTGTCATTTTTGCTACATCAAAGAGTAATTGGGCTTTCTTCTAAAAATCAGAATCATTCCTAAAGGAGTGTTGTTCAGATCTGTTAAGTAGTGACAAATGACCTGCTTTAACTTTCCTTTTGAGGTGAATATTCTGATGAAAAGACCACTGAACCATATGCAATTACAGTCTTTGGTGTTTATATAACACATTTTTTTCCCTTCAAGGATCCTGTCCTCTTTCTCCAAGCCCAGAATCTTATACTGGAGGCAAGAGGGTGGTAAAAGTTGTAAGGATACAAGCTTTATTCTTTTAGGATAAAGAAACTCTCCTTTATTTAAAATTAAATTCTTCTCAAAAATGAAACCATTAAATATTTTATGAGAGGAGAGGAGCTCATAAGCCTGAGAAATTCATTTTTGGGCATATACCTAAAGCCTAACACTTGTGGTAGTCTTGAAGCCTGGGGAAAGAAAGGATTGGGGAGACATTCGTAAATATTCAGAAATGTCCATGTTTCTTTGCTGGTGTCTCAAATTTTTACGCAATTTACAATGATAAATCTGTTGTGCATCAGCTGGGTGAGTAGTGATTTTAACATGCAGACAGATAATCAGTTATAGACAGGAAAATTAATGTTAGTTAACAAAGAAACACCAGTAGTAGAGCATCTATTAGCACACCTTCCAGCAACTCCTGAAGAGAAGTGGATTTGAAATCAGAATTCAAAAGTCTATGGGGTGCAATCTCTATTGAAGGAATTTTTATACTTATCAGTGAAAAAAAACTTCCCTCGGTAGGACAGGAGTCAAGAACTTGAGCAAACTGAAATGTGGATTTTAAGAAGAAAAATGCACATGAACATTTCCTTGTTGCGTCTGCTCAGCACTGAATATGTTAATGCATTTAGTTAATGAATCAAAATCTGCTCTAAGAAACCATCCTGGAAAATGGTTAGGAAAAGGGTGATTTATATTTAAGTCACAAGCTCCGTCAAACAAGAGACTGTGTTGCATAATGAAGTACCGCTAACAGCATCCTTCTTCCTAACGAACTGCAAATGGTCTTACAAACAAAACCGGCTCCCGAAACTGGAAGTGAATATCACTTGGCCCATTAATATAGTGCCTTGTTTTCCTGTGAAAAAATGGCCTCAAAAGAGCCAAGACACCTTGTCGGGGACACAACGATGCCCACAGGGACTGGGCTGTGCTTCCAGCCACACAGGGATGTTGTCAGGCAGAAGTGATGGGGTGACCTCATTTCTCTGTTATTTTCAAACTAGAGTGACCTCTCCTCCCTGAAGTCTGAACATTGGAAAACATTTCCTTTCAAAGTAACTTCTTTTTTTCTCCTTTGTTTTCTAACATACAGTATAACGTGAGAGCAAAATACTTTGGAAATAGTTTTGAAAGAACACTCTGGAAGAACCATTTCAACACACACACAAAAAAAATAAATGAGAAGCATTTTGTTGGGCATACATCAACATGAAACAATGTGAAACCTGCCCTTTTTAATTCCCCCGAGACAAAAGTAAAGGCTAGGTAGGCATCATTTCACCAACACTGTTGATTTCAAGAGTACTGCAACTTCTGATGGAAAAAGATTCAGCTGAAATGTTATAGGTGCAGCACGGGTAGCGCGGGATTTAGCACAGGTAAATGAGTGATTTAGCACAGAGGCAACAAAACATACTCTGTGGCAGCTTCTGAATCGTAGTACCCCTTCACAAAGCTGTTGACACACGTGCTAAAACCGACCACGCGTGTGGTAAGAATAACACCTCCCCACTAGACTGACAACACTTGTGTGATACTGGTGGAAACAATCACACAAGGTGTAAGAAAAACCAGACCCTGCCTTACACGAGGGTTAACTTCTCTGTCTCACTTAGGTGCCGAACTAGGGCACTAATTTTAGGTGCCCACTGAACCTGTCCTATGGGTGATGCTTGTGTTATACATATATTTTATATATATTAAAAAAGGAAATGAATATATATTACGTATAATATAAACATATATATATATATTGCAAGAGGATTCACCCAGTGAATCCAGGGCCAGGGCAATGACATGTGCCACAGCATATGATTATCTCTGCAATGCTCAGGAGCGTTCTCACTGCTCTTTCCCTTTCCAGGATCTTTCACAGCCCCCCCTACCAAGAACTTCCTTTACTCTCTATTCTCCACATGAGCATCATGCGCCTTGGTAGGTAGGACAACAGAGAACAGGACTAATACAGTGAGTAAGAGGTATAAAAGACTCTATAGCTTGCCCTTTCTGCCTCCCGTTGTCTTCCCCTCTCTTTTCCATCACACACAGCACCTGCTTTCCTCTGCTGATGAAGAGTTTGTTTCGTCTGTATTTAAAGCTGCTTTTGAGCTCAAGTCGCAGCCGTGCACGGTGTGTCTCCCTGTTTGCACCAGGAGTGTGCAACGAGCCTGTGCAACAGGCTTTCTGTAGAAATGCAAGATCATGGTTTTAATCACTCAGCTCACTCCTCCTGGAAAGCCAGTCAGCAGGTTTTTTCACTATGACTTCTACAATACTGACTGTGAGGAGCTTTGCATAGGGCTCTTTTATCTCTCAGTAGCTGAAAAGATTTAATATAGGTTTTGTTCTTATATCTAACACAACCTTACCTACATCATGGGAAAGGCATGCATGTGACATGCATACCCACATGTACATAAAGGACATTAAATAATTTAAGAACTTTTTTTGACATATTTATTAATCTAATTTTCTCCCTGTAAATTTACTCCAACTTCTACCAAAGAACATGTATTTAATCTGTTAATGTTGGTTTAAGGATCTGATCTACTCTCTGTTGAAATCTCTTTCTCTGCCTGGGAAGATGATGCTTCTTTACTAAGGCTCATCAGTTGTATTCTCTCACCTTACTGGCATGCCATTATCTGAATTTGTTTTAATTCTTGTTACAGGTAGCAAGAAGACCCATCCTTTGTAAATTCGGGGGGAGATGTTCAGAGATACCCAACACCTCACACATCCAGTACAGCAAGGGGCTCGAAAGGCATTTTGGAAAGCTATATGGATGGCTGAGATCAGATGTTACGTCAGCATAGAAACACTGCCAAGAGTTAACTGAATGTTTAGTAAAGAAAATAATTTGGAGTTTTTTTCTGTGCTGCCATAGGAAGATGACAAAGTGCTACTGGACTTTCTACCTTTAGCAAGTGGTTGATGTACATCTCAGATCCACAGTCATGAGCAGTCATTCCTAACTGAAGGGGCTTGCAATTACCTCTTCCTTTTCTCTCTCTACCCAAACAATCTTCCAATTGTTTCTTTATTAATATTATTTACATCAGGATAAGGTCTCCAGAAGGTCTGGCACTGCATAAAAGGCCATGTCTCCCAGCAAGTGCTGACAAAACTGGAAAGTGGAATAGCTGGGATGGGAAGGGCGTGAAGAAGCTGAACAAGATCATCTGAAAGGTCAATGGAGAGTATTTGCTTGGCAGTTTTTGACAGGGTCACTGCTCTCAGCTACTTGATGGGAAGGAATTAACCTCACATCCAATGAAAGTGCTGTCTGCAGCCTTGGTGGGGTGAAGGTGGAATCTACCCCAGAGATTGATAAAGAACGTTAAGTTCATAACTGAAGAACAGCAATGCAAAAAGAGCACCCTAAACCTCATCCTTACTTTTATAGATTTCTATGGCCTTTCTGCTGTTTGCTTCTGTCAGGACAGTTCGTCCTGGTATAGATTAACCTGATTTCACGTCCCCGGTGCAGTCAGGGCTCATGATCTGGCCTTCCTTTTAAGAAAAAGCGTTGTCTTAACACCTTGTCTAGCAAAGCTAAGAAACGGACTGTTCCTAATGTACTAAGCAGAGGAAGGAGTGGAGAATTTTCCTAAAAATGCAAGGACACACTTGCATTTCTTGACCATGCGGAGCAGGCAGGCTGTCTGACAAACGTCTTCAAGAGCTGATGGCTGCAGGGAGATCTCTCAGTAAGGGCACAGCTAACCTGCTGCAGACACCAGCTCTACCAGCCCATCCAGGCAGGGAGCATGAGGAACCCTTCCTAGTCCTGCTGGACAGTACAGAAACACAGTTGGAAGAACAAGAACAAGACAGAAAACAGTCTTTTTTTTTTCCTCTTTCTTTTCCCAAGTAAGTTTTCCCAGCCTGTGAGGCAGAAGAAGATACTTGCCATCAAGCATTATCAGCTCGCTTTCACGCTACTGAGCAGCTACTCCACGCTCAGCCTGCCCAATCCAGTCTTGATCCAAGAGGCTGAGATGAAAGCTATCTGCAGCCTCCAGCCTTTCTCTCCTGATACTCTCCCTTCTCGTGGTTTTTTTTTGTTTGTTTGTTTGTTTTGGTTTTTTTTTGGTTTTTTTTTTTCCATTTATTTTGCTTTGACTTAGCAAACTTTGCTGGTGACAGAGCACTTTACAAAATGCTGAGCCACAGGCTTGGATTGGGACAAGCAATATCATAAATGGGTACAGAGCCACATTGCCTCCAAAGAAGCATTTGGTCCTTGGGGTGGGAGTAATCTTGCGCTTGAACCAACTTTACTGAAGGAATAAACAGTTTGTGGATATTAATGGCATGCAGACGCCTGCTCTGCTGTAGGTGGGCTCTGGTTTTGTATCCTCTTTGCCCCATGGATGTAGTCAGTGCCTCAGGGTAGTGTAAGGAGGAATTAGTCTTAGAGCAGTGGGAAAGACTCCATGAATGCTATTGGAGCAAGGATTATTTAAAAGTACAGCTGTCAGCATGAGAAAAATTGAGAATCTGGTCAGTAGCAAGTCTGCAATTACAGGTTTCGAGATGCTAAGTGAATGCAAGTAACTTTCCTACTTAAGCAATAACGGATTCAATATCCAGCTGATGTGCTTACCACAAATGTGGTAATAGAGATGTCTGTTTTATTGGCTGCTTGTTTAACTCAGTGTTCATAAAAGACTGATACCTAATTAATTGAAGGCAGTATTACAAAAACCAATCTGCTTACAAAGGCTCCTTTTAACCAGCAGTTGTCATATTCATTCTGATCTCAGCGAGATAAGTTCTAAGCTATTATGTTTTCTCAGACAAACTAGCAAATAAACATGAAAAGAAACAGTAAAGGTGAAATACCTGAAAAAAATGCTTTCATGCATTTTTTTTTTCTCTCTGGGTAAGGACCGTGAGGATTCAGAAATCACCCTCACTCTTTGCAGTGATTTTTTTTTCTGCCCTGAGGGCAGGAGCATAACATATCCAGGCAGATACACACTGTTACCCCCAGAATGGAGCAGATATACCAAACAGGAATGAACTCTCTCCCGTGCTAACTCACACGCTGTGCCCAGGCACCATCCTGAAAGTCTCAATTGACAAAAATGCTGCTGGGATTTATTAAAACTTGTGATTTAACAGTTTGATGCCTGAGTGCGCAGTGTCGACTTACCCAGCCTGTGTGGTTAGGGCACAATTCGGACCCCAGTCACAGGAACATCAGGGTTTTTTTGTCCAGGGCTGGAGAAAGCCTGAGCAATCTCAAAAGTCTTCATCAAGACTTCATACACCCAGCTTTGTTTTCCTGCTCTGCCACGGTCTATCTGCATGACCTTGGCAAGTCACTCTTCTGGCTGGGCTGCAGACTGCAGTGTAGAAGGAACTGTGAATGAAGAGACTGTCCCCAGAACAATGGGAGCAGGCATTTCATACAGCCTGCTTCACTTGGCCTTTCAGAAGGGTAAACTAGCCTACAGTGACCCCTGTGCTGTCAGAGAGGAGTTTAAACCTATTTCCAGCACTTAAAACCACACTACAGGCTGAACTCTGGATATAAGTGCCATCTCCCTGCTCCTCCTCTGGCGAGTGTGACACTAAGACTTCTCAACTTACAGAGGGGAAGTGAAAATAAGCATAATCAAAGCTCTTCCAAAATTGCAGCAAGTAAAAATTAAGCAATCATTACCTTTCACACCCTTTTCTTAGGCAAGCAGAAAAGGCAAGCAGTTTCATTAGGTTCTGCAGCCCAATAGCAGCTGTTTCAAAAGCAGAGCAGTTTGCTGAAACCTGCTCATATGGTGCCCATAAAGCTCCCATGAAAGACCTGGCAAGAGCTCACCAAGGGCTAACCTTCACCAGCCTTGCCTGGCAGAACTAAACAAATTTGAACTCCAGCAGGAGACAAGAGGAGGGACAGAGTGGGAACTGCTCACAAGATTTGAGGGAAAATAAAAACTGCAAGATGTTTTTGTAGCTCCCAGATGGAGCAGGAGAGCAGCTGGAACAGCTCGACTTTGTCATTGTGGCTCCCAGACCAGTGTAGGTTGAGACTTGACCTGTGTCAGCTGCAAACTAAATACATCTGGAACACCTTCACAGGTTGCTAGCCCACCATATTGTTCTTAGGAGGACGTTTTTCAGTCTGAGGCCATTACTAAAAGAACAAGACAGAGAAAAATCTACCAGCATTAACGAAGCAACCTGTCCTTTAAGAAAGTGATGCAACCTCAAAGAACCTGGTGGGTCTTTATGGTGCAGGAAAGTTTAGCTGAGAAAGCTCTCAAGGACATGGACCGGTGTGTGTGATGAACACTTGTCCACCTTAAGTAAGGGCAGCCATATTTTGAATCTCTTGTTTACATTCCCATGTGGTCCAGCCACAAATGCTCCTTCATGTCATGACTTCAATAAAGAGAAATTAAAAAACTCACAGCTACAGACACAGGGGTTGTTTCCTTTCCTGAACATCCAGGGACGAATCTATCCCAGAGGTATTCCAAGGTATTTCTGGCTAAACACATCTAGACATCCCAAAACAAGCAACGCAAGCCTGGGTTTCTACAGTCTTTGCTCAGAAATGCAGAGAGGGAGGTCAGTAAATAGACTGGAAGCCTAGATTAAATCAATATTTTGACCATGGCTTGAAGGAGAGGAAGAGATGTTTGTCCACAGGTTCCTAACCCTGTAGCTTGGTAGACGGGACAATAGAGATGACAAGAGGGGGTTTATCTAGTGAACTTATCTATACAAAGTATTAATTTACTCCCAGAAGCTGAAGCCAAAGAAACCCGAGGAGGTGAGTTATTGGGGACACGCCATAGCTGAAGGCCAGTGCAGGTTCAGGGCTGATCATGGTCCCACAACAAAGTCCTTACCATACCGGAGAAATAAAAACTGTGGCAAAATGTGTTTCTCTTCCTCAGTAACATCAGGGACCTTCTCTGTCTGCAGAAATGGGTTGTAATCACTAGCTTTTCTCTAAAGTGAAGTCATAGATTTTGGCGGCTTTACCTCCTCTTACTGATAAGTGGGTAGAAAGCTGCCTGCTCTGTCCAACCTCAGTATTTAAGGGCATTTATTCCTTCATCCAGAAGATGATACACAACAGCTGCTCGGGGGATTGGAGGTGCCAGGCTGGTGTTCAGTAGTGCTCAGAGTCAGACATCTACGTTTTGGGAAAACCTTTCTCTGTGTAAATTATCTACCGGTCTTTTATTCCAATAAATATCTAATCCTGAACAGATTATTTTTTTTTTCCTTTACTTTTATCTTTAAAAAAGGAGGAGTTGTAGGCATTGTCCCAGTAAAAGAAAACATATTTCAAGTGACTCCATCCTAGTTTTGCCAAACTCAGTCACCGTTTCTCTGCACAAGAAAAGTAATATGGATTGAGAGAGTAGAATGACTATTTCTGTATAAAGTTTATAACAATGTTAGTCTGGATTACCAGTATTCTCCACAGAGCTAGCTTTATCTTGACTTTAAAAATAAGCAAGATGGAAAGAAAGAACATTAATTCTGCAATAGCAGGATTGTCTTTGCAACGAGCTAAAAGATAATATTTGGGATATTTAACCCAGAATAGCTCGTGTTTCTGAGCACTCCTTGCACTCAGGACTTTCCAGCAGCAGCAGGGACACCTTTTCATTTCCACACACTCAACTCAAACAGCCACAACCCTGCACAAAGTGATTTCTTTAATATCTGGGACCAAATCCCAAAGGTCCCACCTGTTTTTTTACTGAGGCGAATAAACCAATAAAATCAATCTATGTCTCNCCAATACTTGCAAGAGCACTACCTCCCTCATCCCTGAGGATCTCTTTGAAAAAAGGGGGACAGGTAACCCCAAAGTGCTTCTCTGATTTGCAAGAAGGACCACATCCTCTTCTCTAAGACCTGAGCCACGAGTATCTAGAGTGCTAGGGAGTTTGTGACACTCTGTTAAATAAATCCTGCCTCTGGTACAATGCCCAGGGGAGCACACAGATATACTGTAATTCTCAGAAACTTCTTTCAGCAACAACTTGCAAACTTTGCACCTTATTTGCTCCTAGCGAGTTAGTCCTGGTGAACTGGACTCCTCCAGATGAGAGGGAAAGCGGATGGGTGCTTGTGTGCCAGGGAAATATTCCTGAGACCGTTTATGCCGAATTGTCTATTCTTTTCATTGGAAGGACTGAAACTTCTTTAACCTTTTACCTTGTTTTGCCTTTGCTGGAAGCATCTAGCTGATGGGATCCGTCCCAAAAACTCCAGCCCATCCATCAGCGGCAGAGTTAATTATTTTCCCACCGAGAGAGAGAAAAAAAAAATCCGCCTCCCTTCCCCTTCTTTGCATGCAGGTAAGGAAAAAGAAGGCAGGACACCTGGCCCAAACCTCCTGCTGCTCCTACAGCACTCACAGAGGCAGGGACATACAGGACCTCAGTGTGCATTTGAGGAAAGCCTTTTCTGGCCATATTAAAGATAAATTATCCCACCACGGCAGCGGGGGTGGTAAAGGTGATGGTGAAACCCAAGCTCTCAATCCCCCCCCTCCCCCGACCTCCTGTCCCTTTTCCCCGATATATTAACCCTTCGAGGCATCGCAAGGTCTCCCGGTCCCGAAGCTCTTCTCCACTCCCTGCTTCTTCTCCTGGTGCGTTCGCATCCAGTCCCCCCACCCTCCCTCCTCCTCCGGAACAATAGCAAGGCACCGCTTTCAGCTGCTTCCCGAGGAAAGCCCAGATCACACACATTTAGGTACAGAGAGATAGATATGATTATATTTCTCTTTGCTGTTTAGGACAAGAAATGAAGTGCTGCCTCTTTAATTGGCAAAAGCATGCAGTAAGAGCATACCTTTAATTTAGTGTTGGGATAGCTCACTTGCACCCTGGCTGTTGTCTTATTGGAGAGGGCAGCCTGCCTCAGATCCTCTAGCACTGAAATAATATCATCCAGCACGCATTTCTTATCCTGATTTCTCAACACACACAGATGGGAAAAAGTATAATTATAGCCTTTGTAGTTCACCTTCATTTCCAGCACGGCTCGGTGGATCTGCAGGATCACATCAGCCTGATGCAAAATATTGCCTCCGGGTTTGGAGAGGAGAATCACCCTGCCATACCTCCCCGGGGTGTGCAAGTCCGAATACAGCTGGCTTTTGGATTGATCGAGGGAGAAAAGGCTGCTGGCTAAGCTCCTCTCGATCTTGGCCAGGCTGTGGCTGGGGGCTACCAGGCTCTCCAGGTCAGTGTCAGGCTGGAAGCGGTTGAGCAGGCTGAAGCCGAAGATGATGGTCAGGACTGCGGGCACAGTGAGGAAAAACACCGGATGCCTGCTCACGAATAAGCCCAGCTTGTAGAAAAACGACTGGAGCCCTCTGTGTATCACCTGCCGCAGCATCCTCCACCAGATCCAGCCTGCAGATGCTCCTGGCAGTCTTAGAAAGCACATGTGACATGTGTAGCTCCTTACCCCTTCCTGTCAGTTT